>CM055868.1:44847700-45447700 GCA_029582165.1 Portulaca oleracea | reverse complement strand
TCATAATTAAGTAAGCTGTATTGGTTGTAAACATTACCCTGTTAATTTGCTTGTAGTTGTACTGGTTGTAAACATTGTCAGTGGAGCAAATCCAATTTTTCATTGTGCATATATTCGGAAAGCATATCACAGCAAGATGGTCCATTCCTTGGGCAAGTGGCTAGCGAGTTTGTTTTAGGAAAGCAAGATTACATTTACAAGGTTAATCAGGCCAAATTCTTATTACAAGTCCACAATATGTGAACCAAAATGAATTTAGAGAAACAAGCATGCCTTCTTCTGACATCTGAAATTGTTCTTCAGTTGAGGATTCTTTAGCATGCTTCTACTGCATTTGTGCTCTCCTTTAACAGACCTAACAATCCAGCTAGCACTACGCTTGTCATACGAGATGTACACAGAAAAATCACACCCAGGTTTGCAAACTACCCCCATCCTTTTTCTCTTTCTGTCTGAAATTCCTATTTTACAGCTATACCCTTGAGCAATTGCATATGAGGCAAGAGCTGATTTGAATGCTTCCCCTGATGGAAACACCAATCCAACCTGCCACTTGAATGTCTTCCAATGTGTAGATGAGTCAACATTCTTAATTTTCTTCTTCCTCCTCAAAAGCCTAGGTAAATCATCATCTTCCTCACCAGAAGTCTCCATCTCTTCATCTGAGTTCTCATATTGGGAATTATAGCCAGCTTCATCCTCTCTTTGAATAAAGTGGTCACCATTTTGTTTAGCCTTCTTAGCTACCACTCTCTCGAATTCAGCTTGCTTTTGTTGGTCACACTCCACTACTTTATCCTTTGAAGCAGGCCATTCATCATCACTAGTTTCTATGTCATCAACATAATCATAAAAATTATCATCATCTTCATCTTCACTGCTATAACCTTCATCAGAGTCCATCCTTTTTCTCATTCTGCCTCTTAATGATGCTCCATTATCAAATGTTCTGAAGTAATCAGCTTCCTAATCACTCCCATCTTCCTCCTCATCCATAGGATCCCCTCCAATCAATTGATCCCAAGGGATGGGTGAATCAGGCCTATCATCCTCCCAATCCCAGTCTTTCACCCCAGACTGGTCCATATTTGTTTTATCTTTCTCACTTGCATTGCCTTGGACATATTACTCTGTCACTTGGGAAGCCTGAGTGAGTTCTGGCTGAGATGGAGTGTCATTGGGATGACTGGGCTGAGTTGTTTCACAATAGGTGTCATTGGGTTGGGCTGTTTCAACTGGAGTGTCATTGGGCTGGGTTGTGTGAGTTGGACTTGTAGGACAAGGGAGTGCTTGATGAACTGTCTCAACATCCTCAGCTATATCAACATTGTGTTCAAAATACACAACCAATTTTTTGTCAACCATAGCAGCCTGTGCCATATCCAATGATTCCAAATCCCCTTTGCAAGTCCTCAACCCATCAAACAAGTTCATTCTAGGAATAAGATATGTAAACCTTTCAACATTGTTATACCCTAACATATTTGCAAAATCAAGAACCTCCAAATCAGTTAACTTGTCCACATCCACAGGCCAAAAATTGTTCACCTCACCGCCTACATACTCCAACTCCTCTTCACCAACCAAAACAAATTTACCCCCATGATGTATCTCCACAGTTATATCATCATCCATGATGACAACTATATCATATAAAAAACAAAAACAAGTCAAATATATACTTCATAAAGTACCATTCAAATTTTCCAGAACAAAAAATACCCTGTTTCTTCGTGTCAGGCTCAACTCATTGAACCAACAGGAATGACGCTAAGGCTCAGGTCAGGCTCTTACCCTAAACAAAATGACTTGATGCGATTCTTCTCACCTAAAACACATAAATTTTGAAATCAGCAACCCTAAACTAAATCAGTAACTTTGAAACGACAACTTTGAAACTAAATTCAGGATCGAAAACCCTAATTTTTCTCACCTAAAGCTCAAAAACAACCCAGTGTGATGTATTCCTTAATCTTTCATCATGATGCGATTTGAAGCAGAGACATGGTTGAACGAGCAATTAGCGAGACTAATGAAACAGTAGAACGAAGCACAGACAAGGAGGTTTTTTTTTTAATTTTTAATTTTTTCTGTTTAGGGTTTAGGAAAATGAGGAAGTAATTTTTTTGGGGGGGGGGGATTATTAACATTTTGGTTGGGTTTTTAATTTTTACTGTATGTTTTTTTTAGGGGGAGGGGGAAATAGTGAGTCAGCATACTCCACCTCAGCACAAACATAAGTCTTCAACATTTTTTTTATTTTTTTGGCTATAAAATAATCCACATCAGCACAAAAATTCAACATCATTTTTCCGGTGACCGGAAAGTGGTGGAGGTTCAATCAAAAAAATATAATGTTAAGTATGGTATGTCATAAGCAAAAATGTAAGTTTGGTTTGTTAGAACAAAATGGACATAAAGTATGGTTTATTAGATTCCAATTTTCCTTATTGATATTAACATCGATCCCGTAGATACTAAAAACTTTTTTTTTTCTTTTACAAAGGTTTAGGAAAGACAGGCCAGCGACGTCTTCTCACAAGAAATCGGCCCGCCCTATCTAACTCAACTAAATTACAGAGGTTAGGGTTATTTAGAATCGACACATTCCCCTCAACCTCTGCTAAGTGCCCCTGATGAGCTAACCAGTCAGCGACCGCATTGACTTCTCTGAAGATATGTGAAATTTCTACGTCTTGGAATCGCTGAAGAAGTTGTGCATCCTGAATGAGCCCTTTTATTTGCCAAGGAATTGAGCAATTACCCTTTAGAGCCAGAATAACCACCATGTTATCTCCTTCAATGAGAATATACTTGAAACCTGTTGTAGCCGCTTCCATCAGACCATCTCAAAGAGCCCTCGCCTCTGCAACCAAAATGGGCACGTCGCCATAGTACGTTGCACCCCCTCTAAGAACCGCCCCCTCCAGTCTCGAATGATGAACCTGTTTGCCGCCGAATTGGAGATGTGAGAGCCGTCGAAGTTTAGTTTGACAGCACCCAGGGGAGGGGTATACCAACGAACTAGAGAATGAGATTTGGTATACCCTCCCACACTATTGCTACCCTGATTCTCTACCTCATTATTATTTCTAATTTGCTGGAGCGGTTCCCAATGCGTGGTGGGTTGAATAATAAACTTAGCTTGAGTAGTTCTTGAAGAGAAGATGAGAGAAGACCACTTGAGCATCCATAATCAATAGAATAGAGAGAGAATGAAGCAACTCTCAAACACCCATGCTTGAATCATCACAATAATAACAAGAACTTGCATAATAATCAAAATCAACCAACATAAAGCTTGCACACCAAGGGATTGGAGATGATTTTGGATAAAGGAGAATCCACCACCAAAACCTAACACCCCACTATGACTATCATAAAGGAATCACCCACCAAATGATCAATAAAGGAATGACTTGCTAACACCACCATTAACAATGGATAAAGTAAGAACAAGATTTTTGAGAGAAAAGGGAGCAAACCCTAACAATGCTCTAGCAATTCATTCAATATCATAGTCTGCCTAGAAAAGAGTGCTAAACATGGTATTTATACTAAATAGAAATTAGGTTAAAAACTCAGCAGAAAAAACAAAATCTACAGGCGCATCGCTAGGGAGGTCGCGGGCGTGACCTGCTACTGACCGCCACCAACTGCAGTCGGCCGAGGTAGGTCGCGGGCGCGACGTCTATCTGTCTCAAGAAATCTGTCGCCGTCCGAAGCAAGTCGTGGGCGCAACCTGGACTGTCGCGGGCGCGACGTCTCTGACAGAGGCAGGATGCGGGTGCGACGCCTGGCGACTCGGGTGTGAACACCGACTGTCCCCCTTGCTTCTCCACCTGCCATGGTTTTTGACGTTGTTGCTCCCGGGGTTATTCTGAGTCTCGACACTCCTCAATTCCGGGACGACCCAGCCCGACCCCTTGGTTTCCGAGGTTGGTGGAACAAACCCGTGCCTTTCCATGCTTTGCCAACGGATGGCTCGTCCCAACCACGCCAACCCGATACTCTTAAATCCACTCCTTGAAAAGGTGTATCGATTCTTGAACTTGTCCAGATGAGCGGGTTTAGTGTTGAAATGTTGGGTCTGGATTTCTTCCTTCTTGCCATCATCTTCAAGCCCGGCTTTGGTGGCTTGGACCCGAACCCAACACGGTTCATTTGCCATTCCGCTGCATTTCTTTTTGCTTGTATGAGACATTATAATGGACGAAAATTTTATTTCGAAAGATAGCTTCATTCCTGTTTTTCCAAATTGTCCATAAGATAAAAATTCCTCTTATTAATCCTCTTCTACGATCCCAAGATTTATTGGACACCAAAAATTGTTGAATAAAGTTACTTCCTTGATCAATCCTGGAATCCGAGATCCAACCATGTTGAACCGCTAAAGACCAAACTCTCCGGATGGTCGAGCAATCCCAAAAAAGATGAAAATCACTCTCAATCTCCTCAAGACAACGTGGACAGACCGGGTCCAGGCAGATTGCTCTTCGCAGAAGATTTCCACGAGTTGGAAGAGCCATGTGATGCATAAGCAACAGGAAGATTCCTAGTTTCGGGGGGATATCAATTTGCCAAATCCATTTAAACCCCCATTTTTCCGAATGATTAATACACTCTTGAATAATTCTAGTGGCTGTTTTCTTGGAAAATATCCTATTTCCGGTAAGGCCCCAACACAACTCATCTTTGACATTCGATACTGAAATCGGAATTCCAAAATTTTCCGAACAGCGAGCGGGTCTTGAATAAATATGTTTAATTTACCTACATCCCAGGCTTTTTCATGAGTAATAAACTTATCTACTGTTAGGGACTCGTCAGCATTATCACTATTTCCACATATTTCACTCAAAGGTTTTTCGTCAACCTAATTGTCCGTCCAAAATTTGATTGTCTTGTCATCCCCAAGTCTCCATCGTATACCACTTTGTAAGACATCTCGAATCTTTAAAAGGTTCTTCCACACTGGAGAATCCAAATTCTTGCTTCTATACTTAAAGAAAGTATTTCCGCCTCATCAAATTTGCCCAAAGGGAGTTTCCATTTAATACTTTCCAAGCAAGTTTACATTGAAATGCAAGGTTCACCGCCTCAGTACATCTAAGCCCAAGCCCACCATACTCTTTTGGAAGGCAGATCGTATCCCAGGCGACCATGGCCATCCCAATGTTTTCATTATTTTTTTTCCAGAAAAAATTCCTATTAATTCTATCAACGCCAAGACAATCAGCTTTAGGGAGCCTAAAACACTGCATTGTATGAGCTGGTAGAGATTCTAGGTTGGATTGAACAAAACCACTCTACCCGCTTTTGATAGAGAATTCGCCTTCTATGAAGCCATTCTATCTGTTGCTTTTCCTAATGAATCATCAAAATCTCTGAGAACTTGTCTCCCCTGTTTAATCTTATAACCCAAATAATTCCCTAGAGATTATGTCACTGGGATATTGAAAGTTCCTTTCATCAAATCCTTAGTGTGGTTAGACGTATTCTTGGAAAAAATTAACTTGGATTTGTGAAAATTAATTAATTGTCCGGACATATTACAAAACTTCATAATGGTTTCCTTTAACTTGGACGCAGCGTGAAGAGACGCCTTACAGAAAAGTAGACAGTCATCAGCAAAGAACAACCCAGGAATCTTCATAGAGTGGGGTGCTAACTTTATTCCTAGATTCTTCCGTTGTTTTTCAAGCATGGTACTAAACACATTCATACATATTAAAAAGAGATACGATGAGAGAGGATCTCCTTGACGTAACCCTCTCATATGTTTGAAAAAACCTTTTGGAGAACCATTTATCATAAGCGAGTATGACATAGTACTAACACACTGATCTATTAAATTGATCCTTTTCGCGCTGAATCCGATTCTAGTCAAGGTATCCCTCAGGAATTTCCATTCAATACAATCATACGCTTTTTCCATGTCAAGTTTTATCGCGGGCCAACCTGTCTTTGCTTTGGAGATTTTGAACTTATGCATAATTTCGTGCGTGTTCAAGATATTGTCATGAATTGATCTACCAGGGATGAAAGCGCTTTGAATAGGGGATATAATTTTTTTCTAGCAAGGGTCTCAGACGATTGACCATTACTTTTGCAATGATCTTATAAAAAGTATTGCACAGACTGATAGGCATACTGACCGATCTAACTGGGGTTGCTTACTTTTGGTATGAGTGTTACAAATGTGTGGTTGATTTCCTTAAGAATACGTCCCTTTTCAAAAAAATCTTGAACTGCTTGAACAATGTCGCGCTCAATGAGCTCTCTGGAGTCTTGGAAAAAACTCGCTCCAAAACCATCGGGTCCCGGTGTCTTACTAGGATCGATGTAAAAAACAACTATTTTGATTTTTTCCTTCGTTGGAATTGCCAAAAGAAGATCGTTGTCGTGGTCCGTTATGACCCTATTAATTTTTGCTTGTGAATTGGATGTCGCCGATAATCCCTGTGATGTGAAACGAGACCTATGGTCTTCCACAAATTTGTCCCCAATTTCCTCTTCATTTGCCAGCCACGTCCCATTTTCTGTTTTGATTTTTGTTATATCCTGTCGTATTTCTTTCGCTTTTGCTAGTCTTTGGAAATAGGAAGTATTCCTATCCCCCTTGACCAACCAATCCTTTCGGGATAACTTTCCCCAATATTTTTGCTGATGTAACAGGAGTTTTTCTCTTTGTTTAATCATGCGACTTAACCAAGAGTTTAACCGAAAACTCTGAGGATTCTCCAAGAGTTTTTCTTCTATGTATTCAATCTTATCCAAGTTTTCCTCTAGTTTAGTTTTAAAATTCCCAAATTGTTTCTTGGCCCATTCTCTGAGCCCGATCTTTACTAATTTTAATTTCTAAGCTATGCAAAGCATCTGTGTACCTTTCTGAGGTATACTCCACATTTTTTTGGTTATCTGTTTCATTTGATCATATTGACTCCAAAATCGCTGATATCGGAAAGGAAATACCTTTCTTTGATTAATTTCTCTACTAGTCTCCATGATCACCGGACAGTGGTCCGAGAAAGTGAATGAACCATGATAAGTTATTGCATCAGGATACCTATCAGCAAAATCCTTTCGAAGAATTGCTCGATCTAGTCTTTCATAGATCCATTGGCCATGTATCCGTTTTTTCCACGAGTATTTACTCCCTCTAAGAATTGTTGATTCCTCATTAATATGTGAAAAGAATTGTTTTAGTCTTTCCATTCTACTGGAAGGGACTGGATTACCTCCCCTATTTTCTGTCCTAGATTCAAGTTCATTGAAATCTCCAATTATACACCATGGAAGGTCAAAAACATTGTGTATAGATTCATGAGATTGTGCCAGAAACCCTCCTTCTCTCTACTCTGAGTTGGGCCATAGGTTCCGGATTTGATGCAATTTTGTTGTTTGCCAACATCGTGAACTAATAAGTGAATGACTTTGTTATCTTTACTAAGAGTGGCTACTCGGAGGTTACTATTATTATCCCAAAGGGCCCAAATTCCTCCCGAATGAATTTTCATAACCGAATTGGTGCACAATTGCTTCCCATGAGCTAAATTAGTCATCGTCTCCAGAATGAACAATATATCTGGTTTATATTTTCTTTTAAGTGCTTTTATTTCAGCAACAACTTGCTGTCTCTTCGCTCCACATACATTCCAAGCAATAATCTTCATAAAACCATATTTGCATAACATGCTGTTAAGGCCTGTTGTTTTTTGTCCAGTTTCTGTTCCCTAAAAATAATCAAATTCAAATGCCATTCACTAAGTATTACCATCCTTGTTATAAACAAGTATGTATTTCATTTTATCTACCGCAATGGATCCTTGCCATGGAAAACCATGGATTGTCTGAGTTGGGCCTTGGTGGGATACCAATAAGTATCACTACACTCACCAAAAACAGTTCTATCAAGAACCAAGTGCTCGAAATTATAATTCCATATAATAGATGTACATATCAACTTCTTAAAGCTAATACCATTTGATAAGAAGGAATCTTTATTGTATGCTTCCAGCAACCTTAGACTCACAACTGAGTCTGCTACCTTGCTCCTTTGTGTGGCCACTTTTATTCTTAGACATGAGTATCCTGTAAGAGAATTCAAATTGAAACAATCAGAATAACAAGTTTTCCAGCCACTATTCCTCGATTCTCCTCTTTTTAGTTCTGAACAAAATTTGCAGGTCAAAAACTTAACAATTGTAATTATAAGACTCATGTTCTTTCCAATATAGATATCAATGACCCAACAGTACCATTGTCATAATAGCTTAAATGCAGCAGCTATGATAGCCTCAGGAAGCTCCCCCTTAATACTAATGGGACTGACATCATAGGCTATATTGGGTGGCTTCAAACATATCATTAACCAAACCCAGCAGATCAAATTCACAATTTCATTATGTCTTACATCAAGGAGCCTCCAACCTCTCCGCGGTAGATTACAAGGAAAGGGGTGGCATTTCATAGCATGAGACCAACTTAATCCAAGCCAACTTGAAGGATACCAAACCCAACTTAGAGTCAACCAACCAAATTTCCTCACTAATAGATTTATAACAATTGGCCAGACTAAGTCAACAAGTTGCATCATTGTAATAACCCACCCCAAAATCATGTTTAATTACTTATTAATTACAGTAATTATCTAAATCGCGTTATATTTTTTTTCGCGTTTATTTTATTTATTTATCGACGTACTCGTTTATTTATAGTTATCGGTGACAAGTCTCGCGCAGGAGATGGCTAAGGTGCCGAATTATCGGCTTAAAAGTTACTTTACATATTCGTTCAATAAGTTAAAGTATTTCAGTTATCGTTTCTGGTATAAATCTATTTACCGAGAATCGGTTACGAATTACTTGTTCCGATTTATATATATATTTTACCGTTCCAATTTTAATTTCTTACATTTTAATCCCTTACATAATATCAAGAGGTAATTTTCCACCTTATTATTTTAATTCGAGTGTCATTGTATTTTATTTTTATGTTACCCAATTATTATCGATATATTTTATTTCCTACAAAAACCCGATACTTCAAATTACTACAACAATTACAATATATTTACTCCTATTGTTATTATTTTACCTTATTTTAATTAAGGTTCTTATAGTAATTATTATTAGTATTGGTAATTGGTGATGGTGTTAAATGGAGTTTTAAATGTGGTAGTTAGAGGGGGGCTAGGTACACTTCACTTTTATTCAAATTTGAATCAAACTAATTACTTTGAGTTTATTAAACTTAAGATTAATTTACTTAAGTTGTATTTTCAGATTTTAATTAAATTAATATTAGTGTTTTAAGTTAAGTGTATATATATATTAGTAGTAGTAGAAGGGAAGACTCATTCTTTTAACTCAATACAACACCCATCTCATTTTCTCTCACTACACTCTCAAACTCTCAAACTCCTCCCTCTCCCTCCTCTTGGACGTCCACTCCCAGCCAGCTCCGGCCAGTTTCCGGCCACTTTTCCGGCCAGCCGGCGGCGGTTTCCGGCGCAGTGCATCCCCCTCTTCCTCTCTCTTGTGTTTTCATCCATTTTCACTTTGAAGGGTAATGTCTAAAACCCCCAATTCAATTTCTTTCAACCCTAATCAGAAATTCCATGTTTAATCTATGTTTCTTTTATAAATTCTATCTCTTTTACTCTCTTTATTCATGAATTCAAGTATATAATTATTTTGGTTAAGTTAGGGTTAAGGTTTAAGTACATGCATGTTGATTTTCAAGTGTTTTGTGAGGTTTTAAGTTGATTTTATGGTGGATGATGAATTGATGTTGATGCATGTGAATTTCTTATGAGTTTCTAAGTGTTTAAGGGCTGAGTTTATGTTGTAAGATTATAAATTAAGAGTTATCATGTTTATTTTGGGTGAATTAGAGAGATTGTTGTACTAGAGTTCAAGAACATGTTTATATTATGTTGAGTTTGTGCTTAATCCATGAATGCATGTGGGTTTTAAGGCCCTTGATGAAGAGTTTTTCATGGTTTATATTCTGGAAATTTGGTGGATTAAGATTAGATGAAGTTTGGTTAAGTTCTAATATGATTAAGAGTGGAAAAACCCAATTAAAAGATGAGTTTTAGGTGTTTTGGCTACTGTCTTCAATTCTGGAAATTTACAGAATTATAAAAGTGAGTTTTTTGCCCAATTTTATACTCCATTGGATAGCTTAAGGTGTTAGGAAACCATAGGCTTTGGAATTTCGATTTTCCGACATGTATAGCCCGATTACGACCAAAACCGTAACCTCACGTTTTTAAATACGAATTCTGAGTCAGTGTTTTGAGGGCTGTTTTTCGTCCTTTTGGAGACCTCTTTGGTTTTTATGGTAAACATGAAAGTTTTAGGCCATGTTGCAAGCTTTCCGGAAAGGTATGGTTCTTCGTCGTACGATATCGGGAGTGTGAGTTACGACCCCGGGAAACCGGGCTGTCCAGAATGGTTTTCTGCTCAAAATAACCTTTGTAAATTATTAGCTTTTGGGCTTCAAATCAACCCAATGAGAGGTTCTAGGTATAAATGAGTCATGGTTATATATTGTCATTATGGAGTTATGTGTTAAGGCTAAGTGTACTTTTTTTTAGAGTCCTAAGTAAGTCTTATATGTACTCTTCAAGAGCTAGTATGTTAGTAAGTCCTTAATTCCTATATTTCTTAAGTATCATATTCAATGTCTTTGCTCTAGCTAAAAGCTCTTTCTAGCTTGATAACCTCCAATGTCTAAGTCAATTCATTCCTCATTTCATTACCCATTTCATGATTCATAAATCCAAGCTTGCTTTTATTCACGTTTGGGTATGTTTATCTTGCTTCCTTTCGCCGTTTTATTCGATATCATATTATCGAACCATATTTGAACCTATTATCTCGCATCCGAGCTTCCAATTTATAATCATCCTATTCTTCATTGATTCAATCTTAATCTCTTGTATTCAAGCCCTTTTATTTAAATCACCCTCTACGTCATATTCCTCATGTTTTTTTTTCCAACCCGAAAAGCTTAAAGTTTCACTTGCTCAGCTTCTGTCCGGGCCCATTTTGGGGCCCTTCCACTCATTTTCAGCTTCTGGTTCTGTTGACAAAGTTGTAGATTATATTTTTCTCTATTCCGGGATGTACTCTTTTACTCCGTTTCGATTTTCCTAACTCAAGTTATGCTCTAAACACTATTTTACTATAACCTGAAATTTTATTCTCAAAAGTTACTTCATTTTAATTATTAAGTTTCTAAACTTATAAATCTAATTTAGAACTTTATTCGGTTCTTCGTTTCTACTTATTCTTATCTTAGTTGACAAGTTTCAAAAGCCATCTCCAAGCGAATTTGCTTAAAGACTCTAGCGTTCAAGTGCAAATTGTCCAGCTCTTACGTTCAAGTTATACTCATAGTTCATGTATTTCATGCTACATCAAGTTTCATGAATTTCAATATCTTTACATCTTTTAGTGGACCCACATTTTATGCTTATGATAACATTCATGTTTTAGCACTCCTGATCAGAGTGCCTTGACACGCTTGATGTCATCGCTTAGCGATCAATCATTCCAAGTTTATATCAACTTTGGCATACGCGTGTGTGGTGCTTGCACCGATCGTAAGGGTTCCACCTACTTTTTATTTTCATTGACTTATGTTTATGCATATGATTATGTTCATGTCATGCAAGTCCTATTTTAACCCCTTCCCCGTTTTCAAAATGATTTTAAATGCCGGCACCAAAACCGTTTTCGAACGGTTTACGTGCTGGAGGTTTACGTACTGAGTGTTTCCCCCACTCACTTTTGCGTTGTTTTAATGTTTTGTTTTAGGAAGTTCGAGCTCACAAGGCAAGGATAAGTCGGTTCCGAAATAGTTCAAGGATCTCGAGGTAGTTCTTTATGGAATCCATGGGTTATCGAGGACCACGAGATCTTTTGATTTTGTTCTAGTTTAGGTTATGTTAAGTTTATGTTTTTTTTTGTACCCCAAGGTTGTATCAGTTTAAATATGAAGTTGTTAAGTTATTTTGTGGTTTTTGAGAAGTTCTTTGTTGTGGTTGCCTTGTCTCTTTTGGGGGACGGTAATGCCTCGACCTAAGGTGTTCATTTGCGCTAATCGCGGGCTTAGGTTCTTTAAGTGGAGTTTGACCCGTGATTAATGTTGGGTTATTCTGGTTGTGGTATCGAGCCAGTTTTGGTTGAGTATTTGGGAATTATAGGATTTCTTAAGTTATGGATCCTCCCTTAAGGAGAAAGATAGGCATGTGAGTACAAGCCTTTACATGATGAGTATGAGTATGTTAGGTAATATGTTGGGAATTGTTAGTGAGCATGAAGCTCTATATATTGGGTTAGTACGTAAATTGTGCTTCCGTGCAGGTTTTCAAGACTTTGTAAATTTGGGAGTAGCTCTAATTACAGGGGAAGTGCTGCCGAAATTCTCCTAGGATTTTAAGAAAGTTTTAGTCAAAATCCGTAAGGGGGAAAACTAGGTAAAATGAGTTGAGCCTAGTAATATATGTAAGAAGAGTTAATGAATACCATGGGAAGAGTTTGAAGTTCGTCAAGAAATTTCCTCAAAGTCTTTGGGAGTTATCGAAAAGCTTATAAAGTGAGTCCCAAGTGGGACCATGGCATGGGTTATAAATGATCAATGTGGACAAAAAGTGTTGAGGTAGTCCAAAAAGGGACTAAGTTTATGAGGTCTAGAATTGTCAAGCAAGTCTAAGGCAATTTCCAAAGATGAAATGAGAGCTTCTTAAATCGCTTATAAGAGATTATCTTGGTTGAGTCTCGAACCTTTTCGCAAAGTTGTTCCTTTTAATTGCATTTAGCTATTTATTTTGGCCTTGATGGGATCTTAAAATCTTGCTTTGTATTTTATGTATGGTATAGATGGATAACGATGGTAACCCCCTCCTGAATCCGTTCGCAATGTTTATGGACCCCGCCATCAACGCGTTCGCCCATCTTAAGGCGTTGCAAGATGTTCTCGATGCACATTGCGCTGCAACTCCCAAGTCCGAATATCACGATGACGTCTGCCAAGCCCGATGTCTTTTAGCGACTCTTCCCCACGTGAGCCCGTGGGATGATATCCGAGACCGGTACCGTCGTTTGCTTATACGGGAACCGGACGCCACGCGTGGTGTGTTAACTACATAGGGGCTTGGAACGGTTGTCATGGAGATAATGATCACGCAGTCGCACAATCTTTGGGTCTTCACGTCGCCAAGTTAGGACCCTACCTTCACGAGGTGATAGGTTTCTGGCGCCTACCAGCGGGAAAAGCACCGGCTCACGTGTTCGCTCCCGGCGGATGAAGTCCGTCTACACTTCTCACCATACCTCACGAGCGTTCAATCGTCCGAATCGATCGTCTTATAGGGAGTCTACGCCACCGCTCAACTAGCGGAAATGAAGAAGAAGATCCTAGTATGGATCTAGATCAAGACGAGGGTGCCCGAGCGAAGCGGATCAAAGGATGTAGGCGGTGCGTCTACACTGCCGCCGACGGAGAACGATTTCGATGGGACCGCTTTAGGGCCCGAGATTCGCACGCCCCATGCAAGAGCGCTCGTCCTCTACGACTTGCGTGTGGAAGAGGATGGGGATCAAGAGCAAGAGGTCTAATTCCCATGTTTAGTGATAGCCATCGGTAGTCGACCATTGTGCAGGATTAGCAAGGCGCCGACCATAGATATAGGCTAGATGACAGTTAATACACCATGGGTGACTAGGTTTTTGCTTTTGGGTCATCAGTGTAATTAACCAAACAATGCTTATTTTGTAATCTCCCTGTGAGTATCTTGTGGATGGGGGCTTCGAGGGAAAATCAGCTTAAGGTGATAAGGGGGGGAAATGCCGATTTGAAGCATAAATTTGTTAAGTATATGGGTTCCTTAGAGATACCCAACAAGATTATGAGGTTTTAGAAGTTCCAATCTCTTTACCGTAATCCAACTAGCCTTTTCTTGTATTGAGCAACCATTGTAGGTTTGACCCTTCTCAGAAGGGCTATCATACCTCGAGTTTATTTCTTGAATCAAGCTTCACCTCTCACTCATATTGTACATTCTCCTCCTGAATTCACCTTTTCTATCACAAGATAGCGATCAACTTTGTCAATTCTAATCATTGTCCATTTTCAGGAATTTTTAGGAGAGCCTGTGATTGTTATCAACCAGTCATTATAGCTTCTTAATGCTATGCTCATACCTTATTGGAAACTCTTTCTTTTCTCAATTTCCTTTTTGGATAAGTACCTTTATTCTAACAATAATCTCCTCATACATCCAGTGGTGATGGACTATACTTATTCTTTAAATGCGTCTAATTGACATCTTTTTCTTCCCGAAATAATCATTATTCACGATAAAATCTCTGATTCATATCCAAGATTTAGTTTAAATACAAGTTACTATTCGACCCATATCATCGACCTACGCCTTACCCAAGCATCTTTTGCCAATCATTCATGCATTCCGTCATCGATTTTTCTAATTCAAGAATCTTGACATATTTATCCAAGTCTTTTCTCTCCTGAAGCTTGAAGGTCTTCCTTCCTCTGCACACCATCGAGACTCCGACATTTCTGAAAACTTACATAAACATTTCCTAACCTCATATTTAATTATCAAAACTTACCCACGATCTTCTCCTTCATATCAAGCTCATTTCAGTATCTCTTATGGGTTTCCTTGCTCATAGAATCATTATACTTCTTATTCCTATCAATTATATCACCTCTTGTAGATACTAGTATGAGTAGGCAAACTTTAAGCCAGTCCAACTTAAATCTCCTTAGATTGACCCATGTTTCGCTCAGGTTATAAAGATCCACCCCAGTTGGAGAGATCCCGGTGGTGCGAGAAATTCTAGACGTTTTCCCCCGAAGGGATTATAGATTTACCCCCGTATAGGGAGATTAACGTTGAGATTGAGTTAGTTCCAAGAACTAGGCTTATATCTGAAGCACCATATAGAATGATGCCTGAAGAATTTAAGGAGTTAAGGGTACAGTGGGATGATCTATTGATCAAATGATTCGACAGACATAGCATATCACCTGGGAGCCCGGTGTTGTTTGTAAAGAAGAAAGCGGTAGTTTAAGGCTATGTATCGATTATCGCGAGCTAAATAAGGTGACCATCAAGAACAAATACCCTCTACCAAGGATTGATGACTTGTTTGACCCGGCTTGAGGCGGAATGTTTTGAAGATAGATTTGAGATCGAGGATACCACCAACTCGAGTTAGAGCGGAGGATATACCCAAGACCGCTTTTAGGACAAGATATGGTCACTATGAATTTCTGATGATGCCTTTTGGGCTTACGATGCCGGCAGTGTTTATGGACATGATGAACAGGGTAATCAAAATATATTTGGATAAGTTTGTGGTAGTATTTATCGATTATATTCTAGTATATTCTAGAATTCAAGAGGAACATGAGAACAACTTGAGGATTGTCCTTGGACTCTAAAGAAGCGACAAATTGCGCCAAGTTTTCAAAATATGAGTTTTGGTTAAAGGAAGTAGCATTTTTGGGACTTATAGTCACCAGTAAAGGGATCCAAGTGGACCCCAGCAAGGTTTCTGCCGTTCAAAGCTGGGCAAGACCCTCTACCGTCAGCAAAGTGCGAAGTTTCTTAAGGATGGCAGGATATTATAGGAGATTCGTACCGAATTTCTCTAAGTTGGCCTTACCATTGACCAACCTTCTCAAGAAATCGACTCGTTTCGAATGGTCTGACGAGTGGGAAGAAGCCTTCCAAGTGCTCAAGGGGAAGTTAACGACCGCGCCAGTGTTATCCCTTCCCGAGGAAGGAAGAAAGTATGTTGTATATAGCGATGCGTCTCATCCAGGCTTGGGATGTGTGTTAATGCAAGATGATAAGGTGATCGCATATGCGTCACGGCAGTTAAAGCCTTACGAGAAGAATTACCCCACTCATGACCTAGAGCTAGCAGCAGTGGTGTTTGCCTTGAAGATTTGGAGGCATTACCTGTATGGAGTTCATACGACTATCTTTACGGATCACAAGAGTCTCAAGTATATATTTACTCAGAAGGAGTTAAATCTAAGGCAGCGAAGATGGCTAGAACTTATCAAAGATTATGATTTAGAGATCCAATATCACCCTGGCAAAGCAAATGTAGTGGTCGATGCCTGAGTAGAAAGACTCAGCATGGAAGGTTGACCTGTCTAGGGGTTCACCCAAAGCTGCAACGAGAACTATGCCAGGAAAACATCGAGCTGGTTAAGCGAGGTGAAGTGACCAGAAAGTTAGCTGCTTTATCTCTACAGTCATTTATCATTGAGGAAATCAAGACAGAACAGATGAATGATCCTGAACTCAAGAGAATCATGGATAATCTTGTCATGAAAGGGATGCCAGGATTTCTAATTCAAGATGATGGAACCCTAAGATTTCAAAATAGGTTGTGTGTGCCTAACAAGGGAGATGTAAGGCTGAAGCTTATGGAAGAGAGCCACAACTCATTATATTCTGTACACCCTAGAGGTACCAAAATGTATAGGGATTTAAAGGAAAATTTCTGGTGGCCAAACATGAAGAAAGACATAGCCAATTATGTGAACAAGTGTCTAACCTGTCAAAGGATCAAGGCCGAACATCAACGACCATCAGGAGAACTCCAACCTTTAGAAATTCCCACATGGAAATGGGAGTCAGTTTCTATGGATTTCATCATGGGTTTACCCCTCACCATGTCCAGGAAGAATGCCATCTGGGTAATTGTGGACCGCTTGACCAAGTCGGCACATTTTGTCCCTATCCACGAAGGGTGGAATGTAGATAAGCTAGCTGATTTATACATTCAAGAGATTGTCCGTTTACACGGAATTCCAAGAGAAATAGTATCCGACCGAGATACCAGACTCCAGTCAAGATTTTGGAGCGCGTTGCAGAAAGCTTTTGGTACGCGACTCAGTTTTAGTAGCTCATATCATCCGGAGAGTGATGGTCAAACCGAGAGGGTTAACCAGATCGTGGAAGATATGTTGCGAGCATGTGTTCTGGATTTTCAAGGGAACTGGGATCAGTTTCTCCCACTCGTAGAGTTTTCCTATAATAATAGCTACCAGGCCACTATTAAAATGGCCCCGTTTGAAGCACTCTATGGCAGAAGATGTCGAACCCCACTATCTTTGGGAGAGTTAGATGAAGCGTTGATCATAGGTCGGAACTAATCCAAGACACGACCGATAAGGTCCGAGTCATCCAACAACACATCAAGGCGCTCAAAGTCGGCAAAGAGTTATGCTGAGACGGCGAAAACCTCTCGAATTTCAAGTAGGTGATCAAGTTTTCTCAAGATTTCTCCAACGAAAGGGGTTGAGATTTAATATCAAAGGAAATTAAGCCCACGTTTTATTGGGCCATATCAGGTGTTAGAAAAGATCAACCGGTAGCATGCGAATAGAGTTACCTCTAGTCTAGGAAGGACTCACGGCGTTTTTCATGTGTCGCAACTCGAATGCGTCTGGGACCCGAAGCATGTGCTAGCGGAAGAGCCGCCGCTTTTGGCCGAAGATCTAACCTTCGAGCAGCAATCGGTCCAAATTCTGGATCGGCGAATCAAGAAGTTACGCACGAAAGATGTCCCATTAGTCAAAGTGCTGTGGGCAAATCAAGATACCTCGGAAGCCACGTGGGAAACCGAGGAAGGCATGAAAGAACGATATCCTCATCTCTTTTGAGGTAATCAATCACGTTTTAACCGCAATCAAGTTTCGGGGACGAAACTTCTTTTTAGGGGGGAGGGTGTAATAACCCACCCCAAAATCATGTTTAATTACTTATTAATTACAGTAATTATCTAAATCGCGTTATATTTTTTTTCGCGTTTATTTTATTTATTTATCGACGTACTCGTTTATTTATAGTTATCGGTGACAAGTCTCGCGCAGGAGATGGCTAAGGTGCCGAATTATCGGCTTAAAAGTTACTTTACATATTCGTTCAATAAGTTAAAGTATTTGGTTTATACGTTTCTGGTATAAATCTATTTACCGAGAATCGTTCTGAATTACTTGTTCCGATTTATATATATATTTTACCGTTCCAATTTTAATTTCTTACATTTTAATCCCTTACATAATATCAAGAGGTAATTTTCCACCTTATTATTTTAATTCGAGTGTCATTGTATTTTATTTTTATGTTACCCAATTATTATCGATATATTTTATTTCCTACAAAAACCCGATACTTCAAATTACTACAACAATTACAATATATTTACTCCTATTGTTATTATTTTACCTTATTTTAATTAAGGTTCTTATAGTAATTATTATTAGTATTGGTAATTGGTGATGGTGTTAAATGGAGTTTTAAATGTGGTAGTTAGAGGGGGGCTAGGTACACTTCACTTTTATTCAAATTTGAATCAAACTAATTACTTTGAGTTTATTAAACTTAAGATTAATTTACTTAAGTTGTATTTTCAGATTTTAATTAAATTAATATTAGTGTTTTAAGTTAAGTGTATATATATATTAGTAGTAGTAGAAGGGAAGACTCATTCTTTTAACTCAATACAACACCCATCTCATTTTCTCTCACTACACTCTCAAACTCTAAAACTACTCCCTCTCCCTCCTCTTGGGCGTCCACTCCCAGCCAGCTCCGGCCAGTTTCCGGCCACTTTTCCGGCCAGCCGGCGGCGGTTTCAGCGTATGATGCATCCCCCTCTTCCTCTCTCTTGTGTTTTCATCCATTTTCACTTTGAAGGGTAATGTCTAAAACCCCCAATTCAATTTCTTTCAACCCTAATCAGAAATTCCATGTTTAATCTATGTTTCTTTTATAAATTCTATCTCTTTTACTCTCTTTATTCATGAATTCAAGTATATAATTATTTTGGTTAAGTTAGGGTTAAGGTTTAAGTACATGCATGTTGATTTTCAAGTGTTTTGTGAGGTTTTAAGTTGATTTTATGGTGGATGATGAATTGATGTTGATGCATGTGAATTTCTTATGAGTTTCTAAGTGTTTAAGGGCTGAGTTTATGTTGTAAGATTATAAATTAAGAGTTATCATGTTTATTTTGGGTGAATTAGAGAGATTGTTGTACTAGAGTTCAAGAACATGTTTATATTATGTTGAGTTTGTGCTTAATCCATGAATGCATGTGGGTTTTAAGGCCCTTGATGAAGAGTTTTCATGGTTTATATTCTGGAAATTTGGTGGATTAAGATTAGATGAAGTTTGGTTAAGTTCTAATATGATTAAGAGTGGAAAAACCCAATTAAAAGATGAGTTTTAGGTGTTTTGGCTACTGTCTTCAATTCTGAAATTTACAGAATTATAAAAGTGAGTTTTTGCCCAATTTTATACTCCATTGGATAGCTTAAGGTGTTAGGAAACCATAGGCTTTGGAATTTCGATTTTCCGACATGTATAGCCGAGTTCGACCAAAACCGTAACCTCACGTTTTTAAATACGAATTCTGAGTCAGTGTTTTGAGGGCTGTTTTTCGTCCTTTTGGAGACCTCTTTGGTTTTATGGTAAACATGAAAGTTTTAGGCCATGTTGCAAGCTTTCCGGAAAGGTATGGTTCTTCGTAAATGCGATATCGGAGTGTGAGTTACGACCCGGGAAACCGGGCTGTCCAGAATGGTTTTCTGCTCAAAATAACCTTTGTAAATTATTAGCTTTTGGGCTTCAAATCAACCCAATGAGAGGTTCTAGGTATAAATGAGTCATGGTTATATATTGTCATTATGGAGTTATGTGTTAAGGCTAAGTGTACTTTTTTTAGAGTCCTAAGTAAGTCTTATATGTACTCTTCAAGAGCTAGTATGTTAGTAAGTCCTTAATTCCTATATTTCTTAAGTATCATATTCAATGTCTTTGCTCTAGCTAAAAGCTCTTTCTAGCTTGATAACCTCCAATGTCTAAGTCAATTCATTCCTCATTTCATTACCCATTTCATGATTCATAAATCCAAGCTTGCTTTTATTCACGTTTGGGTATGTTTATCTTGCTTCCTTTCGCCGTTTTATTCGATATCATATTATCGAACCATATTTGAACCTATTATCTCGCATCCGAGCTTCCAATTTATAATCATCCTATTCTTCATTGATTCAATCTTAATCTCTTGTATTCAAGCCCTTTTATTTAAATCACCCTCTCGTCATATTCCTCATGTTTTTTCCAACCCGAAAAGCTTAAAGTTTCACTTGCTCAGCTTCTGTCGGGCCCATTTTGGGGCCCTTCCACTCATTTTCAGCTTCTGGTTCTGTTGACAAAGTTGTAGATTATATTTTCTCTATTCTGGGATGTACTCTTTTACTCCGTTTCGATTTTCCTAACTCAAGTTATGCTCTAAACACTATTTTACTATAACCTGAAATTTTATTCTCAAAAGTTACTTCATTTTAATTATTAAGTTTCTAAACTTATAAATCTAATTTAGAACTTTATTCGGTTCTTCGTTTCTACTTATTCTTATCTTAGTTGACAAGTTTAAAAATCCATCTCCAAGCCGAAATGTGCTTAAAGACTCTAGCGTTCAAGGTGCAAATTGTCCGACTCTTACGTTCAGTTATACTCATAGTTCATGTATTTCATGCTACATCAAGTTTCATGAATTTCAATATCTTTACATCTTTTAGTGGACCCACATTTTATGCTTATGATAACATTCATGTTTTAGCACTCCTGATCAGAGTGCCTTGACCTGGCCAGTGTCGACTGCTTAGCAGTCAATCATTCCAAGTTTATATCAACTTTGGCATACGCGTGTGTGAGGTGCTTGCACCGATCGTAAGGGTTCCACCTACTTTTTATTTTCATTGACTTATGTTTATGCATATGATTATGTTCATGTCATGCAAGTCCTATTTTAACCCCTTCCCCGTTTTCAAAATGATTTTAAATGCCGGCACCAAAACCGTTTTCGAACGGTTTACGTGCTGGAGGTTTACGTACTGAGTGTTTCCCCCACTCACTTTTGCGTTGTTTTAATGTTTTGTTTTAGGAAGTTCGAGCTCACAAGGCAAGGATAAGTCGGTTCCGAAATAGTTCAAGGATCTCGAGGTAGTTCTTTATGGAATCCATGGGTTATCGAGGACCAGCAGGATCTTTTGATTTTGTTCTAGTTTAGGTTATGTTAAGTTTATGTTTTTTTTTGTACCCCAAGGTTGTATCAGTTTAAATATGAAGTTGTTAAGTTATTTTGTGGTTTTTGAGAAGTTCTTTGTTGTGGTTGCCTTGTCTCTTTTGGGGGACGGCGGTAATGCCTCGACCTAAGGTGTTCCGCTGCGCTAATCGCGGGCTTAGGTTCTTTAAGTGGAGTTTGACCCCGTGATTAAGGTTGGGGTGTTACAATCATATTCTCCCTCTTTGATTCTCCACTTGAAAACCATAATCCTCTCCTGTTTAAACAACCAGAATCAAAGATATCATAATCATACATAGTTGAGGTAATCCCCAACTTTTCAAGATCAATATTTAACCATCCCACAATTTTCAACATCAATCCAAGTATAAACATAATCCAGATAGCAAAACTACAAAGCGAATTTTGCAACTGTCGACTACACCCAGTATTACTCTCCAATTGGATGATTTAGGAAGAACTTATACTCAGTATGTTAAAACCCCAACATTTACAAGTTCTTCTGCAGAAAAATAAACACCACTCAAGCCACATACAAGGTTGCCAAAATAGTATCACGGTATTATCAATTTGATCCATTCGACATTCTAGGGCTGCACTAAAGGATGCTCCCCTTTAACAAGCATAAAACCGAATAAAAGTATTGATGATGAGGAACCAACCAAAGAGGCATCCCACACGTACTAATAACTGGGTAGTAGCCCAGATACACCTTGTCCCTCCACTCAAGGAATAACAACATATCTCAGAGCTTTAAAAGTCCAGACATGGACTTAGAAAAAATAGACAAGAGCCAGCCGAGCAACTTAACGAGGGTGTAAACACCCCATTGAACACATCTTTGATATATTTAACCATTACAATCCAAACCCAAATGAGACCTGCAGCAAGATCTAACTGGGGTAATTGAAAGCAAACAGAGAACTGTAATTCAGACATCCACATTTATCTACCATATCCATAAGTAAATGAATCCCATGCAATCCCATAGAACATCCTACTTAATCGACCAAACACAAGCAGACAAAAGAAAAGGAGAGAGATAAGGAAGGAGCACACCTGAGTGACGAACATCTTCAGAGTACTCACTGGTCTCCTGGCACCCTTGAGCCACATTCGCACCCAGATCGGTATTGGAAATTCCTTACTGTTGTTGTATCCTGCTACATAAGACTAACCACCGATCTTCTCCCAAGTGCACACCACCAAGGATCTTCTGATTGGTCTGTCGAGTTGCCAAACGGTGAAAAGAGACACCCGAGCCTTGAATCTCTTCACTGAATCTTTAACTACCCAATTGATACAGTGGTGACAAGTAACAAGCGACTGAGTATTCTGAGAAACGAGGAAGGAAAAGAGGAAAGATTGCTGCTTTGGACCATCGAAGAGTAAATCGGCCGAAATGGAGCAGATCTGAAGTCGTCTTTCGAAAACTCGCGAAAACGCTAACCAGGTTGAAAGATCTTGATGTATATCATGATGCTTTCTCCTTGAATTCACTGTGATTGGAAGCTTAGAAGAAGAATTTTCATGGAGGGGATCGAAACGGTTGAGGTCCCAATTTTTCTAGGTTTTCTTGAGTTGTCCGGTTTCCCAATCTTGGGAGAAGATGGAGCCTTTCCCTCTAGAACCGTCCTTTTTGGTTTTCCCGATTTACCGATTCATCATGTATCCTCTACTAAAAACTATCTTGTAATAATGTAAATATTATTTCGAGCATTACATTCATTTTAGAATAATTGAGAATAATGCCAAATAAATTGGAATGCAAAAATGAGAAAAAAAACCCCCAACAAAATAACCCCCAGTTTAGCCCAACCGAAATAAACCCAAAATGAAACCCGATATTGCACGTAGCCCAAGATACAAAGCCCAGAAACGTGCCTGGGAGGCGGGCATGCAAATCAGCACGCGGGTCCTTGCTTAGATTCGTTTTCATTTTCAATTTTAATTAGCACGCGGTTAACCAAAACTAAATGGAGTTGGGCCTAGGGACGCGTGCTATTCAAACTAGCATGATGGCTGCTCCTCCCATTTCATTTCCAACCTAATTTCACCCTTCATTTCGTTTATAACAAAACCATCTAAGAGTATAGACATTATCTGATTTATTCTTCCTCTCTCCCTCTCATTTGCATACATTTAATTTTAGCATTCTACATTTATATTATTTTCTCGTACCTACTTTATAATATTGTAATCTTGGCACTAATTAAACATGGACTAATCTAAACTGGTTACTTGTAAATGCAACTTTAATTTTGTTCTTTAATTATTTATGTTTTGTTATAGCATTTCTTGCCTTGTATTTTTCCATTCTTGCCTAATTCCCTTTCTTTAACTTGTAATTTGATCATCGACCCTCCAATAAGTTAACCGTATCCTAATCCCCTTTCTTCAACTTGTAACTTGATCGGGAATTTTATTTTGGTGGGTCAAATTTTGATGATCTTTCATCTCTCATATTTCCATCCTCCTTCCTTCCTTCTTTGTGGGGAAGACAATGCTGGTTATCAGAGTTCTGGAGAGTCTCACTGCTTCCTTCCCTCACTTGAAAGTTCAGGGTTTCTACACTCGTAACCACCTCTCTCTCTTTCTCTTTCTCTCCTGCATCAATGTGAATTTTGGTTTAATGGGTAGTTGTGTTGTTTCGTTTTAGGGTTTAGGGTTTATCTCCTTCATCAATGTGAATTTTGGTTTAATGGGTAGTAGTGTTGTTTCGTTTTGCTAATGAAATGGTTGGTGTCAAATTGGAAGGTGAGTCAAACAAGCAAATATTGTTAGTTATTTTTCCATTCTTGCCTTGTATTTCTTCGTATCTGACATTAGTCATTCGTGCCTGGCTATTGTTGACGAGGTTTGTCATTCTTGTCTGACAATGGTCATTCGTGTCTCGCTAATGAAGAAATAGGTTGTCATTCGTGTCTGACATTCGCCATTCGCCTTTTGTGTTTGGCTATTGTTGAAGAGGCCTGTCTTTCTTGTTTAGCAATGGTCGTTCGTGTCTGGTTGTCACTGTTCGTGCTTAACTGTGCTGAAGAGGTCTGTAATTCTTGTCTGACAGTCACCATTTGAGTTTGGTTGATGAAGAAATAGGTTATCATTTATGTCTAACATTCGCCAATCATGTTTGGCTGTTGTTGAAGAGGCTTGCCATTCTTGTCTGACAGTCGCCATTCGCGTCTAACCAATGAAGGGTTATGTCATTCTTGTTTGACAATCGCCATTCATGTTTGGCTTGTTCTTAAGAGGTTTTCATTCGTGTTTGACAGCTGTCATTCGTGTCTGGCTTGTTATGAAGAGGTTGTCATTCATAACTGACATTCGCCATTTGAATTTAGCTGGATTAATGAACTGAAGATGGAGATTTGTCTAAGCCAACTCTTTAGGGTCACATTGGAGTCCTTGCTTGTTGCGGTGGTGCTATAATAGAGTGATCAATGCGGATATAATAAGTTAGAGTGTGATTAGAAACCATTCTAATCTTGCTCTTGGTGACATTAGGCAATGTTCTGTTTGGGATAACGATGTTCAGGCTTGCCTAGCCCCCACTGTACATTCTTGAGTGATGCCCTGACTATGCTTCACTTATCTCCCTTTTGCTCAAGGGACATTGGTTAGCCTTGTGTGCTATCATGCTGGTACCGATGCAATTGGTTTACTAGACTGCGGACTCTTCAGACAACAAATGATGTAGTACCTGGAGTTACGTGGTGATGCACTTATGCGTGACTATTTACTCCACGTACGAATTTGACACAACTCTTTTTTTTTTTTTTTTTTTTTTTGCAAACCCTACATGACTCAACGAAAATGCAACCCAGTTGCATGCATACAATTTTTTTTAAAAAAATTATTATTTGGAAAACATACGATCCTACATATAGACAACTTCCCATCCCTAAAAGTATGACAATAAAATCCTAGATGTTGGAATGACTTGCTAAAAAATTTCAGGACAATATAAGATAGGAAGGTTCAGGGTATGGAATCATCTTGGGATAAGAAGGGACACTGGAGATGATTGGCTTAGACGAGTTTCTACCCATGATAGCCCACCTTTATTTTCTTGTTGTTGTAGGAGGGAAAGGCCCATTGATTTGATATGAGAGTGGGACTGATCTGACTGCTTTCAGGCCCATACTAAGGTGTGGTGAGCCCTCAATTGGGCGCATACTCCGAATGTTGGTGAAAATTTAGAGACCATGAAGGAGGCTGATGAGGCAACTATCATGTAATGAGGAGATGACCAGATGAGATGTGAGGAGTATGGGATGTGGAGGTGTTCTCAGGAACTCAAAGAGATTGAGGGTGATGAAAGAGGTAGATTGAAGGAGGAAGAGAAAGAGTAGCGAGGGAGTTAGGGTGTAACGCCCCGGCCCCTCACGGGCCGTGGAAATTACCGATCACCGCTTCAAAGATCGCTGACTGGCCCCACAAATCAACACGAGTCTTTCCAGCGTGCTTCGCCCTCGCTCACATGCTGCCCAAGAAAACTTCACAGGAGGTCCTCCGATCCTGAGACTACTCCCAGCCAAGCACGCTTAACTGAGAAGTTCCCAACGGATGAACTACCATAAAAGAAGGTGAACCTTGGTGATATGAGTAGTCATTTCAAACCCTTTAAGTCGCACTTTGACCACATATATGGGGTGTTACATAGGGTGTACTTGGGGACTGGTGGTTTTCAGGGAAAAATAGAGGAAAGGGACAGAGAAAAGAGAAGAAAGACAGTGAACTTGAGTGGGGGGATGAAAGAGGTAGATCGAAGGAGGAAGAGAGAGAGTAGTGAGGGAGTTAGGGTGTATTTGGAGACTGGTGGTTTTTAGGGGAAAACAAAGGAAAATGACAGAGAAAGGAGAAGAAAGTGAGTGAACTTGAGAGGGGGGATGTAGAGTTTTGGAATAGGTTATAAGAAGATCTAGGTATTGGGATGGGTTTGGTGGGTCAAGTGTACAAGTTTTAGGGTAAGGAGGGAAATGGGTAAGGGAGTTTGGGTTGTGGATTGGGATGTGGGATTGGGTTGGCCGGCTAGGTAGGTTAAGTGGATTTCGGGTTGGGTTTTATTTCATTTTTGTTTTGAGTTTTAGTAACTTTTTATATATAATCTAGGAAATCAAAATAAAATAAAATAAATAGACCAAAATAAATATAAAAAAAAGAATAGAAAATAAAAACTAATTTTACCATCTTTTATGGACTTTCTACTTTACTAAAGCTAAATTTTGATAATTTCTAAATAAAGGAAAATAAGTCAAAACTATACTAAAAATATCTAATTTATTAATAAAAACCAGATAAAAGCTTAAAATGACGAATGTAAAAATAACAAATTTTAGTGTAGAACAACATGGATCAAGAATTCAATATTGATTGAAAAGACAGGTCGATATTTGGTCCATAACAATAACTACATATGATTAATCAAATTTAAATCCGAAAAATCAAATCAAACCTACTAAATGAACTGCAGGGAACATGTCTCTACAACACAATCTGTGTTGGGCTTGAACTCATTTTTATGTTCTTTTAGCATTGATCACGGTCCGTGTCAGCTCTAACATGAGTAGTGTTGGTCCATTTCTAGGTGAAATGACTGATGTTCGCTCTTCGGTCTTTGTCATTTGTTTTTCAAATTTATATTTTAGTTTAAGATGAGAATAAGATACTTAAAGACTTACAGAACTCATCTCATTTTCAAACATATAATTGGATGTGTAGATTTGGGAGTAGTGGTATAGTTGTATCAATTCTAATCAAATCAAGAATTAAACGAAAAGAAGAAAGAGTGGAAGTAGAGTTAGGAAAATTTTGTCCTACCCGAATTATCCGGAAAAACCGGGTCTGGACACAGATTTTTCGTCAAAATTTTGATATTGACCTAATTGACAGTATTCGGACATAAAATTTCTCTTTTTTCTATTGTCCAAACCCGATTTTAGCTTCGTATGAATTGACTGATCTGATTCGATCCAAAATAAAACCGATTTTGGGCATAAATTTTTTGTTCGAATTTTGATATTGTCCAAATTTATCGGACCCAAAGCACGAGATGGAAGGAGGGAGTGACCCAGAGGCCAAAGCATGCCCAATGATGGGGCCATTGAATACTGAAAATACAGGTAGACATTTTAACTTTAAAATAGGCTACCGCCTACCAGTACGACGAAGGTCATTGCTGCTAAATTTGACGGTCGCCTCAAATTTCATTTCCAAAAGAAGACAACTTTCCTTAATTTTGTATGTCAATCAAGCACCCATTCACTCCGCATCCCATGCTCCAGATGAGCTCCCTGCTACCCCACCTTCACCTCTCGACGTGCTGCCCTCAAAACTTATGCTCTTCTCTCTCTCTCTCTTTCCATTCTCATTTTCTTTAGTGGGTTTTAGTTACCCATCACCCTACCAAACCCAATTCCAAGATAATCAAACGGACCCCACCTTCTGTGCAACAGAGCATCCTCAATATCATATCATATCATCTGCTGATTTTCTCCCCAATTTCGTGTTTCCTGCTTTTTTGGAATTCCATACTTCCATTTTAGCTCCCTGTTAAAGTTTCCACAAGGAAACAAATTCTGCGGTTTTGATAATCCATTGCATAAGGAATACACAAAAACATTCAGGTTTGTTTCTGGGTTTTCTTCAGCCTGTTTTATAGTCTTGGACATTGGCCGTTCCTTGTTTTCGGAATTTTGTAGCTGCTATTGGGTTTTACGACTTGCTCTTTTGAAAGTAGACTTGGAATTTGAAAATTTTTGAGTATTGGATCATTGAAATATTGGTAAAAGAACAAACGAAGTTCGTTTATGGGGACTAGTTTTTTGAAATTTGCAAGTTTTTTTGGGACCAGGATGATGACTGTTGTCCTGTATTTGAAATTTAGAATTTCATTTCCCTTTCCCATCATTTTTGTTAGCATTAGAAGAATTTTTGTTGGAAGTTTCGCATGTAATTGATAACTGTCAAATTCTCGAAGGTGGGAACTTTCTGTAATTAATGTCCTTTTATTTTTGAAACAGTGGATGTACTATTTTTTTTTTTTTTTGGGGGGGGGAGGGGGATTGTTCGTTGGAAAATGCTTATGAAATGTGAATGTTGGTGAATATAAGAAGGTTGAGACAAAATAGGTTGAGAAATTGAGTTGTTTGGTTGTGATATTAATCTTGGAAAAGGTGAGTTTCTTCGGTATTCCCAGTATTTGGGTTTGTGCATTACACAGTACAGTAGTTATAGAAATCTGGATACTTGATTAGAATAATATTACTACTATGCTGAGTACGAGTGGTTAGATATCTGTTTGTTTACCTGTACATAGCTACCCCCTGTACTCTAATAATTTCACTCCTCAAAACCCTCTGCTTTCCCTCATTGTGTAGGTTTTTCTGTTGTTTCAAGTTTCAACTGTCAACTCGTGTGCATCGTAGAATGTCACACTCTGAGTTTCTAAGCTATATTAGAAAATTGGTTTAGGCAATTCATTGAGTATGTGTTGAGTGTTGCAGGATACTTGATCGATATCATGACAACTGCGGGTACTCTTGCTATACATAATTTGTCTTCGAACTATGACGAAATGTCTATGCAGCAGAGCTTGCTGTTTTCTGATTGTCTTAAGGTATTTAATTTCAACCCATTACAATCATAAAATCTTAGGAAAATACTCTAACCTCATCTCTGCCAATGTGATTTTGCATTAATTATCCTTGCTGATGAAGATGAGTGATTATCGACTTTCTTTTCTTGATGTCGGTGTTCAGGATTTGAAGAATCTGCGAACACAGCTCTACTCCGCAGCAGAGTACTTCGAAGTTGCATGCACCCATGATGACCAAAGCAATATGTGAGCTAGTTCAGCACATTCATTATATGTGAATCTTAGACTTTTTTCCCCATGTCTGCTGCTTAGTCTTTCATTGTTTTCCCACTTGTGCAGAATGATGGACTCATTGAAAGACTATGCTGTAAAAGCTTTGGTAAATACTGTTGATCATTTGGGTTCAGTGACTTATAAGGTTAATCATCTTCTCGATGAAAAACTTGAAGACATCTCAGCCGCAGAGGCCCGTGTATCATGCATTGAACAGGTAAGTGAAGTCTAGTAACATGCATTTATACTGCTAAGACAATTTTTAGGCTCTTTAATTGGACATCAAACATAGAAATCCAGATCATAGGATATTTTCTCACAAAATTCAGTAAAAAAAAGGGCAAGTGTATGACAAATTCTGTAGTAAACTATCAACAGAAATACATGGTAAGGCAACAAGGAAAGTAGTGAGTTATGCTGGTTGAATTGGAGAGAAAATATATGATGATGATGATTGTTTCAAGTGTATATTTTGTTCCTGATGCCCTTTGGGTGACTTGTTTCTTGAACATAGAGATTAAGGACATGCAAAGAGTACACAGAGCGGGAGGGAATCGCCCAGCAATCTTCATTCTCAAACACACCAAGATACCATAAACGATATGTGTTGCCAGGCAAGAACATTACTCTTATCTATTTTCTGTTTAATATATCTAAATGGTAATTCTGCCTTGATATTCTCAATATTGTTTTGCCTGGAAATGATTGTTGCATACTCCCTTAAATGCTAATGATGAAGTTTGTGAACAATTTCTTCTCAGTTGGACAGACATCAAATGGCACTTCTCCCACTAATCTGGAGTACAGAGGCTATGGTGTAGACGAGGATGACTGGCTTCAAATCCGGACTGGTAGGTTGTTCAAACCAAACATGAATAAGCTCGGAATCTGGTTGATCTTGTTCCCTTTTGTGCTTACGCTTATAACTTAAGTCTCTATTTGCTGATTTCAGCGGTTAGAGCGACAGCTAGAGAAAGCCCATTGTCACTTGTCAGGTAAATGTCATTAATTAGCTCAATGTAGAAATTCATTGCCTTATGCCATCACCTGAGTAAATCATATGGCTGCATGTCTAGTAGAAGAGGGCGGTCTACTTCACCTGTTTCTCGACCATCCCGGTTGCCAAGCTCTTTCTCCTTCGCAATCACAAGCACCACCCCCAAAAAGGAAAAAGGTCAGTATATCGTTTTAGCATGCTTCTGAAATCTGAATACTGATAGTATTCTCAAATTGATACTGATAGTATTCTCAAATTGACAGTGGCAGATAAAAGATCAGTCTCCCCACATCCATTTTCTCTTTCACGTTCTGGATCTCTTGCTTCAAGACCAACTACACCCAAATCGTCTTCCAGACCAACTACCCCCAAATCCAGCAGACCAACAACTCCTAACTCGTCTCTTGAAAGACAACGGGTAAGCATGCCCTGCATTTATACAATTGACATTTTTCTTTTTGTATCTGTGATTTATTTGTGTCCATGATAGAATTCTAAATCAAAGTTTCTATGTGTTGAACTTGTTATTTCTGACTGATCTTGTGGTAATCTGAGAATATGAAAATTTGTTGTTGTGCCAGAATTATATATCAGACTCGTGGAAATCGGTCTCATTTCGGGTACATGATGAGAAGGAGAAGCCAAAAGCAAAAGATATGGAGCGACACCCAAGCAAAAGTAAGCGCTTGCTCAAGGCATTGCTCAGCAAGCGCAAGACAAGGAAAGATGACACATTGGATACATTCTTGGACGAATATTAAGGAGAGCAGAAATTAAAAATGCACGGAAGTTATTAAAAAAAAAAGAGAGAAAGGAAGATCTGTGTATTCCCCTTCTTTTTTATTCTTTTTTTTTTTTTTTGGGTTTTTGCTTCATACCTAAAAAGGAAGCATGTTTTGTTCAACTTCAGATGTGGCAAGATGTCTTGGGTCAGTAATGAGCCTCCACTTATAACATGGCAAAGCTTTTTTGTTACTGAGCACTATGGTTATTAATGTGACAACCCCCCATTCCAGTTTAGATTTCAAGTATTCAACTATTTATTGCTCAAGAGTCAAGACTAACTCAGCCATTTTGTCAAGCATGCAAAATCCTGAATATAAGATGTAAGCTGTCTCCCCCATTTCACCATTAAAGAAGACCCAAATGAATCATAGAATGTCAAGGGGCCAAGGTTACAATACTAGTGTCAAGTCGACATTAGGCGAAACCTTTGCTTCCAAACTTGAGGAAGGTGAGACTCATTGGGAGTCACTAAAATTACAAGTTCAAAAGTTGGATACCCTTTGATCACCCACCTAAAATGGTGACTTATTTTCCAAGTTAAGTTATAATTATTGCGTATGAGTGTGCAAAGGCGCAAACAAGAACAGTACCTCTTTACAAGCAATAGAAGTCCTCCCCAAAAAAAAAAAAAAAAAAAGGATGCAAGGGTTCAACAGGTGCTTAAGTTGACCTATTAACATACTTTGGTGGCCCATTATTAAGCGATCCAATATCCAAAAGCACTTGAAATCTCCAACCCCATCTTAATACCAGAACGCTCATGAGCACCTCAACCCAACTTCAAGTCAATTTGCAAAGTAGACAATATCACTTGCTCTTTATTGGGTCAATGACTCAAGCAAACAAAAAACGAAAATAATGCAGGACTTATTTTTAGAGAGCAGCAAGATTGGACTGTATTGCAATCCTCTTACGACGAGAGGGGAAAAGGTCCAATACTCTAACTAATACTAACTTTAATCTTGGATTAGAGAATCCAGTAAGGGATGAATCACAGCATAAAATGCAGAAAGAATGAGCATATTACTAAGCATATTCGTATATTCCATCAGCACCTTTGCATTTCTTACCATTGCATTTGCTTGCTAATATATTTGCTGGGACCTCCCACATCCATCATTTTTCATCTCTCTCTCTCTCTCTCTCTCTCTCTCTCTCTCTCTCTCTTACAATTTCAGATGTCACAGAGCACCATGAATGATTCAGTTCATGCACACAACCATGTATGTACAGCACCTAAAGGTAATTTTTTTCCCTCATCTTTTTGTTCTTAGTTATTTCGTCATGGCATGTATGCGACTAGGCAGGATAGCACCCACTGTAACACATACCATTCGCATTGTTTATCAAGACTTTTACTTCCATTTTATCAACCCTTTTTCTCTAATTTTGAAACATACATATGTGAAGAGTATCAGATTGTTCTTAGAACGGATTGTTAATTTTGTCGTTCAATTAGAAACAAAACTTTTCTACAACAAACAGTCAAAGACATCAGATATTTTTGGGGGAAAAAACCTACAGCTGGGTATAAATAAACCATGCTTATATTATTAGTTCTTATGCCTTTTTCTTAATCCAAAGAAAAGCATATTTTAGCCTTTAAGAACTACATATTGGTATGATTCTGCTTAAGATAGTTATATTGATTGGGATAATAATCAAAATGGTTGAAGGAATACAGTAATGAGGTGTCTCTCTCTTCTTCCTCTTTTTATTGTTATTTTTTCCCCTCTTTTTTGGGCCCAGTTGGGGGGGGAGGGGGATAGTTGGTCAATTTGTTTTTCTTTTAAAAAAAAAATACTGGTAGCGAGTATTAGTGAACTCCGCATTGAACCAAGTTGAAGCATCAAAGACGGACACAATTGATGAGCAATTGAGGTTGGTATAAAGTTTTGGCAAATTAGTTCAACTGTTGTGTTTTCAACAGAAACTTCACTGGCACCGTAGTAGAAGCTAATTGTGAGCAAATCTTCAAAAAGGGTATACCAAAAAGTTTTAACATCCTCTCACAAGGCAAAAAAACGTTTATCACCTACAAGAAAAGACAGAGACATTAAGTAAAGCCTATAGAAAGTGTCAATAAATATAATTGCAGTAATATACATACACTCTACATGACTACATATCCCAACTTCATTCATTTCTTCCTTTTTTTCTTTTCTTTTTCTTTTTTTTTTTTGGCGAGAGAAAGCTTTAATCTTTATAAGCAAACCATTAAGATGCTTTGTGCAGAACAATCCTTTCAAGATTAATGGAAAGAAACTTGAGCAAGAAGAATGTGTGCAATTGATATATATTCATGTTTAATCAGTGGAATTCACAAGAATGATCCGTTTGTAGTTCAACAACAATCACAGTTGACATTAAATTCTGCATTCAGTGTTCAGGTGTGAAATATTACAAGGAAAAGGGCCATGGAAAAATATTAGGCCCTCTTCCCTCTTGCACCTTCCCTTCCCTTCCTTTCCTTTCGGGTTTAAGCTGCCATGTGTCCCCTGTAAAAGAATCACCATAATCCTTCAACTGAAACATTCATTATATGAATTACTGACTTGACTTGTATGGCAGAAATTTCCAGCTCAGTAGCTGTAGTTGAAGTTCCATGCACTTATCTGATTTCTGTATAGAATCTCAGGCAGGCAGGCAGGAAGGGAGGCAAATAGCAGGAAAGCATGGCAAAAGGCCTAGTTATGTCAAGGGAGTTCCTACTTTGACTGGCTTGATTTTTCCCACTACTCTTCTTAGGAACTCATACAGTATCAGGAAGACACCCAAGATAGAAATCAATAAACGGTTCAACCTCTCCAAAACTTTGTACAAGGGCGCTAAACTGCTGCTCCTTGCCATAGACTTTGTCACGGCCATCATGTTCCATGTTCCCATCCAATCTGAAAGAGTTTCCCAAAAAACAAACTTGGGTCATTGTTCCTAACATATTGAGCGCATACCTAAAACATCAGGATTGAAAAAAGAATGAGCAATGCCAATGGCAGCAGTTGCTGGATCAGCTTAACGAAATTCTATTTACCTCCCGAGCTTTTCTTAGGAGCCAAATTCGTCCAATCATGGGTGCTTGTCTTGGATTCTGATGCCTTGATAAGCTCAACAAGAGCTTTGTTAACCTAAAAAGCACACCATAATAAGGAGATCAAGATAAGTCCTGCACCGCACTCTGTGTATTCCCAAAAACAAACAAATCTGCACTCTATAACATCCCTGCTTAGCAAACACAAACTGTTTCTGTTGATATTCCTACATTCTACTACTAAAAGATAATCATGTCTTTTATTTCCAGTCTTTATTGTATGTATTTTTTTTTCTCCTTTTTTGTTGCATCTAAATGCTTTTTCCTCCACATTAGCATATACCTCCAACTCAAAAGTCAAAAGATATTCTTGTTGAGAAATTTGACAAACAATCTTCATATATGCTAACTTCACTAGATTTTTATCAGAATTGAACCAAAGCAGTCACTTTTGGACATGCAATAGAAAATACGAATACCTCGTCAGTCCTCTCATGGCTCACCAAATGCCCTCCATGTAGCTCCACCATTCTGGCAAAAGGATACAACTGCTCAGCCAATTTCTTTGCATGACTCATTTGAGCTATAATGTCTTGCCTGAAAGGACAGCAATATATTGGTTTAGCATGAACTCCAGTTAGCAGTAGGAAACAGGGAGGCAAACAGATGTGACGGTTGCCAGCAACATACCTCCCATGGATTACAGATATGAGGAAACCAGCAGAACGAATCTGTTCAATTTCTTCCCATGTCATCTTATGGGTCCAACAAGCATTAATCTGACCTTCAAACCCATGATTTGATTGCATTCCGGTTTTTGATATGCCTTTGACGTATTGCTGCAGTACAAATCCCAAGCAAGCAAGGTTTAATTTAAGAAGTTGCTATGTTATTGTTATGCCTTATTCAGCCATCTGATTGTGAAGGATGTCTTTACACTAAGCACATCCAGACCAAATTTTGAGAATCACGGTGCTGGGGGGGGGGGGGGGGCAGCGTTTACAATTACCAATACAATTTATTGCCACTAGAAATGTATAAACTTGTAATGTATGAAGTATATAGAAGTAGATAATGTCCTTTTAGTACTTACTTGATATAGAATTTCTCGTCTTGTACTCTGCCCAACATGCTCTTCAAGAAAATCCTGTACTCATAACACATTTTTTAGTCAGTGCTAAAACATTCTGCTATCATTCTGTCAATGCTGATTAATCTCGTTACAGTTAGCAGCAAGGTGGGGAAATTCACCTGGCTGTAATGGGTGTCCAAGTCCACAGCAGCCCTCTCTTCTGGTGTCTTTGCCAGCAAGAAACGAACGGCAACTGACAGAGTTAACCGGTCAAGCTGAAATAGGAGTGATCAGTTTCATGGAATAGATGAAACTTCCGGCTTTCATTTATTGACTTTCAAAGAATTAGCCGTCCTTAACACAGAAAGGTTTTTTTTTTTTTTTTTATGCAAATAACAGAATCTTGCACATAAACTTACAGAGATATGCAAAACTTGAAAGCATGCTATAGTAGACTAGCATAATGTTTGAGCCTTCTCCACAGCTATTTCATCTCTCCCCCACCCCACTTCCCAGGATAAAGGGGGCAAGAAAGGAACCTTACTACATCAACAGTTTCATCTTATATAGATTTAGGACAGACTCTTTGTAGTTCAAGGGCTAAGGTGTAAATATCATCCCATGAAGATGCAAATTCAGGATAAATAAATAAAAGAAAGAGTACTCTTCAACTAACAGCGGTCTTCTTTTACATCAATCAGAGGGTAGAGGTTGCCTAACAGCCATAGCTGTGACCCTTGATGTCTTCAGATTTGTTTCATAATTGAAACTTTACACAGAAATGCTCTCAGAGTAAACTCAAACACTACCAGTAAAACCAGTGCCATGCTTCCACAGACATTACAAGATGGGTCGGTTCATATAAATTTTGTGACTAGTCTCATTTGCCAAAAGAAGACTGAGGAAATTGCACTCAACCGAGTAACTACATCCTCAACATTGCTTTCTGAAAATTGATTATAGTCATCACAATATGTGATCAACATGCACCAGGCAAACTCCAATAAGTCTTAAAATTATTCAGAATGTTAAGATTCAACATACCTTTGGAAGACATTGAAATCCCCCACCAGTTACATTGAGTAAAGCCAAGGATAGAACTCTATCAGGCACCAAAGCTGCTAACTTGCAAGCAATCATACCACCTGTTTCAACACAAATGAAAGGTCAATGGTTGACTTTCAAAGTTATGAGAAAAGAATTGAATTATAACTAACAACTCATCATGAAGAAATAAACTCACCCATCGAATGCCCGAATACATGAGCTCTCCTCCAGCCTAAATGATCCATTAATGCTATAGCATCCTTTGCCATTATTGTAGTCCTGACCAAGATCCGTACCACAAAACATATTGGTGAGACATATTCAATGAGAAACAACAAAAAATATTTTCCGTTATTAAGAATCTGGGACACATTAGTAAGACACAATCAATTCAAGCCAAAAGTCAGTGACTTGCACAAGCATGAACACATCAGCACAGGGATATCTACTTACTAATGCAACGATAAACAATGTATGTTCGCCAAAAAGAATGTTTTTCGCAATCGAAATTGCAGATGGCAATTGGTTTGCTTTAAGGAAGTTCACTGATTCAAATCCAGAAGATGCACCAGATTCAAAAAAGGAGTATCAGCACCTGCTGCCTTTTCTTCAATTGCTCAGGAAATTAAGGAAATCTAGAAGCAAACTTTGACTAATGAATTTATGGGGCGGAAGGGATAATACTTACTAAAAATGTTGGTTCAATTTTGAGATTTTCATCTTGCAAAATCACAAAATGTTTTATTACAATAAAATTTCCGTAATAACCCAACTAACAATCAAACCAAGCAGTTACCATAGATATAATCAAACAACCATCCATTCCCACCATTCTCGTAGCCTTGATACTATCCCACAAGATTGTATTAATGATGCTATGAGTGGTTTTCCAGTTTCCTATCAATTAATTACCCTATCAAGAGGGAGGTAGCAAAAAAAACAAACAAAATGTTGAAAAGGAAGGGAACTCACGTATAATCGGATCTTTTAGTGGGCACGGAGCTCCGACCCATGCCCCGATTATCAAAAGCACAAACCTCAATACCCCTTGCATTGCTTGAATCCTCACCATCCACCGTTGATTTCTCATCATTGGGAATATCAGTCCCTGCCAACCCTCTGATTTGAGGCCCCCATGAATCGTGAGTCCCAGCTAACCCTAATTCACATTTCAACAAAATTCCAAATGCCCAAAAATATCAAACAAAAATCCACTTCCCAAATTTATTCATTTCGAACAAAGTGGGGGGGAAAAGCAGAGAAAAACAAAAAGGGGAAATTAGAGGTACCGATTATCAAGAGGACTTTGATGGGCCCGTGACCGTACGTTCTGTAGAAAATTCTGACTTCAGAGTCGCCGGCGGAGGATTCAACGGCGCCGGTGACGCTACAATACGGCATTGTTTGCGGCTGTGAAATTCTAGAGAGAGGAAGAAGAGAGTTAAACTTCTAGGAAGAGAGAGAGAGAGAGACGAAAGAAAGGTAAATGGAGCCAGCGATGAATATATATGTTTGTTGTAGCGGTGGGCGTCTGCTAAAAAGAAAAGAAAAAGGGTAATAGAAAATGGTTTTAAAATCGCAGGAGAACTGTACGTACTAACATATTTTTGATGAGTTGTACTCGGATTAATATTTGGCGCGGGTGATTTTGGGAACGCTATGTTCTATTTAGCGCTGGCAAAAATTTGGGTTTGGGTAAATTCGGGTCGGACAAATTCGGACAATGCCAAAATTCGGACGAGAAATTCATGTCCGGACCTGGTTTTATTTCGGGTCAAACCGGGTCGGACAATTCGGACGAAACTAAAATCGGGTTCGGACAATAGAAAAAAGAGAAATTTTATGTCCGAATATTCGGTCAATTCGGACAGTATAAAAATTCGGACGCAAAATTTATGTCCAGACCCGGTTTTTTCCGGGTCGGACAAAATTTTGCCAGCTCTAGTTCTATTGTTCTCTGGTTGGTATTTCACTTTACTCATTTTATTATCAGGGTTTTTGGCTCAAAATAATTCGAAGTCGGAGGTCATTGGGTGAAAATAATCCAAACTCATTTTTTGGCTGAAAATAATCCAAACTTTTAACCTATTTACTCGGACTAAACTGAAATCGATTTCCGACGTCGAAATATTGACTGTTCAGCCTGAGTACGTGTTTCTTTGATTGATTTTGGTTTTGAATTTATGTTAACCGGGGTCTACATAAGCTGAACAGTCAGTATTTCGACGCCGGAAATCGATTTCGGTTTAGTCTGAGTAAATATGTTAAAAGTTTGGACTATTTCCAGCCAAAAAGTGAGTTTGGATTATTTTCAGCCAATGACCTCCGACTTCGGATTATTTTGAGCCAAAACCCTTATTATTATTGAGTAAAATCGAAATCAATCAGATTTATCAATTTCTTTTCATAGTTTTTAAAATTTTATCTTAAATTGGCAAAAATTTAATCACTTTCTGGAAAATAGACCCCAATAGTTTAACTTGGTTCATTCACGTCAAGTAAAATTCTATTTTGTTTGATTATTTTGATTTAACAAAAATATTTAAGTGCAAGGATAGGCGTAATTATAAATAAATTTTGAGCGGAGCTTAGTTCAACTCTCATTTGTTTGAGTATTGAGCTATTTTACAAATATAGATTCAAATTGTTTGGTCTCAATTTCAAATCTTGAATCAATTTTATGAATCTAAAGAGATTGCTTTTAAAAAAAATGAAAAAAAGGTAAATATGGAAAAAAGAAAATTAATATGACATGTTTGTTGGATGGTCGGTAGGTCAAAGTAGTTTAAGCCAATAATTTAATATTTGGATGGGGCCTTCAGCTTTTGCCTTTTGATGTGGATTCAAAGACAAATTGGAAAAAGATTATGGTGAGAGTTATAGTGTCAGGTTAGATAAGGAGGAAATTAAAACCTTAAAGAGGTAATAGTGAGGTTTCAAAGAACAAATGCAAAAGAAAAAAACCGAAAACATAAATGAATGACCAGTCTTGAAAAGTATAGTTGAATGACAAGTCTTGAAGAGTATAGTTGTAATAACCTCATATTTATAACCACTTAATTAAAATTATATCCCAAAATCCAATGATTCATGCAACCGAGGAATATAAAATCCAAGGATATTACCATCGTTCACAACTATGGACAAAGCTAACTATCAAGTATCAACCATAAGATTCCAACAGATCACAACATAACAATACTAAAAACTTGTACATAAAACATAGACTAGTAAGACTACACATATACCACAATCAACCATGAGATAATGTCATACATAATCCTTAAACACACCATACTAAATCATAAGACAACATCATACATACCCTTAAACATGCCCTACTAAATCATAAGACGACATCATACATAGTATGATAAAATACAACCAAGTCCATCAATTCTTGAATACAACACTCATTATATAGATAGACATCACAAGCAAAGGAGGGGACTTCACGGCAAAATAATGGTGACATCTTCCTTTAAATCAAACGAACTTTTCCCCGGTGTTTGGCTTGCTACCACTAACAGTACTGCCTAAAACAAAACAATAAACAATTTTGTATATGAGTCGAAACTCAATACACATACTGAAGAGATTTGGATCCCTACTTTCCGCTCGTCGTCCATGCCAAGAGGATTGCAACCACTCGCCCGAGCATGGAGGTCTAATTCCCCCGTGACTCCGACCCCTCCAAGCTCGTCTCGACCATCCTTTAGACCGACCTCGAACCACTCTAGAGGCTCATAATGCACCATCGACCCCAAGGGGGTTTTGGACATTTCCCCGACCTAAGGACGTTTCAGTCTTTTGGCATCATGGGTTTTATTCCGAAGAAGAGAGGAAAATGGTAGAGACGTTGGTCGCACCTACAGAGACAATGGAAGAGCATCCCTCGCCTCTGTTTGAGGTGCTGGCCGCACTTGGTGCGTCTAGCGGCAACACCCGATGTTATTTTGTGTTGTGGTTCCGCTTATGCCCCCTACCCTCACAAATGTTATATGGTTAAACTCAAGGGTAATTTTGTAACTTTGGTCCCTCATCCTCTTCCACTCCATTGTTATTAACTCAATTAGAATGGATTAAAAGAGCATTCTTTGGTCATTAATGAAAAGCTCAAGAGGTTTCTCCCTCAAATTTTCTCTCAAGTCTTATTTTACTTTATCCTCAATTTCAATTGTGGTGGTGTTGCAAGCCAGAGATTAGTGGTGTTATCTTTATCTAATCTTGGTGAGTTTGTAGTTCTTGGTGGTGGAATTATCCTTTATTCAAGTCCATATCAAAAGGGTTGGTTGCATCTTCATCAATTTATCTTCTCCATCAACTCAAGCATTCATCCCACCATTCCATGCTCCATTTGGTTCTTCAAATTCCAAGTTAGGGTTTCAATTTGTTGTTGTTATTGTTGTTGAGAAAGTGGGAACCTCCATCCCCTGTGTCCTCCACGCGTATTGGAGAGGTTGTTATTGTTGTTGGATTTGTTGCTATTGTTGCTCTTGTTTTTGTTGAAAGTGGTGGAAGAATTTGGGTTTTGTTAGAGTTGTGGGAATGACCATTGTTTTTGCTATTTCACAGTTAAACAATTCAAAATGGTGTAAACTCGCATCAAAATTGAATTCGGACAATAAAAATAAGAAAAACATCATAACTGTACATTGAAAAGTTCAATCAATATCAAATTCAGACGAAAAATTAGTTACTATACTTGTTTTTCTTTCCGGGTAAAAACTTACTATACTTTTTTCTCTTCCCGGTCGAACAGTTTTCACTGGCCCCAGTTAAGGTTGTTAGAATCGGGATTCTAGTTAGGATCGATGAGCGTAGTTAGGATCGGAATCGTAGAATCGGATCAAGGATCGTAAGATTCTAATACAATAGGAAAATATCAAAAAACGTTCTATCATAGTTAAAATCTTAACAAATGTTCACTAGTAATGAAACAATACATTAAATTGTACAAAAAATTACTTAGAGGTACCCTAACTTTTGAAGAAACAATTTTTTAGTACCCTAACTTTTCAAAACTAATTTTAGGGTACCCTTACTTTTAGGATTAGAAATTACTAGGTGAATTTCCGACGAAACTATGATTGATTCAAATCATTTTCGTCCACGAAAACAAAGGGCATTTTCATCCACAAAAACACTTAATCAATTTCCCGCCTAAAACTCACCGGTGAATTCAAATCATTGGCTAGAAATTCACCTAATTATTTCTAATTCTAAAAGTTAGGGTACCCCAAAATTAGTTTTTAAAAGTTGGGGTACCAGAAAAACGTTAGTTAGGATACCCCTAAGTAATTTTTTGTTAAATTGTATATTCAGTGGAGAACATTAATACAAAATTTATATTGTTATGATAAAATTTTAAAGATGTTAATGTGCACAAACATTATTAAACTCATGTAAGATCGATGATCGAATCGTAGGATCGTAGAATCGTATTACGATTCTGATACATAATATTCAGGTTAAACCAGGATCGCAAGATCCTAACTAATTTAAGATCCTAATAAGAGTTGGATTGATGGAAAATTTTTGGATCGTAAACTCATAGAATCGTTGATTCGGGGATTTTAATAACTATGGCCCCAATATTGCATATAACTTATAAAACATGTTTGAGGAAGGAGTAAGCAGAGTTGCATATAACTTGTAAAACATGTTTGAGGAAGGAGTAAGTAGAGGTATTGTTATGTGTTTGTCACTGCCAAACATATTTCAGAGAGAAATAAACAGAGGCAATTGACAAGCAATGGTGAGTCCCTAGTTGCACTTCACCTTATTACAAAGATGGGGTGGGGTGGGGTAGTGTAAGGGGCAGCGCATGGATCATGAGCCCAGGTGCACGGAGCATGTTGAGCTCAGAATACTTGACGTCACTAGGCGTCACTATTTTTGGGCGCGCCTTTGCTCCAACATCTTCTGTGGCCCAGATCCGCAACCTAACAAAGGGGCATGTGTCTACATTTCAAAAAAACTAAAAAAAAGTTAGCTCATAATCTAGAACTTGTATGCTCATTATGTACAATTACTATGCTCATAAATCTAAACTTCATTGCTCATAATCGTGAACATCGATGTTCATAATCTACAAACATTATGCTCATAACCTACAACTACTATGCTCATAACACTGAACACCCGATGTTCACACCATACAACAAGTTTGCTTATAGTCTAGAACTTGTATGCTCATTACCTATAATTACTAGGGATATTGGATCACAATATACCGACCTTTGGGGGTATTGGATTGTAATATACCGACCTTTATTATTGGACAACAATATCGCTGACCTTTATACTTAGGTGATGTTATTATACCAACAGCGCCTAAGGAGGTGGTGACTGGTTAACTGGTCTCTATTCTGACGTGACAGGAGGAGGGAAATTAACCGACCTTGCCCAGTAACCTCATTAACCCCTCCGCTTTTCTCACTAACACAAATTAAAAGAAATCGGTCCTAACACAGTGACTAACGCGGTGGTGAACCAATCTTCATACTGACGTGACACACAACCAAACAATGTCTTTTGATGTGGGTTAGTGAGAAAATTTAAGGGGTTATTGGCCTGGGACAATTTTTTTTTCCCTTCACCAGCCACGTTAGTGCCTATGGAGACCGGTTCATCATCCCCTTAGTTACTGTTGGTATAATAATGTCACATAGGTATAAAGGTCAGGTATATTGTTGTCCAATAGTAAAGATTGGTATATTACAATCCAACGCCCCCAAAGGTCGGTATATTATCATCCAAAAACCCTAATTAGTATGCTCATAAATATAAACTTCATTGTTCATAATTGTGAATATTAATGTTTATAATCTACAAACTACTACAACAATAATGCTCATAACGTTGAATACCAATGCTCATACCCTATAACTAGTTTGCTCGTAATCTAAAACTTGGATGCTCATTACCTACAATTACAATGCTCATAAATCTACACTTCATTGCTCATAATAGTGAACATCAATGTTCATATCTACACACTATTATGCTCATAACTTACAACTACTATACTCATAACCCTAAATGCCAATGCCCATACCCTATAACAAGTTTGCTCATAATCTAGAACTTGGATGCTCATATATATATATATATATATATATATATATATATATATATATATATATATAAAACTGGGTACAAAGGGCGTGGATGGACATATGTAAACTTTAACAGGGATATTTGTGGAAAGCTATTACAAATTACTTTTTCTTTTTTTAAATGTTTAATTTGGAACACATTAATTCATAAAGTGGGGGTTACTACTAATTAACAATAACCGAACATCACTTAATTGATGAAAAAAGTAAAAAATTGTAATAATCTAACAATACATATATGAACAACCTTTAACATTATTGAGAAAAAAATAGACTTCAGTTTTTTTATATAAAAAAAATCGAAATAGTCTTAAGTTCAGTACATTACATGGGGTTGTGTAAATTTGCTCAATATATGTTTAAAAATTTAAGGAAATATGATTTTTTTGAGTAAGAAATATAAATCCTTGAAGAAATTTTTACTACAACATTTAGTCAAAGTTCATATTTAAAATTTAGAGTATCTATTAATAGACAAAAGTGACAAAATTTTTTGTTTTTGTTTTATTCCTAAAAATAATTCTACTTTTAAGGTATTTATTTTAAATTGAAGCCCTCATTTAAGATTTATGGACTCTAACCTCCAATAAGTGATTTTTTTTTATGGAATCCAATAAGTGATTATCATAAGTTGTAAGTTGTAACGGTAAAACATCCATTAAACATATGGATAATTATCTTTTTAAACAATTCATTTGTTTATTGGATTCCTTTTTGGCACTTTAAAATTGCTTAAAGACAAATAATGATAATGAAAATATATTATAATTATGGTTTTTCTTTCCGTTATGAAATATTAGTATTGAACATTTAGTGCTATTTATGATCTTTAAATTTTTTTTTTTATGATCTTTAAATACTTCATCCTAATAATATCCCATTGTCCTTAGAGTTCTCACTAGCTTTCAACATGTCAAAACTAAATCTACAATATGATTTTGATATTGGCTTCATTTGGTTATTTCAAGAGAGCAAACTTTCATTCGTTTACATGAAATGAAAAGTCTCGGTTAAATTTTAACTGTATTTCGACATGGCGATTGCTTCCACCCACTCTAAAGAAAAATGTAATACCCGGAAAAGAAATTGGAGTAAGTATGGTTAAGTTGTATTTTTTAACTTTTTTACATAATTTTGTATGATTTGTTTTTGTTTAATGATTAATACATAATAATTTTTTAAACAGTGTGAAACAAATGGTTTTGACAAAAAATATCTATACATTTTTTGTTTGGATCGAACAAGGCCTATATTACTAATGCATATGTGGAAATCAATAGATCATTGATTTTTTTATTAATTATAACCTTTTTATTAGTAGATTAGAAATAAATACTTTGGGTTTATCTTTCGAAATGTCCTTGACATTTTTTTTAAAATTCTAAGATTGAACAATTGTAATTCAATAATTTTGTTTAGGATAATTTTTTATTGGGTTATCTTTTTTAAATGATAACTTTACTGACTACAAAGAAATATTATTTAATTAGGGGACGAGAGGGGAGAGAGAAGAAGAGGAAGAAGGATAAATCGTATTTAAAATTTAAATGAGAAAAGAAAAACAATAAGAAATGCATGCAAGTGTAGTACATTTTTTATTTTTTTAATTTATAAGTATGAAGTGAAAATTTGGTTTGAGATTCTCTGTAATGTAGAGGTCGATAATAAGTAATTCTCAATTTTTTGGAGAATTGCCTAGCCTTTTTCTTTTGATACTTCTATTCATGTATTTGAGTATTTCCCCTGTTCCTATTTGTGTAATTTAATTTCTCATTTATTTGAATAATTTATATTTAATTTTGCTAATTTTGTTTTTTTAACTTCAATGCATAGTTTTATATGTTTGTTCAATGCAATAGTTTTTGTCATTTCATAGTATATAGTTACCTGTATTTATGTTAAGGAGGATATTTATTTTATCTAATTTTTTATGAGATTTTTTAATTTAAGATATTTAATTGGGAAATCCTAACTCTTAAAACAAAAGTATGAGTTACAAATTATAACTTCATTTTTTTTATTTGGATGAAATGATGAGAAAACTATACATATATTAATTTCATTGTATGATATAAGTAAGGTTTTCAACAACATACATGGTTTAATTTTCTACTAACAATATGTGTAGTTTAAATCAACATCATATTAGACATAAGATTGGCTTCTAGGAGTATAATAAACATATATGATAAAATAAATTCATGAAAAATTCTATATATGATAATAACGGATAAAAAAATCATGAAAAATAGAATTTATGAATATAGAATTTTGGAAAATATATAATATATGACATAGGATATATGTGTAGACACTAAAAAAATCAAAATAGTTTCAAAAGTTAGAATAAATTAAGTTGATTATTTTGGTCGGCCCAAATTAATTAATTTAATTTATTAAAGTGAAATTGGCTCAAGCTAGCTATCAAGTCAAAGCTCAAACGACTGACAAGTCAGAGTCAAATCGACTATCAAGTCAAGACCCAACTGACTACCAAGTCAAAGTCAAATGGACTACCAAGTCTACCCAAACTTAAGGCCCGGACAACGGCCAACAAAGACTACTAAGTCAAAGTCAAATGGACTGTCAAGTCAACCTAACTCTAAGGCCCGGACAACGGCCCAAAAAGGCTAGTAAGTCAAAGCCCAAAAGAGAGATCAAGTCTCTTCCCTATAAATAGAACTCTACCTCTTCTCATTAAGGGATAGAAAAATAAAACTCTCAAGAATACTCTCTCTAGAATTAAACAACAAACACTACATTATGTGTCGTTTGTTCTAGAGATTCAACACAAACTTGATCGAGATTCAAGCCGCATCGGCCCTCCTACAAGAAGACGACAGAGATCGAATCAGAGGATTTTTTATTTGTGCATCTTGTAACAAATATTATAGAGATTGTACCCAAATTCTTTGAAATCAATTATGTAACGCCCTGTTTTACAAATACAAATTATATTTGTCCATTATTTTCTTGTCTTTATTTATTTTAGACCTGAAAATTTGTGGTTACAAATTTTGGCACGCTCGGTGGGACAATCTCTACCTCTCATCTCGATCTCTGAAATCAAGACTTTCAAGAACATCTCCACGAATAAGATATGGCTACAAAGGCTTCAACCAATCAATCTCCTAAGGAAGAGCTTGCAACAAAAGTGAAGATGAAACACGAGGCCATTGGCATGGTGAGCGAAGTTCGAAGTAAAACAAGGTCATCTGATCTTGTTACTATGTCAGTTATGGTTATAGGAGTTGTGACTATAGAAGAAGAAATGGCTAATATAAAAGCCACGTTACAGAAGCTTACTCAAGAGAGCGAAGTGAAGGACACGCAAATCAAGCGTCAAGATAAAAAGATTGCTAAGTTGGAGAAGAAGTTAAAGCAACGACCAGCAAAGTCCCTCAATAAATATTCAGACGCAGAGGGAGAAAACTAATCTAGTGAAAGTGAGGCTGAAAATGACATGTCTAAGGGCGACAAGCCATTATCAGCGACAAGCTCAATGACTGCAGAACAAGTCCAAAATTTGATCGCAAAGGTACTCAAGGACCAATTAGGAGAAGCTTCACAAAGAACTCACAGGTACACTAGTCCATACACTAAGAGAATAAGCACTCTTCGTATGCCACATGGTTATCAACCTCCCAAATTTCATCAATTCGATGGACATGGTAACCCAAAGCAGCATGTCGCACACTTTGTTGAGACATGCAACAATGTTGGCACGAACGGAGATCTCTTAGTCAAGCAATTTGTGCGCTCCTTAAAAGGAACCGCGTTTGAATGGTATACCAACCTTGCATCTGGGTCCATCGATAGTTGGGGGCAAATGGAGGAGGAGTTTCTAAATCATTTTTACAGCACAAGTCGTGTCGTTAGCATAACAGAGTTGACTAATGTCAAACAATGGGATGACGAGCTAGTAGTTGACTACATCAACTGTTGGCGTGCTCTTTCCCTAATGTGCAAGGATCGTCTGTCAGAAACCTCTGCGGTCGACATGTGCGCTCGAGGAATGGATTGGAACATACTCTATGCCTTGCAAGTGAACAAGCCTAAGAGTTTTCAAGACTTGGTGACACAAGCTCATGACATGGAGTTTACGATTGCCAACCATGGAAAACATTCTAACAATAGTGTGTCTACAATTGCTTATGAAGACATGCCAAGAAGAGACCCTTTGATTGAAGAAAATGACTATTGTTTTTCTAACTCTGATGTACCAGAAATGTTGGACAAACTCCTTGAGAAGGGACTCATAGAACTCCCTGAGTCGAAGTGCCTTGAAGAAGTAGGAAGAGTGAGCAATCCTAGGTATTGCAAGTACCACAGGATTGCCAGTCACCCACTAGAGAAATGTAGGGCATTCAAAGAGAAAGTCATGCAGCTGGTGAAAGAAGGGAAAATCGCACTAGATGAAGAAGACACTAACGAGTCTGACTAGATGCGACGCGCGCAAAGAGAGCGGACACCCTAGGGGGCAAAGAGCAGTTACCTGAAAAAAAAGGGGACTCAAATAACAAAAAAAAAAAAAAACTTCAAGTGATCGTTCGTCATAGACTTCCAAGTCACCACTAATGACTCCCAGGTAAGCCTAATCAAGAGACTCCCAAGTTGAAGCACAAGATTCACAAGTCTATCAAATGACCAAAGTCTTTCAAGTCATCATTAAAAGACTCTCAAGTCATCATCAAAAAAAGACTTTCAAGACTTTCAAGTCATCACCAAAAGACTCTCAAGTCTATCAAATGACCAAAGACTCTCAAATCATCATAAAAAAAGACTCTCAAGTCATCACCAAAAGACTCTCAAGTCATCACCAAAAGACTCTCAAGTCAGCATCAACAAACTTCCAAGTCATCACAAGAAAAAGACGCACAAGTCATCATGAACCGACTTTCAAGTTGTAATCAAAGACTCTCAAGTCGTTATCAAAGACTCTCAAGTCGCTATCAAAGACTTTTAAGTCGCTACAAAGGAACATTTGTGTCAAAAGACTTCTAAGTCACGATTGACCAAGGACGCACGCTCTCAAGTTAGCTAAATCCCAGACTCTTAAGTCATCAAGTACGTCGACTCTCAAGTCATATATCTCATAAACTCCTAAGTCATTCATTTATACGAGTGTAGTGCCAACATGTTCAAGTCAGGTCCATCTTTCGACATCTAGATGTACAAGCAACGTACATTGTGTAGCCTCACAAACCTGCAAAAATAAAAAAGAAAAAAAAAAGTTTGTGGACTCTCAGAGGAGTTAGTCATTTTGGCATGCGCCGGGTAAGCCGACTCGTCACCTCCAACAAGGACAAGCTCTTCTACGCAAAAGCAGTGCTCGTAACCCTTGTCTTTAGTAGTGCCGGGGTCTTAAAAAAATTTTCCGGACTCCTTACCTCAACAAGGACAAGCTCCTCTATGCAAAAGCAGAGCTCGTAACCCTTGTCTTTGGTAGTGCTGGGGTCTTAAAAAAATTTTTCCCGACTCCTTACCTCAACAAGGATAATCTCCTCTATGCAAAAGCGGAGCTCGTAACCCTTGTCTTTGGCAGTGCCGGGGTCTTAAAAAAATTTTCCTAACTCCTTACCTCAACAAGGACAAGCTCCTCTATGCAAAAGTGGAGCTCACAACCCTTGTCTTTGGCAGTGCCGAGGTCTTAAAAAAATTTCCCCGACTCCTTACCTCAACAAGGACAAGCTCCTCTATGCAAAAGCGGAGCTCGCAACCCTTGTCTTTGGCAGTGCCGGGGTCTTAAAAAAATTTCCCCGACTCCCTACCTCAACAAGGACAAGCTCCTCTACGCAAAAGCGGAGCTCGCAACCCTTGTCTTTGGCAGTGCCGGGGTCTTAAAAAAATTTTCCCGACTCCTTACCTCCAACAAGAATAAACTTCTCGCGCAAAAGCGGAGCTCGTTATCCTTGTCTTTGGCAGTATTCGGTCTTCCAAAAAATATCCGACTTAACACCTCCAACATGGATAAACTCCTCGCGCTAAAGCGGAGCCCGTTATCCTTGTCTTTGGTGGTACTCAGTCTTCTAAAAATATCCGACTCATCACCTCCAACAAGGATAAACTCCTCGCGCAAAAGCGGAGTCCGTTATCCTTGTCTTTGGCGGTACTCGGTCTTCCAAAAAATATCCGAGTCAACACCTCCAAAAAGAATAAACTCCTCACGCAAAAGCGGAGCCCGTCATCCTTGTTTTTTGTGATACTCGGTCTTCGACGCCTACAAAATAATTAAGACAAAAACCAAAAAAAATGGAAAGAAGAAAAAAAAATAGCAATCAGCATATGAAATTTATGTCGAAAGAAGAGTTACTGAATCGAATTTGGTGAACCATTCATGAATTGGGCATTACATTTACCCATGTGAAGATGTAGGACATTGCTGATCAAGAAAAAAGAGCATAGGAATATATATGTATTTGGCACAGAAATAAGCAGATGAGGACGAATGGCATGGAATACGATACACGATTCAATGAGGGGCATATTATCCAATGGATGAAGGAAAGGAGACGTGAAGACGCCAAGAAAAACATCCATGCAAATAGAATTGTGTGCACTAGAATTGTAAAAGAATTAAATAAAGGGTAGGGTGTAAGAATTACCACTTATACGCAGACGTGGCGGCAACCCTGAACCGAGTTTGTGCTCCGCTGATAAACCCAAGACAAGATGTACATTCACTCTACTGCGAATTGATATATATATATATATAATAAACAGTTCGATGAATCAAAGGAAAATTGAATATGTGCACAATATATTGTCAATTTTTTTGGCAACTATGCCCAAAAATCGAATATGTGCACAATATATTGTCAATTATTTTTGGCAACTATGCCCAACGATATTATGGGAAGATCAAATATCCATTGATATCATATATTTTTTAACCTTGGCAGGTTGCAAGCATTTGTCAAATTAACGGAGCTAACTTCCCACATATTTGTCAACTGCGTCTCCCTAAACAAGTACAAGAAATATGTGTCGAGACGTCGATCGTGCTTAAACACATGATGGTGTACACGACTTAGTCTTGAGGGGGTAATTTGTAGACACTAAAAAAATCAAAATAGTGCCAAAAGCTAGAATAAATTAAGTTGATTATTTTGGTCGGCCCAAATTAATTAATTTAATTTATTTAAGTGAAATTGGCTCAAGCTAGCTATCAAGTCAAAGCTCGAACGACTGTCAAGGCATAGTCAAATCGACTATCAAGTCAAGACCCAATCGACTACCAAGTCAAAGTCAAATGGACTACCAAGTCTACCCAAACTTAAGGCCCGGACAACGGCCCACAAAGACTACTAAGTCAAAGTCAAATGGACTGTCAAGTCAACCTAACTCTAAGGCCCGAACAACGGCCCAAAAAGGCTAGTAAGCCAAAGCCCAAAAGAGAGATCAAGTCTCTTCCCTATAAATAGAACTCTACCTCTTTTCATTAAGGGATAGAAAAATAAAACTCTCCAGAATACTCTCTCTAGAATTAAACAACAAACACTACATTATGTTTCGTTTGTTCTAAAGATTTAACACAAACTTGGTCGAGATTCAAGCCGCATCGGCCCTCCTTCAAGAAGACGACAAAGATCGAATTAGAGGATTTTTTATTTGTGCATCTTGTAACAAATATTTATAGAGATTGTATCCAAATTCTTTGAAATCAATACAAATTATATTTGTCCATTATTTTCTTGTCTTTATTTATTTTAGACCCGAAAATTTGTGGTTACAATATGATTTCTTTACGATAAATGTTTAAATAATATTAAAACTATAAATGCAATCTAATAATTTGCTAAAAAAGAAAAAAAAAAGAATGCACACTCCTAAAAATTTTAAATGTAAATCATTAAAGTGTCAAACCTTTGAGAATGTAATTAGTTAGCCGTTATCTACCCATGAGGCCATCATTCAATGTATCATATTTATTGTCTTTAATTCTTTTCATATTAATTTTGTAACCTATCCTTCCATTTGTAACGCCCCGGCCCCCCGGTCGCAGACATTACCAATAATCGCTTCAAGGATCGCTGACTGGCCTCACAAATCACCATGAGTCTTTCCAGCGTGCTTCGCCCTCGCTCACACGCTGCCCGGGAAAACTTCTCAGGAGGTCACCCATCCTTGGACTACTCCCAGCCAAGCACGCTTAACTGAGGAGTTCCCAACGGATGAGCTACCATAAAAGAAGGTGCACCTTGGTGATATAAGTAGTCATTTCAATCATTTTAAGCCACACTTTAACCACATAGCCGGGGTGTTACACCATTACTCATTTTGCTATACTTCCCCTTTTATATATGACTCAATAGTCCATACATGCATATGTTCTTATTTTGCCAATTTATAATCCAACTCACAAAACCTTTGAGTAAGAAATGGTGTCAAAAATAGTGTTTGCACATATTTTTACTCATACATTTGCATAAATATCTTATACTTCTTTTTTCTTATAATTTGAGTAATACCTTATTTATTTTATACTTCTTTTTCTTATAATTTGAGTTTTGGTTCGTGTAGGTACAAAATTTTGGTTGACACTTTCAGAGAAATTATCAAGAATTGTTGTATAATATAAGATGATTGCATTTATAATATCTTATCTATCCAACTTATTTTTTATTTTACATTTCTAAAATATTGTTATCCTATATTATGTTAATAGTTTTTCTTTATTTGCGTAATTGGGATTCTAACTATTTTTTAAAGTTTCTGAATAATACAGGTGGAGTATGAAGATTTCATCGTAAGTTCTTTTTCAAAAAAAAAAAAATCACGGCAAGTTGAAATATATATAAATACCGTAATTTATTGTGCAAAATAATATTCTTTATTCTCTCAATTGTCTCTTGAGATTATTTACATTTTATGTACATTACTACGTTACATACAAGAGAAAAACTTGGTATAGATTCATAATATTTGATACATTTTATAAAAATTCTATGAAATATTAATTGTAATTGAATCTACATTAATATTGATATCTCTTTTTATTTAGGGTAAATTAATTTATAATAGTTATTAATTTAGAAATTTTAATTATATTTATAGTTGACATAATTGTTATGTTATAAAGTTTAATAAATTTTTGTCAACAAACATTTTCTCTCTTGCTTAAGAAAAATAATAAATCACATTATACATATGTACCATTAACATTTTTATTAGATAATGCCCTCGGGTTCATACATTTGACACAAAAAATACTAAACTCTTTTTTAATTGAAGAATACTAAGTTTTATTTAACCATACACAATCAAAATTAAATTTAACAAATTTTATTACTCTACTATTATTAATTACGAAAAAGAACTATGTAATAATTCAGTAGTAGTTAGCTTTTGAATGTATATAATATTATTTGGCCATTTTAATAAATTAATAATTTTTTTTTATCATAATAAGACATTAAATGAGAGCGTGAAGATGAATATAAATATTAAATAGAGAAATATTGTGGCGATTTAACATAGAAGTGCATTTTTGTCACGCTCACTTATCATTCAAAATCTCTAACACTACCTTAATCATCTTTTATTTTTTAGTTTAGAATTCCAATTTTTAAATAATACAAATTTGTGCATATAGTTATTATTTCAGTGAGTCTCTTATTGTATGAATCTATTTTTAGATTTTTCAAAAATAGTTTTATTCCTCTTTCTATGTGAGCAAATTAATTAGTGAATGAATATTTTAGATTCTATAAACATTTTAGAAGTGTAGTAAAAATACACATGTTTTTGGCCTTTTGCATTGCTATTAACAATTTTAATGTTGCTAATTCTAAGGCATCAACCTATTCTAATTCAATACATAGATAAATAATCTAAAATGATTAGTTTTTTTGTGATATAATTTTTTTTAAAGCATAACTAACACACTCATTTACCGATTTACGTATATATTACAAATTAGATCATTATATTTTTTGAAAATCATTAAAAAAATTTATATATACGGTCATTGTAGCTATATATGCTTTTATAAGTTATGCTCTTAACAATGTGTGTTTTATTCTTACCCCGTGCAACACACGTGTGTCAGAAATCTTTTTAATGTCTTTGAATAGATATAAGTAACAAAACATTCAATAGAAGAACTATATTTATAAATAATAAATTGCTAAATATTTCATAAAAGGTAAATAAGTCATTTGTTTTATAAAGTATGTACTTTGATTGCGTCCCGTGCAACGCACGGGTCGAAAGACTAGTTACTTACAATTACTATGCTCATAAATCTAAACTTCATTGCTCATAATCGTGAACATCAATGTTCTTAATCTACAAACTACTATGCTCATAACTTACAACTGCTATGCTCATAACCCTGAACACCCAATGTTCATACCGTACAACAAGTTTGCTCATAGTCTTTAACTTGTATACTCATTACCTATAATTACTATACTCATAAATCTAAACTTCATTATTCATAATCGTGAACATCAATGTTCATAATCTACAAACTACTACAACAATAATGCTCATAACACTGAATACCAATGCTCATACCCTATAACAAGTTTGCTCATAATCTAAAACTTGGATGCTCATTACCTACAGTTACTATGCTCATAAATCTAAACTTCATTGCTCATAACCGTGAACATCAATGTTCATAATCTACAAACTACTATGCTCATAACTTAAAACTACTATGCTCATAAGTCATAACCCTCAATACCAATGCTCGTACCTTATAACAAGTTTGTTCATAAACTAGAAGTTGGATACTCATTACCTACAATTACTATGCTCATAAATCTAAACTTCAATGCTCATAATCGTGAACATCAATGTTCATAATCTACAAACTACTATGCTCAACACTTACAACTGCTATGCTCAAAATCTTGGATACCAATGCTCATACCCTAGGACATGTTTTCTCATAATCTAGAACTTGGATGCTCATTACCTACAATTACTATACTCATAAATCTAAACTTCTGCTCATAATCGTGAACATCAATGTTCATAATTTACATACTACTATGCCCATAATTTACAACTACTATGCTCATAACCCTGAATACCAATGCTCATACCCTATAACAAATTTGCTCATAATCTAGAACTTGAATGCTCATTACCTACAATTACTTTGCTCATAAATCTAAACTTCATTGCTCATAATCATGAACATCAATGTTCATAATCTACAAACTATTATACTCATAACTTACAACTACTATGCTCGTAATTTACAAAACAATGCTCATAACCCCGAATACCAATGCTCATACCCTACAACAAGTTTGCTCATAATCTAAAACTTGGATGCTCATTACCTATAATTACTATGTTCATAAATATGCTCATAAATATGAACTTCATTGCTGATCGTAACTTAGACAAGGAACTCAAACTCAAACTCAAAATATATTGGAGTATTGAAGTAAAAGAGAAACCTTATTATATTCAATAATAAATTGAGTTAAATAATAAATTAGACCCTATTTCTTTTTAAAAAAACGTAGGGCCTCCTGGGCACACAAGGACATGATGAGCCCGGGAGCAGGATCGATTTTCTACGTAGGAAGTGCTCTAACCCATCACATGATGTTCATATATAAGGCAATTTTATGCGAATGGCCTAATCAATTGAACACTTAAATTAAGGGCTAATAGGTTATCTAACATTTTTATAGTATAAAATCATTCTTCGATCTTAGCATCAGTTTATGTTTTTAGTTGAGTTTGTTATTACACATGATATCTAAGTCTTTTTCTAAGTAATAAGTATTTTGGATCTCAACAGTTCCAACTCAACATAAGTTGATTTGTGCAAGGTTAGGGTAACATTTCCAAGATCACGCCTTAGTCTCAAAGGGCAATGGCTCCAAAAATAGCAGTTAGCTAGCATTTCTGTATCTTTACCGATGTTTTAAGAGCCGTTTTGTTGAGTGATTTTGAGACGAAAAGGCTTAAACGTGAATCGAATTCACTGTCTTTAAGGAATTATTTGCCCTCTATCACTCAGATGCTCTCTAGATCAACAAATATTCCTCCAGGATTAATGAAGCCTTGTGAAAACTCAGTGGAGCATAATCTGAGAATTCCTTGTTATCTTTGTGAATTAATAACGTAAAGGAAGAGGGAGAAAGAGAGAGAGGTTGTCAGTTACTGTAAAACTACTTAAGCCAACTGACAACCTCTCTCTCTTTCTCCCTCTTCCTTTACGTTATTAATTCACAGAGATAACAGGGAATTCTCAGATTTTGCTCAACTGAGTACACAAGGCTTGATTAATCCTGGAGAAATATTTGCTGATCTAGAGAGCATCTGAGTGGTAGAGGGAAAATAATTCCTTAAAGACAGTGAATTCGATTCACGTTTAAGCATTTTCTTCTCAAAATCACTCAACAATTTTAAGGAATTATTATGGCTGATTCTGCAAGTTCTTCTGCTTTGAAATTCATGAATCCCGATTTCATGAAGCAAGACAATTCAATGGCACAAATTACAATCGTTGGAAGGACAAGATGATGTTTTTACTCACTGCCTTGAACGTTGTCTATCTTCTGGATCCAAACCTGCCTGAGATCGAAGATGCCAAGAAGTCGGATCCACCAGAGCGTAAGCAAAAGGTTGCAGAACTACAGAAGAAAAGGAAGGATGATGAGTTTGTGTGTCGAGGACATATTTTGGCAGCCCTCGCAAACAATTTGTACGACCTCTACATGATGTATTCTTCTCCAAGAGAGATTTGGAAGATATTGGAGGACAAGTATACTACCGAGAGGCAAGGTACTGACAAGTTTCTTATTATGAGATTTCTGGAGTTTAATATGACTGTTTCTATACCGATTCTTGACCAAGTGCATGAGTTGCTTGTCTTGGTTAATAGGCTTCGTGATCTTAAGGTGATTTTAGCCGAGGCATTCCAAGTGGGGGCAATTATTTCGAAGTTACCCCCTACGTGGAATGATTATCGGAAGAAACTTTTTCATATGCAAGAAGATTTCACTCTTGAGAAGATCATGAGACATCTCAAGATTGAAGAGGAGACTCGGAAGAGATATGTCCCAGATCTTCCCAACAGTTCTAAGGTGAAAAATGTTGAGGGTAAGTAAAAAAAGAACAATAAAAGGAAGGCACCCGATTCTGAAAAAATTGACAAAAAGAAAAATAAGAAATGATATGGTTGTAATGGGAAAGGTCACTACATTAAAGACTGCAAATTGGTTAAGAAACTCAAAAAGGAGACCCAAACACAAGGAACGTCACCTAAAGCTAATCTAGTAGAGAAACAGATTGAGGATTTTGTTGCCATGATTACTACTTCTGTCAATAATCTGCATATTGACATGGTAGCTAAAGTGAATATGGCAAGTGCAAGATCCGGTGCTTGGTGGATAGATTCTGGTGCATCTGTACATGTGTGTTATGACAGGGAACTGTTCAAAAGCTATGAGGAAATTGTTGAGAAAGAAGTGTTGATGGGAAACCATGCAGTTGCAAAGGTTCTTGGACAAGGCACAGTGGAACTACAGTTCACATCCGGCAAGAAATTGACTTTGAAGAATGTTCTTCATGTGCCGGATATGAGGAAGAACTTGGTTTCTGAAGGTCTTTTGAACAAGAGTGGTTTTAGAATAGTCATTGAATCTGATCAAGTTGTAATTTCTAAGTCTGAAATATTTGTTGGCAAGGGATATTATTGTGATGGCATGTTTAAGTTAAACATTGATGGAATGGATGGAGTAAATGTTGTTTCTGTTTATATTGTGGATTCTTGTTCTTTATGGCATGCTAGATTAGCACATTTAAATTTCACATCCTTAGAATATATGCAGAAACATGGTTATATTTATATGAATGATAAAATCAAGAAAGATAAGTGAGATTTGTATTCAAGCAAAGATCACTAGGAAACCTTTCCTAAGGTAGAAAGGAAAACTGAAGTTCTTGATTTAGTTCATTATGATATATGTGAATTTAATGGCATGCTAACTAGAGGAGGTAAACGTTATTTTATAACTTTTATTGATAATTGTTCAAGATACACTTATGTGTATTTAATGAAACATAAGGATGAGGCGTTTGATTTGTTCAAACGCTATAAGGCTGAAGTAGAAAACCAAAAAGGAAAGAAAATTAAGGTTCTTCGAAGTGACAGAAGGGGGGAATACTTTCCTACTGAATTTGATGATTATTGTGAACAACATGGACTTATACATAAAAAATCAGCCCCTTATACTCCCCAACAAAATTGGTTGGCAGAAAGGAAGAATCGTAGCTTAGGAGAAATGGTTAACTCCATGCTTCTGAATTCTAAATTGCCATTAAATTATTTTAAAGTGTGGGGGTGTCTAGCCTTTTACAGAGTTCCCGATATCAAAAGAACAAAATTAGGAGCTGGAGGTGTAAGGAGTGTATTTGTAGGATATGCTCAAAACTCAAAGGCATACAGACTGTTGGATTTACAATCTAATGTCATTGTAGAGACAAAGGATGTTGAGTTTTTAGAGGATAGACTTTGTGTTGATCCTGTTGAGCATACTACAAGCACTGATGTGGCACAATCTTTGCCACAGGAGGATATTTCTGAAACATCGGGAACTAAAAACAAATCTTGTGATTTCCCTATAGAGCCTCGGAGGAGTCAAAGAGTTAGGAAGGAGAAAAACTTAGGGCCAGATTTCATCTCTTTCCAAGTGACATTGTTCTTAGTGGAAGGAGATAGGAATAAGGTCACTAATAAAATTCCCATGATTCCTCATATTGAAGAAGAAGAGGATCCAAAAACTTATGGTGAGGCAATGGCTTCTAGAGATTCAAGTTTTTGGAAAGAGGCAATAGATGACGAGATGAACTCAATATTATCCAATAATACTTGGGTTCTCACTGATTTGCCTCCTGGGTCCAAACCCATTAAATGCAAACGGGTTTTTAAGAGGAAAAGGAATACAGATGGGTCTGTACACACCTTTAAGGCTAGACTTGTAGCCAAAGGTTTTACTCAAAAAGGGGGAATAGATTATTTTGATACCTATGCCCCTGTAGCAAGGATTTCCTCCATTAGGACATTGATGGCTTTAGCATCAATACATGGACTGTATATACATCAAATGGATGTTAAAACAACCTTTCTAAATGGTGATCTCAATGAAGAGATCTACGTGGAACAACCCGCAGGATTTGTTCTTCCGGGAAATGAGAGGAAAATGTGCAAATTAATAAAGTCATTGTATGGATTAAAGCAAGCGCCTAAACAATGGCATGAGAAATTTGATGAGGCGATTCTTGCTAGTGGTTTCATACATAACAACGTTGACAAGTGTATTTACTCTAAGTTTACTCAAAACTATGGAGTTATCATTTGTCTTTATGTTGATGACTTATTAATCTTTGGCACAAACATGATAGAAATTGAAGAGACCAAGAAATGTTTGTCTTCAAAGTTCAAGATGAAAGACTTGAATAAGGGTAACACCATCTTAGGTGTTAAGGTGAGGAAACATAGTGGGGGCTATGCTTTAAATCAATCCCATTATGTATCCAAGACACTGGATAAATTCCAACATCTTGGGATAAAAGAGGCAAATACACCTTTTGACACTAGCATGAAGCTAGTTGAAAATGAAGGTAGGTCAATGGCACAAGTTGAGTATGCAAGTGCCATTGGAAGTTTGATGTATGTTATGCATTGCACAAGACCTGATATTGCTTTTGCTGTGTGCAAGCTATCAAGGTACACAAGTAAACCTAGTACTATGCATTGGAAGGCCATAGCTAGAGTACTTGGTTACTTAAAGAGAACTAAGGATTTGGGAATTTTCTATCAAAAGTTTCCTGAAGTCTTAGAAGGTTATACAGATGCAAGTTGGATCACTTGTGCAAGTGACAACAAATCCACAACAGGTTGGATATTCACCCTTGGTGGGGGCGCTATTAGTTGGGCGTCAAAGAAACAAACTTGCATCTCTCATTCAACTATCGAGGCTGAGTTTATATCCTTAGCTGCAACAGGAAAAGAAGCAGAATGGCTTAGGAATTTCCTATTGGATATAGAGTTGTGGCCACAACTAATGCCATCTATTTCCTTGTACTGTGACAGTGAAGCTAGAATGTCTAGAGCATACAACAAGGTGTATAATGGTAAATCTAGACATATTAGCTTAAGGCATGAATATGTGAGACAACTCATTATGGATGGAATTATTTCCATTATATATGTTAAGTCTTGCAAAAATTTGGCAGATCCTTTAACAAAGGGTTTGTCAAGGGATGTGGTGAAAAGCACCGCAAAGAGAATGAGCTTGAAACCCTTCTTTGAAGTTAAGTAGTGATAAGGAACCCAATTTTACTTTAGTGAAAACTAAATATAAAGTTTAATGGGTAATAACAAGTTACTATATAACTTATGGCACTAAGGGAATGATTTAGTGCACAACTGCTACAACTAAGGAGGATGAGCATAGCTCTTAATGAAATCTTAGTCCAAGTAGCAAGGACATGGTTACAAGATTTCACCTATATGAATAAAGAGGTGGTGTCGCCCCTAGCAAGAATGTTGAGGGTTCATTCTTGTAATTATTCATGAATCCAGGATGAGTACATGACCATAATAGTGCTAAAGCAATCTAATTCTCTGTGAATAGAGATTGAGGTTATTTGTCTGGTATTTCCAATTTCATGTGAGAGTGTTGGTTTAAACAACTAGTCACCTAGCACTTTGTTGAAATTTAATTTGAAATACTTACACTAATTAAAGGTTTAAATCGAAAGATACATTTTTGTATTCATAACCCATGTTTGAAGGAAGATACTGATCAAATACAAAACTAGTGGGGGATTGTTGATAGTTTTGCTATTTGATAGTAAAGAGAGTGGAATGTGACAAGTCCCACATTGGTAGTGGAATGAACTTTTCACTAGTTTATAAGTGGTAGTACTACTCGAGCTTATAATTAGTTAATGGGCCACTATAGAGCTAGTGGTGGTACTAAGGTTCAATGCTTCGCATTGAACCGCACGCGCTTGTGTCGGTTGTCGGCTTATTAGGTGGCACTTAGCACTTAGCACGCTTGTGCGCGGTGCCGGAACACGGAACATATAGTGGACTCAACTACACTATATAGATTTTGTTTTATTATTTATTTGATTTAAATTAAATAAATAATTAGTTATCCAAAAATCTGTTTCTTGGATAATAGGAAGCAGTTTTATACAGTTTATCTGTAAAACTGCTTAAGCCAACTCAACCTCTCTCTCTTTCTCCCTCTTCCTTTACGTTATTAATTCACAGTGAATCTGAGTGATAGAGGGCGAATAATTCCTTAAAGACAGTGAATCTGATTCACGTTTAAGCCTTTTCTTCTCAAAATTACTCAACAAGTTTTGAATCATGATTGCTAGCTAGTGGTTACTGCACTTGCAAACGTTTAGTTAACCAAACAAACACTGAAGCGAACAGACCCTCACAATTCGTGAGAAATAAAGAGAGAATGTGAGCTTACGAGGACATTTTCTAGTTATCTCATTCCTTGGGGGAGAAAAAAAGAAAAAAGAGAAGGATGTGAGCTTACAAGGACATTATCCTACGCCTCCAATTTCCACATACTAACCTAAAGGCCTTTGGGGTTAGATAAGGCATTGAAATCTTGTAAACAGCAAAGAAACCAAAACACTTTAGCACAAACTTCATACATGAAGGGCTTGTGCTCAGCTTTAGTTTCTCTAGATTTTTGTATCAGAGATAGTTAAACATTTTCCTAGATGGCAAATCCTAAGGCACTAGTTAATTACAAACCAACCAAGAAGGGAGTTAGAGAACAACCTTCCGGTTTCCAGGCGGCAATTATACTACAGCAAACATACCTCATAAATCCAAGCACAGGGTATAGTATAGCAGACTTAGCAGTCATACACCTGAATTGTATACCTCATAAATTCATCGCTGAATCACTAGTCTATACAGTAAGAACAGTGCTTGGAGAATATAAACAAAGCTAGTAAAAGCAGCAAAACCAAGTGCAGTTCATCAAAAAGTGCTCTCAAGTATTCTTTCAATCATATAATCCAAATGGGGTTCAATTTGCTATCATTTGCCAAGTAGTGTACAAAGACAGGAGATCCATGACAACCATATTTCAATAAATAGAGCCTGCACAATCCTGGTATACACAGTTAAAAGAATTACAAAGACAAACTGATCAATCAAGGGGAGAATAACCAAAAGCTCAACTGTCTTGATTGCATATCATACTAAAAAGCCAGTTCCTAAGATGAGAGCTACCCGATGATGTCATAGCCAAGACCGAAGAGCTAAAAAACATGAACATCCTTGATCATTCAATTCAACCTTGACAGTAGAGAAAAAAATGTACACGACGAAGATGATGGACAAATTCACCAGGCAATAACTGATTGAAAAATCAAACTTTGGACTACCTCTCAATGCATTCGAACCCTCGGCAAACAAACAACCAAATCCCAAACAAGATCAAACAAACAGCCAGATCCAATCCCAAGACGATCCAAACATGTCTTCTCCAAATCCTCTTTGCCCTTTGCTTACCCCCATCACCATAACACACACCATTCTGACTGGTAATCTCCCTGCTCTTGACATCACCACTTCCAACATCTGAAAAATCGCCCCAGTTGTCCACCAGAGACTCTTTGCTCTCAGACATTCCCTCCCCACACAACCTCTTCATCTTACACCCCATTTTGGAAGGATTCAACAATGGAACAGACATAATTTTCCTTCCTTTGCTCGGCCCCGAAACTGGGCCACTTACATCTGATGGTGTACCAATCCCATTAAACCCACTTGAGCCCAAATGGAGTGAATCAAGATCGAAACTTTCAGACATCAATTTATGAAAAATTGGGTGAAGTTCACCTTGAAAGCAAAGTGGGGTAAACTTATGCTGATTAGAGCTGCACCTAATAAGGTGATTCAGCACCTCCTTCAACCGACCCAAGAACTGAAATTGATCTGATTTGGGGACATTCGAATCAAATATACCAAAGAAAATAAAAGGGTTTTCGAATAAGAATGTGTAAGCTTGATTGCGATATGAATGAGAGTAAACAAAGTGGTAGGGTGGTGCTTTGTGGAGGCATTGGTGGGCAACATCTTGAAGGGTCGAATCAGCCGAGTTGAACTCAGCGAGAATCGTTGCGTCAGACGACTCGTCCTGGTAAACTCGGTGAGCTACGCAGGCATACCGGAGAAGATCCGGATCCGAAAACATCGCAATCTGGCACCGTAAACCCACAACAAATAAAAATTACAGAACCTGGGTCAGAGGGAGAAATCGATCTAAGTGCAGAATCGACCAGATATCAGATACGCAGAAAAATTATTCAGCCAAACGGAATCGGGTTGGATCAAAATGGAGTACCCAGATCAGAAACAGCGGAATCAAGCTGAAAATCAATTAAAGGGGTGAATCGAAGAATGAAACCTGCCGCATCAATGGGTAAATTCTATACTCCCTCCATCTCTCTCTCTGTGTCTGTATCTCGTCAATCTAGATCGACTTTGCAATTGAGAGAGAGAGAGAGAGGGAGAGAGAGAATGGGTAGCAGAGAGCGTGAATTTGGAGAAGGAAATTGGGAAATTAGGGTTTGGAATCCGAGGGAAGATGGGGAAATGTGGAAAGCGAAGGGAGTGAAGGATCCATCAAAGATGGGAAAGATTGGAATAATTGTGATTTGACGAGATTAGCCTTAGCTGGAAGCTTAGCCTAAGATTTATTTAATCATGTAGTTTTAGAGATGAGTTGGGCTGTCCCACGTACCCACCTCCAAGAAGTTTCCATGACAGACTGCAAATTCCACATTGCCACGTAGCCACTAATGACATATTTTATCAAATTTCTAATTGATCAATGATGATTGAAAAAAATCTTTGAATCTGTTGTTTTTTTGCATTATTAAATGAGACCATAATTATATAAGTCAAAAGTGCTCCCTCCGTCCCAAAATATTTGTCACATTTGATTTAGCGCACATTTTTAAGAAAATCAACAAATTAGTCTCCATTAGCAATGAAATATTAATAATACCCTTAGTTTTAAATTCAAAACTATTATTTATACTTTCCCTCTCATATCTAAATTCTTTTAAAATTCAAATTAAGGGTATTTTAGTAATTTCAAGAAAATAAAAGTTTTCATTTTAGGAAAGTGGATATAATTTTGGGACATCCAAAAATGGAATAGTGGACAAATAATTTAAGACGGAGGTATTAATATATACCAACAACGTAATAACCACTGGAACATAAATTGCCATCCAACGATGGTAGAATTAGAAAAAAAACAATGAGTAATAGTTAAATAAAATTATCACAAAGTGTCACTAAACTTGTTTTCTCTGTGAGCCCTCAAGTTATCTTCCAAGTTGTTGCTAGATGGCTCACAAGACTTTTGTTGGTCAATAATGTTTTTGGTAGCCTCAGTTTTTGCGGTTCCTCAGACCTCCAAGTGCAAGCAATTGTACCTTGGACTGTTGAATTAACAATTTCATAAGATTGTTAAGAGATACAATTACACCAAAATTCACAACATGGTTGCAGGAAGACAATCCATCAGGAAGACTAGTTTTGTAGGATCCTTTGTCAATGAAAAGTGTCCGACTTAAACCAACATCAACATGTTTTGAAAAGGTTTTGCTATTGTCTAATCCATTATTAGGAACTCCATTGATTAAAGTTAGCCGACATGACTAACAAGATTAGCATTGACATCTTAACTATTTACCACCATTTCAAACAAGTCATCAACAATATTATTGTTACTAACAAGATTAGCAACAAACCTACATCCATCAAATTGCATAGATCATAATGACTCATCAATAATGCCAACATCTCCAACATTCTCCCAGAGCATCAAATAAGATGGACGATGCTGCTTTAGAACTCACTTCCAAACCAACATTATTTAGCACGTGGAAAAGAAAGTGCCCTCTATCAAACTTAGCCCAAGAGATATGCTAGGTTAATTGTGTGGAGCCCAAATTATTATTTTGGTGGGATCAATTTTCCGAAGTCAAAATTGTTCTTGGTGGACAAGTTTCATATAATATTAAAAATTCTTCCAGGATTGCATTCATTAAGGAAACATATTATATGAAGTGAAAAATATTATATTGTTACCAAATTGTGATGGGACAATCATATAGAGGTTGATTGATCACAATAAGAATACAATATTACTTTGGAATATAGTATCAAATTGATTGGAAACACATTATTTTAGGAATGTTGATATTATTATTAACCCTACTATTATATTGTAGTCTTGACTCTAAATAGAGCCTTTAGTTTAGGCTTTATAGGCGTACAATTGAGAGTGTTTCATCTAACTACAAGATAATAGCATGTAATCTCTATATCATTGACGGAATTGTGTGAGGCTCATTTGTGAGTGTTGAGGTCTCATTTTTTTAACTATAAGGAGGTTGTGAAAGATTATGGAGGTTTGTGAATCTCTGAAACACTGTTGTAATTATATGATAATACATCATTCGTGGTTTTTTCCTTGCTTAGGTTTTTCCACATTAATTCCTTGTGTCGAATCTTTATTTATTTTTCTCCCTTATTATTGATAAGTGTATTTTATATATAGGCGATCTTAGATTATTTAGAGTTAATTTGAGTGATTTTCGATACTCGAATTCTCTATTTTATGCTTGGTTGGAGTTTGGTATAATTTTATAGGAAATTGGAGTAATATTGATAAAATCAAGCTCAAATCAAGCCAAAGGAGTCCAAGTGGATCACTAGCAAGAGAGAAATCCACCCCAAGGCCCAAGTCACTACAACATGGCAGGCCAAATAAGACCGTTTCAAGCGACCGTTTAATAAACGGTCGCAAGAAAGAGGCGGCCGACCATTCATTAACGACCGTTAATGAACGGTCGCTAGGTAACGACCGTACAAAGAAATGGTCGTTCAAGGGAACGACCGTTCAATTGAACGGTCGCTAAGTAGCGACCGTTAAATTGAACGGTCGTTCCACTGAACGACCGTTTCTTTGTACGGTCGTTACCTAGCGACCGTTCAATTGAACGGTCGTTTATGAACGGTCGTTCGCCTTTTTATACCGTCTAACGGCTCGACTCTCATTCAATTGCGCAACTTCAATTCTCGTTCACTCTTCTCCCTCTTCTTGCTAGCCGGCGAATTGGACCGGAAACCGCCGCCTGCCGCCACATTCCGCCGGAACCGACGACGGTAAGTCCTCCTCTTCTCCCTCCTTATCAATTCTTCTAAGTTTTTGGTGGTTAATAACAACGTAAGCCCTCCCTCTTGCTAGCAAATCGGACCCGGAACCGCCACTTTTGTCCGTCTTGGTCCGCTTCGCGTGCGCGCCGCCGCTGTCGCTTGCCGCCACCATCGCCACCATCGCCGTCGATCTCTCCGGTAAAATATTTGAAATTTGTCAATTTTGTTAATTATATATTTATTTGTATAAATTATGAGCATGCATTAATTAGGTTAGTATTTGTGAATAATTTGAGTGAATAATTAGTATTTATTCGGTTAATTTTTGTGTTAGTTGTATTAGTTTAATGATATGTTGAGAAATTGCATGTTAATTAGGTTAGTTATATTACTGTTTAAGTATTGTATGTTAATTAGGTTAGGTATGTGGTGGAATTTGTCAATTAGTTTAATGGTATATTTATGTGTATATTGTTGTGTTAATTGTGTTTTATTATTGAATTTTTGTATTAATTGTATGTTACTTGTATTAGTTAGTAATGTTTTGAAATATTTATTGTTTTAGTTATGAAAATTGTTAATTGTATGTTTATGTGTATAAATTATGAGCATGCGTAAATTAGTATATTATTAGGTTAATACATGTGTAAAGAATGTTTAGTTAGTTATGTTGTATATAATTGTTTTAGCACGCTTAAAATTCATTTGAATCTACGACATGGAAATCTACCACTATTAGAAAAGAGTGTTGAGTTGGGATGATTTTGGTAGTTATTAGTAAATGAGTTAGTTATTATGTTTGATTAGGAATGAATTTACGCGACTAACAACTTTGTTGGATAACTTAATTAAAGGCAAGCCTCTAAATGTCAATTGACCCTTGTTGTGATGAACAATTCGTCGGAGTTATACATACGAGAAATCCACCGTTTGCGGTAAAACAAATGTCGATCGTTGAGTTTTATAGCATACCAATCACTAATAAAATGAACAACCATGTAACTCTCCCTATATTACCTTAACTGTGGCATCTATTGATAATGTGTTTTGACAACAAACAACATGACCACTTTGCTTTACGTTTAGTTGTGATTACTAATTATCATTAATATTGATAATTTGCAGAATGAATATCTTGAGCAAGTATCTGCAGCGGGCTTGGAGCCCAATCATCGGAAGCCAACGCGGTGTTCTACAATGTCGCTGGTGGGTTCTCGGTTAAGAATCAGTCCGTCTATGGCCTGGGATCCTCGACGGGCATGTTCTACGAAAGGCCGGCCCGCTATGCACGCCACAATGGTCAGGGTTCTTCTTCCTCATCCGGCGCTCCTACCCCATCTGCTTATGCTTCCTTGGTGGCTGAACAACAGTCTTTGAGGAGTCAAGTCTCCCAATACCAGCAACTGTTGAGCCAACTTGAAGGAAGATTGTCCCAAGTAGAACAAAATCAACAGCAGCAGCATGGGACGCCTTCCAGTGGTCAATTCTCTCCCTCTAACTTCATTAATGACCCCCTTCTTCATAGTGTTTTTGAGGACAACTTTAAAATCTTGTCAGATATGTAATATATTTTGCGACCGTTGACTAGCGACCGTTGACTTGCAACCGTTGACTTTATATATATATATGCTACTGTTTGCGACCGTTCATTTTTATATATATATATTATTATTTGCGACCGTTCATTTTGTGACCGTTTGGCACTTATACTTCAAATATATTCTGGATAGATTGTATTACCAGAAACAACCCTCGACAAAATTTTTTTTTAAAAAAAAATAAAATGGGCGACCGTTCAGCTGAACGGTCGCTAAGTAACGACCGTTAACTAACGGTCACAATTGATAACGACCGTTTATAAACGGTCACAGAATTGAACGACCGTTCATTGAACGGTCGCTAATTAGCGACCATTCAATGAACGGTCGTTCAGTTCTGTGACCGTTTATAAACGGTCGTTAATTAGCGACCGTTCAAATGAACGGTCGCCCGGTTCCACAAACGACCATTCAGAGGCGACCGTCATGAACGGTCGCAAATAAACGGTCGCCCGCCCCCCAGAACGACCGTTCAAACTAAATTGTGACCGTTCATAACGGTCTTATTTTTGTTACCATGTTGTAGTGAGTTAAGGCCCAAGGTATCAAAAGGAAGCCGTCAGACCCCAACACGGACGCACAAGAGCCCAGCACGACCCGTGTCAGGGTCCGGAGAGCAAAAATTTGGGAACAGAAGTCACCACGACCCGTGGCCATTAATTCACCACGGACCGTGGTGGGTGTCAGCACGGATCGTGGTGAAGTAGCACGGTCCGTGGTGGGGGCTGTTTATTGCACTTTGTCGTTTCGTATGCTCATTATTGTTATATTATGGCTTCCCCGACAATTTGGATGGTCATTCATTCCCTGCATTCATCTTCATCCATATCCATATTCATCATCCCTTTCATCCACAATTCCATCCAAGTGCATGAGAGTTTGTTGAGTTTGAAGATCGGCTTGCAAGAATCCATTGAAGTAAAAGTCCCAACCGACTACCAATCAAGCAAGGATCGATTCGATACTCGGTTTACTTCTCTTTCTTATAGTTTTCATGCATTCTAGTATAGATTTTTATATGTTTTGTGTTTCGAACATGAGTAGTGAGTAGCTTTCATTAGTTTAGGGGATAAACCCTTATTAGTTTCTCTTATTGATTGGATGGATATTGTTGGATTGAACAAGTTTGTTTATCTAGTTTGAATGCATTTTATTTAACCTACGATATTGTATGTCATTGCTTTTGTTTGCGCACCATTGGCATGGAATTAGATTGTTGAATGAAGTACCACGAAAGTAGGTGACTAAAGTTACTAACCAATTCATTTCGTTGCCAAAAGCTAGCTACGAAAGACTTTATGCGATTATCAACCTAAAATGTACCAAATTAGTGACATACATGTTCAATCCACTTGTTTGATTCAGAGAGTTACTTAGGTTTTATCCCTTGAACGTCTTTTTCATATAGATTAATCCCATAAATTGTGTGAATAGTTAATTGTTAATTTAGACCTTTTTAGTAATTAGAAATAGAATTAGTTCGACCCATTTCAAAACCTGACCGGTTTAGCAATAACATAACAATCACATAGGAGGTTAGTTTGGTGTGTATTTTAGCGAAGTCCCTGTGGGAACGACCTTGATGCCTACTACATCTACACCCGTGCACTTGTGGCATATCAATTATTGTTTGTCAACTAATAATGCCCTGAGAATCCTAAGAAGTGGTATCAGAGTTTTGGTTGGAGCATTGTTGATCTGCAGACTGAGAAGTGATGACGGGCGCAATTATGAGTATTCAGTAGTTTGATGGAAAAGACTATGTGTAACACCCCGGGTATGTGGTTAAGTGTGGTTTAAAAGGATTGAAATGACTACTTATATCACCAAGGTGCACCTTCTTTTATGGTAGCTCATCCGTTGGGAACTCCCCAGTTAAGCGTGCTTGGCTGGGAGTAGTACCAGGATGGGTGACCTCCTGGGAAGTTTTCCTAGGCAGCGTGTGAGCGAGGACGAAGCACGCTGGAAAGACTCGTGGTGATTTGTGGGGCCAGTCAACGATCCTTGAAGCGGTTATCGGTAATGTCCGCGGCTCGGGAGGGGCCGGAGCGTTACAGATGGTATCAGAGCCGACCCGCGACCGTGAGCTGCGCCAGTGGACGGGAGAACCATGGGCAGTCACCTAACGGGGCAAAGATTCTGGATTGGATTGTGGCACAACGAGGACGTTGTGCGCTTAAGTGGGGGTGAATGTAACACCCCGGGTATGTGGTTAAATGTGGTTTAAAATGATTGAAATGACTACTTATATCATCAAGGTGCACCTTCTTTTATAGTAGCTCATCCGTTGGGAACTCCCCAGTTAAGCGTGCTTGGCTGGGAGTAGTACCAGGATGGGTGACCTCCTGGGAAGTTTTCCTAAGCAGCGTGTGAGCGAGGTCGAAGCACGCTGGAAAGACTCGTGGTGATTTGTGGGGCCAGTCAGCGATCCTTGAAGCGGTTATCAGTAATGTCCGCGGCTCGGGAGGGGCCGGGGCACTACACTATGGGTGGTGGAGGATGCGTTTTGAGGATGTTGTCCGCCAGCAAAAGTTACATCTTGCCACAGGTGAAAAGTCATAATAGATGGAACCGAAGGATTGGGAAGAGTTGTATGGTTAGGCATTCAGTACAGTTAGGTTAACGTTAGCTCGAAACGTGACTTTCAACGTCAAAAATCAAACAACGACAAAAGGTCTTCTTGACGCCTTGCAGAACACATATGAGAAACCTTCGACAACGAACAAGGTACATGTGTTGCGTCATTTATTTAAGTTTAAGATGCATGAGTCTGGTGATATGAATGATAGTTTAAATGAGTTGAATATGATACTATCGAAGTTAACCTCTGTGGCATGGGGTTTAGTTTTTATAATGAGATAAATGATATTATATTGTTCACTACCCTGCTTGAGTCTTGGATAATTTTGTAACTTCTTTCACATCTTCAGTTAAAAAAGATAAGAAATTGAAGTTTGATGAAATTAGAGATTATGTCCTAAATGAAAGCATATGTAGGAAAATTTCTAGCGTGTGTGAGTGTTTGGGGAATGCTTTGGTTGTCAGGATTAGGAGGAATAGTGGGAGCTTGAGTTAGGGTCGGTCTAAATCTAGAAGCTGAAAGATGGAACATGTGTTGATGTATGCAAGGTCCTAAGATCAGAGTATTGACCTCAGAGTACACCACATTAACACACAAACACACAATTCTGGCCTCACAACAGAGATTCAAACACAAACACACCAAAACAGAACCTCACGACAAGAAATAAATTACAACCTCCTCAAAACAGAGCACAAACACTAGTGAACGATTGAATGAAATGGATGATGATAATATGATGATCGGATGGACAAACTTACAATCGAACAGTAACCGAAGATAGTCTTGAGGCTCGAGCTGATACAGGCACACCACAGCTAGAACTCCAAGGGCAATGGACTAGATGACCTCAATGGATACAGGCACACCACCATCGAGATTATCAAGCTCTACACCCACCACAAGGATTGCCAAATCCTTGCTACTTTAGTAGAATTAACCAGAGATGAGAGTTCTCACAAACAAGAGGCTCAATCAAGGCACTCAAAATGCTATTAATTTCACTGATAGATGATCCTCACAAGCTACTGATTACAAGCTATATAAACCTAGGGTTGAGTTGGATGATTAAGGGTTTCCCCTTGCTCAAGAAACTCACTAATTAAGCATTAAGCTACTTAACTAACTTAGTAAGCTAATTAGGCCTCATTACAAACCGGATAACATCAAAATAAAATGAAATAAAATGAAATAAAACCTAACAAACGCGTTGTCTTTATCACAAACGGTTAAATCACCTCACAAGCTGGAAATGGCCTCAACAGCTCGGAAGTGAGTCTTCATGGAGGACCTCAATGCAGGATCACCTCACAGAACTGGAATATCCTCAACAGTTCCAGAAGTGATGTCTTCATAGGGGACCTCAGAACTGGCAAACATCTTCACTGAGCTGGAAAGTCCTCAACAGCTCTAGAGTGAAGCCTTCAAAGCACTGGTGAGGACCTCAATCCAAAGATATGGAATTGAGAAATAGCCTCACTGGTTGGCTGCTGTTGTTGGTGATGATGTTGTTGTTGTTGGACGACCTCATGACTTGTTAGACCATCATAAAACACTCTTGGATGTCAGTGTTTGATGTGGTTGATGATGGCCTCAATGCTGATGTTGGTGAGGTCGTTGCTGCTCCTGATGCTGGTTCTGATGGAGGACCTCCATCATCCTTCCCAGGTTGAGGAATGTTTTTCCTCAAACTTGGAAGGTCTTCATGCTCTGGAAAGTAAGGCCTCAAATCTGCAACGTTGAATGTAGCACTGCCTCCATAGTCTTCAGAAAGGTCTAACTTGTAAACATTGTCTCCAATCCTCTCTAGCACTTCAAAAGGACCATTTGCTCTAGGGGTCAACTTTCCCTTCCTCTTGCTTGGAAATCTATCCTTCCTTAGATGAATCCATATTAGATCTCCTTGATTGAAAACCATCTTCCTCCTATGCTTGTTTGCTGATGTAGAAGCTTGCTCAGAATACTTGATGATCTTTTCCCTGACTTACTGGTGAAGCTTCTTGATCTCCTCTGCATGTTTCCCTGCTTCATAACTGAACCTCACAGAATTTGTTAGTGGGGATAAATCCAATGGAGTTATAGGATTTCTACCATAGACAACCTGGAATAGTGAAAGGCCAGTTGCCTTGGACGGTGCTCTATTGAAAGCAAATTCAGCATGAGACAAGAGGGTGTCCCATCCTGTTTTGTTTGTGGATATCAGTGACCTCAATAGTGTTCCAAGTGTTCTATTTGTGACCTCTGTTTTCTCATCAGTTTGGGGGTGACAAGCTGTGCTATACTTCAGCTGGGTGCCCAACTTCTTCCAAAGAGTAACCCAAAAATGACTTAGGAACTTGACATCCCTATCAGACACCATACTCCTGGGAACACCATGGAGTCTCACTACCTCCTGGAAATACAATTCAGCCACCCTCACAACATCATAGGTGGTATGACAAGCAATGAAGTGAGTTATTTTACTGAATCTGTCCACAACTACCATGATTGAATTTGTCCGTCTTTGAGTTCTTGGTAGACCAACAATGAAGTCTAGGCTGATGTCCTCCCATGGACTGTTTGGAACTGGCAAAGGTGTGTATAGCCCTTGAGGTAAGCTATGGCTCTTTGCAATCTGACATGTAGCACACCTCCTGATCCAATGCTCAACATCCTTCCTCATTTTAGGCCAACAATAATGTTCTTTCAACATAAGAAGGGTCTTCTCAATGCCAAAATGACATGCCAAGCAACCTCCATGAACTTCAGAGATCAACAACTCTCTAAAACTGCTCCTTGGAATACACAACTTTGCTCCTTTGAAGAGAAATCCCTGGTCTATGTGGTATAGACTTTGAGGATGTCCTTGACATTTCTGGTACAACTCTCCAAAATCTTCATCATTCTCATACAAAGCTTTCAACTGTTCAAAACCAAGCACTCTTGCATCCAAAACTTGCAACAACAAATACCTCCTGGACAAAGCATCAACTCCTTTGTTAAGCTTCCCAGATTTATGATGGATCACAAAATGAAATTGCTGCATGAACTCCACCCAAGTAGCATGCCTAGTGTTGAGTTTATGCTGCCCCTGAATAAATTTGAGGGCCTCATGATCACTGTGCAGAATAAATTAAGCTCCAATAAGATAATGCCTCCAATGTTGCAAAGCTCTGATGATAACATAAAGCTCCTTATCATATGTACTGTACTTCCTCTTGGCCTCATTGAGTTTCTCACTGAAATAAGCTACTGGTTTTCCCTCTTGAGTCAACACTGCTCCAATGCCCACACCTGAGGCATCACATTCCACTTCAAAGACTTTGGCAAAAAAGGTAATGCCAACACTGGTGCTGAGGTTAACTGTCTTTTGACCTCCTCAAAAGCTTTCTGTGCAGCTGGTGTCTAAGTAAAGCTTTTCCCCTTCACTAACTCAGTCATAGGAGCTAGAATAGTGCTGAAGTTCTTCATAAACCTCCTGTAGAAAGATGCCAATCCATGAAAACTCCTTATCTGTTGGATTGAAGTAGGAACTGGCCACTCTCTGATAGCTTTGATCTTATCCTCATCTACTTGAATTCCTTCTGATGTCACAATATAACAAAGGAATATAACATGGCTGGTGAAGAATTGACACTTCTTGAGGTTCCCATACAACTGCTCTCTACTTAGGATCTCCATAACACTCCTCAAGTGGTTCACATGATCCTCCTCAGACTGGCTATAAATGAGTATATCATCAAAATACACAACAACACATTTCCCAATCAAAGGCTTCAGAATTTGATTCATGAGTCTCATAAATGTTGAAGGTGCATTTGTCAAACCAAAAGGCATGACCAACCACTCATATAGACCTCCCTTAGTTTTAAAGGTTGTCTTCCACTCATCTCCCTCATAAATTCTGATTTGATAATATCCACTCCTCAAATCAATCCTTGAAAACACAGTTGAGCCATGGAGCTCATCAAGCATATCCTCAAGTCTTGGAATAGGATATCTATACTTAATTGTGATTTTATTGATGGCTCTACAATCAATACACATCCTCTGACTTCCATCTTTCTTTGGAACCAACAAAGCTGGCACTGCACAAGGACTCAAGATCTCTCTGATCATTCCTTTCTCCAACAACTCATCAACTTGCCTCTGGATCTCATTGGTTTTAGCAGGGGTCATTCTATAGGCTAGTTTGTTTAGTAAAATAGATCCTGGGATGAGGTCAATTTTATGCTGGATGTTTCTTTTTGGGGATAAACCTGGTGGCATTTCTTCTGGAAAAACATGTAGGTACTTGTTTAGGATGGGTTGGAATAAAGGATGGCTATTTTGTGGGGCTTGCTCATTTTGTGAGGCTGGTTCTTCATCAAGATCAAGCAAAAGAAACTCCTTTTGTTCACTGAACTCATGATATTTAGTAGGTAAGATCACATCAAGGGATGGTTCAACAATCAGGTTCTTGGTTCTTTTTGTGAGCTGGGATGGTTTAAGTGGGGTGAGGACAATTTTCTTGTGGTTCAGGTTAAGGGAATAAGTATTGGCTCTTCCATCATGGTTAACAGATCTATCAAACAACCAAGGTCTTCCCAACAACAAATGACATGCATCCATAGGTATAACATCACATCACACCACACTTCATCTTTATAAACAAAACCAATTGAAAAATTCACAAGGCATCTAGATGAGATTTTGATATCTCTATTTTGATTCAACCACTGGATGGTGTAAGGTGCTGGATGAGGACAGGTTTACAAATTCAGCTTTTGCACCGTAGTCTGTGATGCTGCATTAGTACAGCTGCCTGCATCAATAATCAAGGAACAGATCTTCCCTTGCACTGTACACCTTGTGTGAAAAATATTCTCCCTCTGCTCAGCTTCCTCATCAATTGTTGTACTGCTAAGGATCCTCCTGATCACCAACATATCACCTTCATCAGGTCTGGCCTCAACTTCCTCTTCATCATACATAGGATCTCTTTCAGGTTCATCATACTGTTCCTACTCAACAACTGACTCAGGTTCAACAAACAGTGTTGCTTGATATTCTGCTAAGGTCACTGCTCTTCTGTTTGGACATTCTGAGGCTAGATGTCCAAGACCTTGACATCTAAAGCACCTCCTCTCAGGGAATGTCGATTGGTAGGGACTACGGTTCTTTGTGGGGGATTTTGGGATTGTGTTTGAGGTGATTTAGGGGCTGGATATTTGGTTTGTGGCTGTGGGGATGGATAGGTTCTTTGAGGTGGATTGTAGGATTTGGTATAGTGGTCTGATTTGGTTTGAGGATAGGTTTTGGCTGGATACTTGCTTCCATACTCCTTCCTTTGGGCCTTCTTCTGCTGTTCCACCTTATGAGCCAAAGAACTCAGCTCATCAAGTGAATGGTACACCTGAAGCTCAACAACATTTCTGATGCTTTCATTCAACCCTGCAAGATACCTCACATATGTCTGCACCTCATTCTCCTTCATGTTACACTTCCATAGTAGATGCTCAAACTCCTTGGTATACTCCTCAACAGATTTGCTACCCTGGACAATGTGTTGAAGCCTGAAATAATTTTCCTTCATGTAACTTTCAGGTAGGAATTTCTCCTTGAGCTTTTGCCTCATTTCAACCCATGTACTGACTTTAGGTTCATTGATCTCTTCTCTCCTTCTTTGCAAGTTGTTCCACCATGTAGATGCATATTTCTTCAATTTCAATGCAACCAACTTCACCTTGTTTTCCTCAGACAACTCCCTCAAATCAAATACCCTCTTCACTGTTTGCAACCAATCCAAAAATACATCAGGATCCAACTCACCTCCATACTCAGGAATATCTATTTTGAAATCCAACTTCTCAACTCTCCTATTTTCCCTTCTTTCTTCCCTATCACTTCTGCTCCTGGATTCACCTACACTACTCCTAGGCGACCTCCTGTTATACCTCCTTCTTCTATGATATCTAGGTCTTCCTCCTCCCCTTCCAGTTTCACTAAAAGTGTTCTCCTCTTCTTCTTCTTCGTCAGACTCCACATCAGTCTCTCTATTAAGCTCTCTCTTGTGCAACCTCATGTAATATTGCAACTGTTCACTCATAATTTTCATTTTCCCTTCCATTTCCTCCTTCTCCCTCAAGGCTTGTTCAGCTACTTCCTGAGGTGTTTTACTACAACCCGACATTATGAAATGCACAAATAACACAAACAAACCTTCCTCCAAGATGTTACTCAGCTCTGATACCAATTATGATGTATGCAAGGTCCTAAGATCAGAGTATTGACCTCACAGTACAGAACACACAAACACACAATTCTGGCCTCACAACAGAGATTCAAACACAAACACACCAAAGCAGAACCTCACGACAAGAAATCAATTACAACCTCCTCAAAACAAAGCACAAACACTAATGAACGATTGGATGAAATGGATGATGATAATATGATGATCGGATGGACAAACTTACAATCGAACAGTAACCGAAGATAGTCTTGAGGCTCGAGCTGATACAGGCACACCACAGCTAGAACTCCAAGGGCAATGGACTAGATGACCTCAATGGATACAGGCACACCACCATCGAGATTATCAAGCTCTACACCCACCACAAGGATTGCCAAATCCTTGCTACTTTAGTAGAATTAACCAGAGATGAGAGTTTAACGTCACACACAGACAAGAGGCTCAATCAAGGCACTCAAAATGCTATTAATTTCACTGATAGATGATCCTCACAAGCTACCGATTACAAGCTATATAAACCTAGGGTTGAGTTGGATGATTAAGGGTTTCCCCTTGCTCAAGAAACTCACTAATTAAGCATTAAGCTACTTAACTAACTTAGTAAGCTAATTAGGCCTCATTACAAACCGGATAACATCAAAATAAAATGAAATAAAACCTAACAAATGCGTTGTCTTTGTTACCAACGGTTAAATCACCTCACAAGCTGGAAATGGCCTCAACAGCTCGGAAGTGAGTCTTCATGGAGGACCTCAATGCAGGATCACCTAACAGAACTGGAATATCCTCAACAGTTCCAGAAGTGATGTCTTCATAGAGGACCTCAGAACGGCAAACATCTTCACTGAGCTGGAAAGTCCTCAACAACTCTAGAGTGAAGTCTTCAAAGCACTGGTGAGGACCTCAATCCAAAGATATGGAATTGAGAAATAGCCTCACTGGTTGGCTGCTGTTGTTGGTGATGATGTTGTTGTTGTTGGACGACCTCATGACTTGTTGGACCATCATAAAGCAGTCTTGGATGTCAGTGTTTGATGTGGTTGATGATGGCCTCAATGCTGATGTTGGTGAGGTCGTTGCTGCTCCTGATGCTGGTTCTGATGGAGGACCTCCATCATGTGTGTTGTTGGAACTGTGGTGATAGAGGTAATTTTCATATGGATTATCGTAATCCTACTACACTAATAAACCCTAATAATCAGAATTTAAAACAATAAAAATTTTGAAATTCTTTCAATTAATTTTGCATAAAACAATACAACAACAACAACAACAACAATAATAATAATAATAATAATAATAATAATAATAATAATCTATAATAATATAAAAATAATATATTCGAAATTTGAAATACTCAACCCAGAGTGATTGTAGGGATTATCGGCCAATCGGATTAAAAAAAATCGATTTAAAAAAACAGTAAAAAATTCCCGCCCATGAAATAATAAAAAAAATTGATTTAAAAAAATAATTAAAAGTCTAATCAGATTAAGAGTCTACTTATCTAATTAGAAATCTATTTCCCAACCGAATTAGGACTCTAACTCCCACCCAAATCCAATTAGGACTCTACATCTCACCCAAATCTAATTAGAACTCTACCTCCCTACCTAATATATAAACATCGAAACATCTTTCATTTTCTTCCAATCTATCAACTATTAACATTTGAAGCAACCATTGAATTCTCGGCAAACATGCAAATACAAACAGGTTAGTTTTCAAAAAGTACTATCAATATATACCACATCAATATATTTTAGCATGTATTTGCATGTTACCATTTTTTTTCATAAAATTTTGCATGACACATTAGATTTACATGGTGAAAAATATCAGAATATTACAATTTAGCATTCTCGATGATTTAAAAAGATTGAAAGTATATAATCTCCACAATATCTGTGAAGATATTCAACCCCTCCCTTTTTGGCTTTAGCATGTGCTCTGTTGCCCCTCAGTCCTCATTGCCTGAGAAATCTATTAATATATAAAAGTAATATGTTTATATTTTGTTGCACAAGCCTGCCTTTTTTGAATGTAAGCGATGCAACTTTGGTAAGGGCTGAATTTGCTCAGTTGTATTTGCACAGGGCACCTAATAATTCATGTATCATCACTATGATTTCTTTTTGAAATTTGGATTTCGCTGATTATTTGCTGCTCCTTTTTTTATGTAACTTAGAAGGTGGGTGGGATTCGAGTGGTGGTCGAGAAGGTGATGCATGCCCGAAAACCGCATACAGTGGCTCAGAGAAAATGGTCACCAGCAACCCCCTGCCAGTGAAAGTGATTGATTTCAGTCCACATAGCTAGAAGTATACATGTATAACCCAAAAGGCACTTTAAAATTTTGAAAGCATATATGTTTCTTTTCAACTATGAAGTGTTATAATTAAATTAGATCTCATGACTATATATGATATGTGGAATCCAAATCCGAAATCATACTTTGTAAATGAGTATGTGATGATTGTTGATATTTTCTTCATCTTTTTCAATCTTAATCTATTCATATTTTTTATGGTGGAGCCACCCTTCATAGTATGTGTTAAATGTCCCGTAATTGTAATGTAACATCAACAAGATTTTAATGACAAAGCAACAATCACACTTAGAAATGTAAGTCCATACATCCCATAAAAAGGTGCATCCATAGAATAATAATTGTAATATATTAAAGAAAAAAATCGAATTAAATTACAGTAAACAATACTCGCCTATGAAATAATAATTAAAAAAATCGATTTAAAAAAATAATATACAAAAAGCTTAATCAATTAGGAGTATACCTTATCTAATTAGAAATCTACCTACTAACTCAATTAGGAGTCTAACTACCCCCAAATCTAATTAGAAATCTACCTCCACCTAAATCTATGTATCGTGCCCTTCACCAAATTGTTATTTCTTATAATTTTTGACACTATTTTTTTAATAGTAAATATTAATTATTAACTATAAGAAACTTGGGATGCGTAGATTGTGTCAATGAGCACTAAATGATACTCTAATCGAATCAACTCCTTCCATTAAACTTATTTTAAGCATTTTTTTAAATATAAAAAATAATGTATAAAAGTATAACTTTATTCAATTTATATGTAATAGTATAGTTATAGAATTCAATCATATCATCAAATTTCATCTTAATATATATAATATAGTTTTAATGACAAGGCAAGACACTTTCCCAAGACTCATATAATTCAAAATGACTTTTTTTTTTTATACTTGAATCGAGGGTATTAACATATTTATGTTTCTTTTATTTATTAAACTATTTAAATATCCCGTACATCGCACGGGTTAAAGACTAGTAATAATAATAACAAAAACTAAAGCACTAATAAACCCTAATAATAATAATTAATTTTCATCTGAGGGAACTACCTTGATACCTATTACACCTACACCCTTGCACTTGCGGCGTTTTAAATAACAAAAACTACAACACTAATAAACCTTAATAATCAAAATTTAAAACAATAAAAATTTTGAAATTCTTTCCATTAATTATGCATAAAATAATACAATAATAATAATAATAATAATAATAATAATAATAATAATAATAATAATAATAATAATAATACAAAAGGAAATCTGAACTAGGGTTAGGGTTATACAATAGAAGGGTGGTTGCTTGGTGTTTGCAGGTGGTCAGCGTGACAGTAGAGTGGCGACTGGCCAGGAGGCGGTCGTTAGGGGATCGGCGGCGTCAACGGTGGTGTCAGGCGGCATCAGGGGCGACGGTGGTCATAGGGAGGTGTTTGTGTTAGGTTTTAGGTTATCTATTTCCTAAACAAATACATATTAATTGGCGGAATATTATAACAGTTATAAACAATTAATCAACACAACTGCAGAGGCTTTAGTAATTATACCTGATCGTTAATTCCTGCTGGAGAAGATGTTGACCTTCCAGATTGCAACGCTGAAACCCTCTACTAAAAAGTCCACGCAGCACTCCGGGAACCCGATTGCTAGATCGACCCGATCAAGACGGATCTCAATCTAAGATGTATGTGAGATTGTTTCGGGAAACAGAGAATGTTTCCTGAAACTAGAACTGCAAACTAAAAGAGAGAGGAACTCAGGAAATCACCCTGGTATCTCTCTAAGAGTCTTAGGCAGTTGGTGTTGAAATAATCTCTCCCAGAGACCCCTTTATATAGTGTTTAGAAAACCTAAGGAAAGGGTTCAAAAACCCTAAAGGGCCGAATTAAAACAACGGTGCCTTTCTGGGCCCAACACGGTCCGTGTTGAAACAACACAGTCCGTGTTGGACTCCAGAAGGTTCAATTATTCGGCCCATGGACACCACGGCATGTGGTGTCTCAACACGGACCGTGTTGGGTCAACACGACCCGTGTTGAACCCAATTCGGTCCGTGTTGGGCTGATTTCTCACAGAAATCAATTTCCAACTTTTCTAAACATGATACAATATCATTTAGGTTACATACATTGTTCCAGGGCACTGACTTGTGTGACCCAGTAGGACCAAATAATATAGTTGTAATTAAACATATTTAATTACTAATTATAGAGGTCTCTAGCAAGACATATAATTACTATATTACTTTGGTTTAATCTCCGTGTATATCGAACATTGTCGGGACATTCCTAACAATCTCCCACTTGTCCCACAAGTGTTCGATTCCTTGAATTCCCTTGTCACTTACTGTCTCATGTTCGGATAAGGTAAGCTGATTTCATCCTTATGTAAGGTCCGAAACGTTCCTCGATCTCCGAGTTTAGACTTTGGAAAAACAGACGATCAACTATTGATTCAACTGAGCTCGGCCAAGCATTTTCAGTCCAATCTCACCGAGTGGCCAACGAGACAACTGTCCCTAATAGGGAGGACAATGCCATCTTGTTCAGACACACATTCTCACATGATCCAATCAGAACCCAGACACGCCTTTATAGCCTCACATTACGAAAGGCGTTTGACGCGCTCCAAAGTCACAACAGACCATGTAGTCTATGTATTGAACTCAGGATTTAGGAATTTTGAGTAGTGAGAGCTCTTATGACATTCCTAACTTAAAGAGCTCCCACTGCGGGTCAGTTCGATAGTTGTTCTCAACAATACCCATGTGATTGATTTATGATGTCATCACATCACTATGATCACGAAACTTGATCATCACTTAAATCCTACATGCTAATTGTGTTGATATTATCACTGTTCCTACGTGATAATACAATTAGGAACCAGGTCGACTATCGACCAAGACTAGCGTTATCAAGTTCACTAATGGGGTTTCAGAAATCGGACCTCATCCAATTTCCTATTTTGAATGCGCTAACCTTTTTGGACATTTACATAATTCTAAACCACAATTGATGTAAATTTTGGAATCTTATTCTTAATGATGAATCAACAAGGTCATAATTCATGAACAATTCATGTCAATTCGACTTGTTAATATTCCGGAATGTGTTTAATACCTATTGCTCATGCATGACTATCATGCTATAACTATAACAGGGGTTTAGTGCATAATACTTGCAATGAACCCCGTACATATATACCATCTCACTAATGACCTTTCATACAAGAAGATATTTCCGGAACACATGTATGGATTCATAGTGAGCTTCAGTTCCTTTGCTTGAGTGATGGTTCCTATAACCAAGGCTCAATTTCTCTCGCAAGGCTAGAAACATCACCCAGTTCTAAAAATGAACTTCGCAATCCTAACAGTTTCTGCCACAACTTCTAAAGTCGTGCCATACTTGTCTTATTTGTAGAATTAACCGCATGTCATGTTAGGAACTTCTTCCAGTTCACCTCAATACCACTCAAAACAGATCGTATAATTTTCTCTGACCTTTCAGATAATCATATTTCTCTGCATGAGTGTAGCATCAATGCAACTCTTCACACTTAGCTTTTATCAACCACTTTAGACTTAGGACACATTCTTAGTTTTGTTTATACATGTACAATATATATGTTATGTTGGACTTTGAACATCTCATGGCATACATTAATCTCATGCCTGAAGCATGAGTTATATGTCTCATCCTTCTTAGAACTTCTGATTGTTTTGAGACAATAAAATTCCGTAAGAATATGCCATGGTTTCTGGAAATTAATCCATTCTCGAAGTGAGTTGAACTATTCAACACCTAGTTAACTTTGATTCAAACAATCAAAATCTTTAATCTATCATTATATATCTTGTTTCCAATAAAATTCTTAGCCCCACCAATCCTTCACTTTGAAAATTATTTCCAAGTCAACCTCAATAGAAGCAACATTGGAATATTCTTCTCAGTAGGCAGTATGTCAATCATATACAATATTAGAAAACGCATTGCTCCTACTGAACTTCTTGTAAACATAATATTATCTTTGGCACTTCCCAGTATGTCAAATCTTTTTGATATCTGGTCAAGAAGGTCAATGATTCCAACTCCTAGAAGCTTCCTTAAGACCACAGATGGTCTCTTGAAGTTTACAAGTTATTCCAACAAAAGACCGCTCAGTTGTGTCAAGTATACACCTTTCTTCAAAATCTAATTTTGAAGTCAGTCTTGATGTCTATCTTAATGAACCCATGTTTTGCCTTAAAACCCTCATATCCCTGATGGCTCACACCTTCAGACAAATCAACCAAGTTCTAAACTTGGTTGAATATATGGAATCCATTTTAGACTTGGTTGCATGGAATCTTGATTTACTTAAAGCTTCTTTAATGTAGGTAGAGTCATTACTTTCTAAAAGTAACATCTCACGTTCATCCATAGAAGATTGATATCTTTGTGGCTGACGGAGTTGTTTACCTGACCTTGCTTGGAGTAATGTTCATGACACCTTCTCCTCAACGTTTTGAGAAACTTCAACTGCCTCAACCTTGTTCTTAATTTCCCGACCAATAGGAAAAAATTTGAACAAGGATCAAGTAGCGGAGTTTCAGGTGATGATTATAGTGTTTTGTGTCTCTCGAACTTCGGTAAGTTCAAAACTCTCCCACTCTTTCTTTTAGAGAATAACATATTCTCTAAGAAGAAAGCATTTTGAGACACAAACACTTTCCTCTACAACAATTTGTAGAAGTGATACTCCTTTCTTTCAGAAGACGGTTCAAGAACCTCTGTTCTCCATATCATATATGATGTCTTCTCTAGTACTTCAGATAATCTTTATTCAGTAACTAGAGCTATGGTTAACTGCATGTATCCCCAAAAGGTAATCGGCAATGTTGACTCAACCATCATTGATCGCACCATATCTAATAAGGTGTGATTCCTGCTCTTAGATACGTCAGTGAGATATCGTATTCTTAGAGGAGAGAGTCATGGAACAATTCCATATTCTCTGGAATGGTCAATGAAATCTTTGGCTCAAATACTCACCTCCTCAACCTAATTGAAGGGTTTTAATTTTCTTGCCAAGTTGGTTTTGTACTGCACTTTGAAACTCTTTGAACATTTTCAAAGGATTTGGACTTGTGGTGTATTAAGTAGATATACCCATATCTACAAAAAAATCGTCACTGAAAGTGACGAAATAGTACAGTAAACCTTCTTCTAGCACTAGTGCTCATAGGCCCACATACATCAATATGTATGCATCCTAATAAGTCATTAACTTGTTCACCAATTCCAATAAGAGGTGATTTTAGTCATCTTACTCATCAGACATGCTTTGCAAACTTGAACTTTTCAAAGTTTAGGTTTTCCAAAACCCTGCACTATGCAGTTTCTGAATACATTTCTGATTAATATGACTTAAGCTTATAGTGCCAGAATTATGTTTCATTTGAGTCATTTGTTCATACTCTTGGCTCAACCATTAGCATCCTTTTGATCTTATCTAGGTGCTCTTCATTGTTTTGCCAAGACTACTTCATTTTGGAAATCTTTAAACTATTTTAACATTCCAGCTTCAGATGAATCTCACAGACATGAATCACCATGTGTTATTTTATTCATCTTTGAAGATTTGAAGTAATCCATCTCTTGTACTTGTGCTCAATTGGACTACATACATCCATATGCATGAGTGTTTGTTGGCACGTTCACCCTTTCTTGTAAAAGGTACATGCAGTCATAGCTGCATCACATGTTTCAAAGTCTTATCATTCAAAAGTCTATCACTGTGACGCTTCTAAATGCGCTCTCATTTTGCATGACTTAATAGATAGTTACAGGTTTTATGTTTGAACATGAGTTATTCCTTTTTAAACCTTTTGGTTTCGATGTATTGGGTGTGTTTATCCGAGATCCTCTCTCTCTCTCTCATTGAGAGCAAGAAATCAAATTTCTACTTATAATGATAACATAGAATCACCTATAAATTTCTCTTATAAGTCTTGAGGGAATGGATAAACAACCAACTCTTCATAAGGAACTACAACTAATTGCATGTTCCTATTTGTAGGTTGACTCTCATCCTTCAAAGCACATCAACTTTGTTGTAGATACTGCACATTTGCATAAATGCGAGTTTCATAGCCGGTATCTTATACTCAAATGGGTTTAATAAGGGTAGTGTGTATCATATACGCATTTGCCTAGAATTGAAATCATATCTCAAGTCTTCCTTATAGTTATTCACGCTTCCAGTGTCATATATACATGATCTGGTTGTTAACCGGTTGCTGTTAATGGTCGGGTATGTACAACTGTTTGTCCTTACCTTTCCTTTGACTTATTGTCTTTGATAGATTTCTTAAATCTTATTTTTTTTCCCTTTCACTAAAAGACTATCTTTGGTCGCCAATCTTTTGGCTAAAGAGGGTCCGAGGTTTCTCATGTTTTAAAATAGTCAAATTATTTCAGAACATGAGCGCCATCAATTGGCTCTTATCTAGCTCAACCGAGACTATCTGGTTATTGGTTTCATATTTTCAACTCTAACTAGTTCAATGAACTTGGTCTTGAGTTGGTAATATTGAAATCCTTCCTCTAATCTTCAAACATTTTGAAGTTAAAATTGTATGAATACTATGACATTACATGTATTCATTTGGCTTGATTGACCTCTCAATATTAATGTCTAGCTCAATGTTATATCAAAGACATATTTCTTTTAATCGCCTTCAAGACAATGTAGCGATGGCAATGCCAATTAAGGAATTGGTGTTAATTGTTTCTCTCTTTCTCAAGGAGAAAACAATATTTTATTAGTGGTGGATGTTTGAGTGAAAAGACATTAAATAATTTTACGAGACAAGTTGGTTCATTTTAGTTATTATTCATCAAAAGAAATTAAACTAATTTTAATTTCAAATCAAAACACTTTATTAACTCTCACTTAGTGTTTTAATTTAACCAAGACCCACAAGACTCATGGGCTCAAGTGGACTTTGGCCCAACAAAACTCGATCCCATGTTATCTTTGGTGGATCATCTTATGATCGAACATTCAAAATGACTCTTGGCAAGAAATTTGTATCGAATACAATATTTCTCTTCCTCTGCTCTTGGCCCAAAACTATTTTGATAGCCAATTTGAATTGACCTAGCTCCCACCCTACTTATTAATGATGGACAAATAATTCGCTTTGGCTTTCTTTATTTATCCATCTAAGTGGTGTTTCGATAGGTTGAGCAATAATTTAATTTTGAGAGTAGGTTTCATTATCCTAAGCATGCAATTCTAGGTGAACTCTTTCGAAAAGCATAAAAGGCATAATAAAACATGCAATAACAAATTTAAAGCATAAATAAAACCCCTAGTATGGCCACCTAGACTTAATCAACTAATTTAACTAAGCTTTGACCGTCTTCAAGAAAACCTTCTTGGGTCTTGCAACTTCATTGGATGGGCTCCCACTCGAATCACCACCTCTATTGCTGTTGGGCTCCCACTCAATTTGATGTCTCCAATTATAACCAATTTACAATTTGGACCTCACAATTGAGTCCTTACATGAATTAAAAACAAACTTAACTGAAATTTAAATTTAAATTTTAATTCAAAGACGGTATGCAGACCGTATTTCACCCAACCCGGTACGCAGACCGGTAAAACTGACTATCTATGGCCATACTAGAAGCACATGCAAACATGTAATATTGCAATAATTATATCAAATATAACGCATGCTTTAAATAACAAATTATAAAGGCATATATAATTGCAACACAACACATATAAGGAAACAAATACTAAATAAGGTTTCCTAAAAAAGTTTGCATGATTAAAAAAATAAACAAAATCCAAATTTTATCTTAGTTACCTAAACAAATTTAGGATTTTGTACTTATACATACAAAATACTTGACTTTCCTAAAATCAAGGAGTCTAAAAGATATTATATCTTTCAAAGCTATTGTAAGTTTCCTAAACTTTACAAAATAATAGATTTTATGCCTATTATCTGATTTAGTAGTAATAGGATTAATAATTAATTTCTAAAATTAATTGCAAACCCTAAAATACACGAATTCACCAAAACTGCTGGCAACACGGTCCGTGTTGCTTCCCCGTTTCGGTTAATTTCGTGAATAAAAAACTTAAATAAAAATATCATAACTTATCGAATTTAATAAGATTTCATATCATAGTGTTATCTAATAACCCAATATGAATATTTTCCAGAATTTTAACAATTTCTAAAAGATTGTTAAAATTTAGGGAATTAAACCTTTAATTCTCCGTTTAAGAGGAAAATAAATAATAATGGTCCGATAAATTTTAAAAAAATCAAATTTTATAATTTTTCCATACAGTAGGTTCATCCAATATGCTACTGTAAAAAATTCAGATTTTATCAAATTTCGAAAATTAGAATAAAATTCAGAAAAGTAAACAATTATACTTTTCTGTTAATCTGAAAATTAAAGAAAAATTAGTAAACGATTTCGAAAATTCATGACAATTTTATCCATAACAGAATGGTTACCCAGTAACCTACTATAACATTTTCAGAAAATTTGAAATTTTTTATAAATATCCAAAATTCAGAGAAGCAACGAATTTATTTCTCTGAGATATGAAAATCTAAATTAAAAAATATAATTTGATCGGATAAATTAACGGAAAAAATTTTCCCTATAAGTATGGTTACCCAGTAACCTAATGTAAACATTTCAGAAGTTTTACAAATTTCTACAAATTTATAAAATTCAGAGAATTAAATGAATTTTAATTCACTTCATATCTGAAAACTCAATTAAAAATCCATTTTAACTGGAAAAAATCTACAAAAATTATGGAAAGTCCAGAACACTTCCAGACACCTCCAGTAAAAATTTCAGAAATGTTAGAGTTCGTTTGATATTTTATTTCGATTTTTCATATTTACCGTAAATAAACTAAATCAGAAAATTAATTCTACAAAACCCTATTTTGCGAATTTAGACCTATTTCATGTATTTCCTACTGTTTAACAATATTAAACATGATTGTTTCTAAAACATTCAAAATTAAATCGAGTTCATGTTATATGTAACAATTAAACAAACATAAAATCGATTAAGTAAAGGCAATAAGAAACAAATAATAACAAAGCATGAAATTTTACAATAAAATTCCAGATTTACTATCATGAACATTAAAGATTAAAACTTTCATAAAGATTCAAAATTTTAGGCATAAATCAACTCTAGCATATTCATAATATAATTCAACTATTGACAAAATTAATTATGAATACAAGTACAATACTTTAGCATGCAATTGGTGGCTCTGATACCACTGTTAGGTTTTAGGTTATCTATTTCCTAAACAGATACAGATTAATTGGCGGAATATTATAACAGTTATAAACAATTAATCAACACAACTGCAGAGGCTTTAGTAATTATACCTGATTGTTAATTCCTGCTGAAGAAGATGTTGACCTTCCAGATTGCAACGCTGAAACCCTCTACTGAAAAGTTCACGCAGCACTTCGGGAACCCGATTGCTAGATCGACCCGATCGAGACGGATCTCAATCTAAGATGTATGTGAGATTGTTTCGGGAAACAGAGAATGTTTCCTGAAACTAGAACTGCAAACTAAAAGAGAGAGGAACTCAGGAAATCACCCTGGTATCTCTCTAAGAGTCTTAGGCAGTTGGTGTTGAAATAATCTCTCCCAGAGACCCCTTTATATAGTGTTTAGAAAAACTAAGGAAATGGTTCAAAAACCCTAAAGGGCCGAATTAAAACAACGGCGCCTTTCTGGGCCCAACACGGTCCGTGTTAAAACAACACGGTCCGTGTTGGACTCCAGAAGGTTCAATTATTCGGCCCATGGACACCACGGCCCATGGTGTCTCAACACAGACCATGTTGGGTCAACACGACTCGTGTTGAACACAATTCGGTCCGTGTTGGGCTGATTTCTCACAGAAATCAATTTCCAACTTTTCTAAACGTGATACAATATCATTTAGGTTACATACATTGTTCCAGGGCACTGACTTGTGTGACCCAGTAGGACCAAATAATATAGTTGTAATTAAACATATTTAATTACTAATTATAGAGGTCTCTAGCAAGACATATAATTAATATATTACTTTGGTTTAATCTCCGTGTATATCGTACATTGTCGTGACATTCCCAACAGTTGTACAACAGCAACATGCTGCTTCTTCGGGTCTAGGTGCGACGATGTGAAGGGAGGGCGGCGACGGTGGCGCGGCCATCATTTGACGTTGGGATTGGTGGTGGGATGGCAGCGTAGCCTGGTGGTACGCGGTGGTAGAGGGAGAGAGAGCAGATTGAGAGGAGAGAGGAGAAATATAGAGCGGTTGTGTTTGGCGGCAACGAGTGGTGGTTTGCAATGGTGGTCGGCGACGACGTCGACGAGGCTGGCGGTGCAGCTGGCGACGACAGTGGGGTGGCATCAACAGAGAGAGAAAGAGAGAGAGAGAGAGAGAGGGAGGGAGGCTACGGTTTATGCTATTTAACTATTTATACCCATTTAAACAAGAAAAATAAAATAAATATAAAATAAATAAATATAAAATAAACTAAGTAAAATATGATGCTAATAATAGTATTTAGGAAGAAATAATCTAATTTTTAAATTTCTAAAATAATTGTGACCATATAAATAAGTAATAAAAAGGAAACACATAAAATCATAAATAATTAAAAGAAAAACATACAGGCGAGCCTGTTTAACATACCTAAAGTTCAGCTATCTTCTCTTCCACATTAAAAGCTCCAATTGTGATAGCTGGCATGATGAATGTATGGGAACTCAATCTCCGCGTTCGGATATGTTGAAGACAGGGTCAAGGTCCTTCACCGCGCATCCGTGAAGGACCTTAGGTTTTGATGAAAGTCAAAATCCGGAAAAGGGAAGTTGCCTTATATTTTATAATCTGACTATATATTCTGAGTATATAATATATATTCTGATTGTGTGATTTATTTGCAGGTATAAATCATAAGGAAGGCATAAGGAAACAAATCAACAAGAAAAATGGAAAGAAGAGAAGATTGGGAAATCTCCAAGGAGAAGGAAAGAAAATCAACAGCAAAGAAGGAAGGTGAAGCAGTGAACAAACAAGGAAATAATCTTGTTTCCAACGGCTACCATCCTAAACATCCATCAAGCCTCTAATATAAATAGGAGACTTGAAGATTGAAGACTTAGGCGATTCCACGGAAGTAATCGCGGAGTAAGAAATCCGGAGGGATTTTTGAATGTGTAGCCAATGGTTCGATGGTGAAGGTAGCCAGTAAAGGATCTCTGGTGAAGGGATAGCCAAGGACCTTGGTGAGCATTCGTTGTATCCACATGTGGTGGTGAGATGATGTGTAGCATAGCCTTGACAGACTAAGGCTGTGTGAGTGTGTGCTTCATTGTAATCCATCATGTTCCAAATCGCCGTAGGATCCTTATTTGTAGCTGTCTCAAGGACTTGGTCTTGGTCAAGGAATTTATCAGTAACTGCCTTCGGGCTGTTACTTCTTGTTTTATTTAGTAAGTGTAACTTGTTCTTTGATTGACATAAATATAATGAAGTATTTCAGTTACTGTAACGCCCCGGAAATTCAATTATAGAAAAGTCAAAGTCAAACTAACGTTAACGGAAAATTTAGCGGAAGTCTCATTTTTTTTTCTTTTATTTGGGCGTTACTGCCGTATCCCCGAAGGAATACAAGGCAAGAAGGAAAACTAACTACCGCTCTTGAAACTTAAAACCAATCTAACAACTTCAAATCCGGAAATAATACAACTCAACTTAACTCCAAAACTTTCTCAATTGAGAAACAAAATGAACGATAACTACTAGGTACGCCATCCTCACTTCTAATTCCCGTTCCCAGCATATAGATCATCACCTGAAAACAAAACATTTCAAAAATGAGGGGGAAATCTCAATAATGTCTACCCCTAACGTGAAAAATAAGTTAAGTTCATTTCAATGCATTTGAGGGAGAGGGAACGAGTCAAACCATTTCACAAACCTTTAATCCCTTAACTGTTTTCCTCAACCCAACCAATCCATATTTTATTATGCGGGCGGGATATCAAATCCCACAAAGTAACATTCACCCATCAAAGGCATCAAAACAATCGCCCACCAAAGGCATATCAAAACATTCGCCCACCAAAGGCATATCGAAACATTCGCCCACCAAAGGCATATCAAACAATCGCCCACCAAAGGCATCATAACATTCGCCCACCAAAGGCATATCAAACAGTCGCCCACCAAAGGCATCATAACATTCGCCCACCAAAGGCATATCAAAACATTCGCCCACCAAAGGCATCAAAACATTCGCCCACCAAAGGCATTAATAAAAACCCGCTTGTTGTTTCTCTTTGAATTAATAGTATCTTATGCAAATCTCAACTCACAGCTCTCAAGTCGAACCCAACCTAGGTTATCAAAACTAGTATCAAAACTACTTATAAAAGACCATCACAATTTCTCAACTCATAAATCAACAATCACAAATAAATATCAAAAACAGATGGCCACATTTACGACATAAAGCCCCCTTTCGGGATGCGATTCTCAAAACAGATTAGAAAACATTAAAACACATTTAAAGAGCATCCCAGTAGGGATTAGAGCATAGACATTACCTGGTTAACTTCACTTCACAGTAAAACGAACACACTTGAGCTCACTAACGACGCAAGTTAGCTTGGGCCTAAAATAGAATAATTATTATAATCAAAACGCGCTCTTCGAAGTTAGTATTAACTACCTTCTAACTAACCCTCCCCTAGGAATCCTATAGGTTCCTATCAATCATGAATTTACATTTTAATTTCCTAACACATTCCAAGTAATCGTATAATAATGCCAAGTAAACCTTTTCAATCAACAACACACTCATTAACAATTTCACATAGCAAGACAGATTACAGCATCCACATAAAAAGGGTCGTAACTTAACTTCCCAACATTCTATGGGTCTGGTTTTGGACTTTTCGAAAACCTCGGGATGTCTACTAAAACTCTTAAGTTGAACTCGAGACCCAACACACGCTTTAAGGTCCTCAAAAACCGTCATCTTTCCAATTTGTCCAGACCTGACCTAGGTCTGGTAATCGGGGTATAACTCGACTTATAAAATTCCAAAGTCCGGTCCGTAAAATTCCTATGAAAGCTAACATCTAAGGGAAACTCCAGTTTAAAGGGTTCGATCAAAAGACAACTACACTAATCGTGGTGACCCGATCTTTAGACCCCATCAAAACTGTCCCGTTACCGGTTTCGATTTAATTTGCAAATTCAGTTCTAACTTCCACCAATCCGATCCCGGGGTTCTAATTTGGGTTTAAAACAGTAACTTATGTCCAAAGTAATTAGCCTAATCCAACTAAGGTCCAAACATCAAACCTCCTATCATCACCAAATTGTAAAACATGAATTCACTTTAATAATATCACTAACCCTAAAAGAATGCATGAAATAATACTATAAGACCTTAACATAATTTACAATAACAATTATAGATACTATAATAATAGCACAAAATCATACAAATAAAACCCCAAAAATAAACACTTAAAACTTCCCATGCCAATTCCCTTACCCACGTGTTTCTTACAAAAACCCATAATATAACCACTAATCACTACCCATCCAACACATAACATGATTAACGTAATAGAAGACACAATTAATAGTTAACCCATGACAATTATCACTTAATAAAAAAACAGGATGTATAACTCTAAACTCATACATACTAATCAAGATTTTAATGAACACCATAATTAATAGCAATACTAAAGATACTCATGAAGATCAGTGAGCAACCATTACGCAAGAACAAGGCTTGATCTAGAATTAGGACAGAGGGTCACGCACGGGAAGTTTACGGCGGACTAGGGGCGGTGCTGAGTGGTCGTCGGCGTCGGTGGCTCGGTCAAGCTTGAGGCACAGCAACAACAGCAGCACTCGACTACTGCTTCGGTTCGGGCTGCTGGGTGGTGGCCTTTGGTAGTCCGTGCGCCAACTTCCGACGTCGGAGCAGGGACAGTGGCGGTCTCGGTGGAGGCGCTAGGCGGCAAAGTAAGAAACCGAACAGAGGGAGCACAAGCGGTGTCGGGGAAAGAAAGAAAGAGAAGAGGAAGGAGGGGAGGCCGACGGTGGTGCGCACTGGGGGTTCTCCGACGACGTCGAGTAGAGTCCGGTGACATCTTGGTGGCGGCACGGGAGAGAGGGAAACGAGAGCAGAGAGAGGCGTGGACAAAGGGAGTACGTTATGTGTTTTTGCCCCTCTTAGATTTAGCATGATCTCTTAACTACTAACCTCACCCTAATCTAATGTTAATTACTCTAATCTAACTCTCATCTAACTTTAAAATATCTTAACTGAATGAGATCCTTATCCTAACCAACTCTACTAACAATAAGATTACTATTTACTAGTACTACTAACTAATAACAATACGTAATACTAGCAACAATACTAACAATAATATTAATGTCACCCATAATAATAAATATATAATAAAAGATAATAAAACTTATTCACATAATATTAATAGTAATCACATAATAATAATAATAATAATAATAACAACAATAATAATAATATTAATACTACTAATAATAATAATAACCACACATGATATTCCCAATATACCCTTATTAGTCCCTCAACGATCCTACGAGTTCAAGTGCTAGCATAAATAAACACAAACGAATAATAATAATTAACGAAGTCAAACCTAATTTACTAACGACATCACGGTCAACATCTTTGGATTTTTCGGGGTTTTATAGTTACATTGTATTTTGATCCTTGTTTTGAAACCAAGGAAGTGTGCTCTAACGTCGTTACCTAGTGTGTAGATCTTAATTGTGAAATTCACTCCCGTCAAGGGCCTCAACAGGATAAACTAACTCCGCTTCAGAAATCAAGGAAGAATCTTCACTAGAATATCCATATCCTTCGGAATCTTCAAACTGGAAGATCGGGTTTGTGTAAGTTTGGAATTGGTCCATCCCGCGAGGTGTAGTCATCATTGAATCGAAGGTAATCAAAGTTGGCTTCCTCAAGCAAAGATCCCTTGGAGGTGCCCCTAGTGTGATGGAGTCGATAGTTGGATTCTTCGGTGATTGAGTTGGTGTATTCATCATTGGTTTTTCTAGCGTAGTGGAAATAGTAGCGGCAACAGTTGCTGACCCCTGTGATGAACCTTGAGCCATCCTCCTTGTTGAAAGTAGAGAGAGAACATTCTTGGGTGCCATCGCGTCACTTAAGTCGAAGATGAACTGGAATTTTTGGAGAAAGAGATGAGAGGCAGAGAGGTCCCACCAGGCGTGCCAAATTTGTAAACACAAATTTCAAGTCTAAAATAAATAAAGACAGGAAATCTAGAAACAAGTTAATTTGTATTAATATTTGAATGTATGCGAGTACAATCTCTGTATTAAATACAATAAAGTAGTCATCTGATTTGATCACCTAAAATTTGGGTGAGCCGAGGGCGCGGACGCTTGATCTCGATCTCGAATATAGGTCTAGCAGAAGAACTCTATAGCAGTTCTTGAGCTGAAGGTCTTGAGCGTTGATCTCCTTAGTGCTTGGTAGCTGGAGGCTGCTCGCAAGTTGACTGTTGATTGCAGGTCTGCAAGTTCTTGGATGCGAGGGCTTGAGTGCTAGGTCTTGATTGATGAACCAAACGAAGAAGATAACTGTAGTATTTGATGTGAAGAACAAAAGTTGTTGAACTAGCAGGCATTGGTCATTGGCACTTGATAGCTGGAGAGCGTCTATAGTTCGATCTTCTGAACGTTTTGTAGGTCTCGCTGAAGAACTCTATAGTAGTTCTTGATCCTGACGCGTTAGATGCTTAAAGCTTTTGCAGGCCTTGATCCTTGATGTTTGGTAGCTAGAGGTCGCTTGCAGTTCGATCTTCTGAAACCTCTGAAGTGCAGAATGTCGAATGCCGCAATGATTTTGCAAAATGAAGGGAGGACCCCTATTTATAGGCTCTGAAGGCCTAGCCCCTAGGGTTTGAGTTGGGTTTTGGGTTTGGGACCAAGTTAATTTATTATTCCTTGAATTTTAAATAAAAAATAACTATAATTTTCTGCATCATCTCGGACACGTGTCATATTGTGATTGGTCGAAATTTAATTTTGACCAAATGGATCCATCGAAGTCAACTTGACGCGTGGCAATTTGTGATTAGCCAAATAAAAATTAATTTATTTTCCACGTGTCATTTTTTTATTTGCCAACAAATTTTTTCCTCCTACAATATATTAGTACTAAGTAAGCTTCTTTTTCTCTTACACAACCAAACATTTTAGTTTTGCATTAAGGCCCTATTCTTTAAATGAGTTATTTTCAAGTTAGAATAGTTAGCTTAGGATAAATTAGAATAAGTTACGATTTTTTTTTGAGGAATTGTGTTTTGAAAGTGAATACATTTTTGAAGAATTGTGTTAGGTTAGGATAAGTTATGATAAATTAGAACCGTTAGATTTAACTTGGCAAAAAAACAAGACCCAAGTAAAATAAAAGTGGAAGTGCTCAAAAACTCAATTACTCTTTTTTTTTCTTCAATAATTTGTAAGTAAAAAAAGGCTAAAAAGGCATAAATATGCTACAAAAACAGCAACAAACAGCTCAATTACTCCTTCAATTCATTATTCATAGACTCATAGTTCATACATACAAAAGAACTTTATAGCACCCGGGAAAAAAACACTTGGAAGTTGGAATTTAGAAACATATTTGGAACCCAGCACTCTTTTCAAATGGACACTTTTTGTCAATCTTGGCGAATTAACATCATAGTATCATACTCCTATATACTTAGATATGATTTCCACCATCTTGTTATTGTGAAATGATAAAAGTCTTGTGCAAGACACATATTTTGTGTCTTGTCATTATAGAAAACCTATATATTTGTGAATTAAATTGGAAAAAAGTTACATGATTGACTTCTATAACTATAATAATATATATAAATTGTATAAAATCACACTTCTATCCATATTTTTAAAAATTTACAAAAAAACGTCTAAAATATGCTCAACGGATGGGGTTCATTCGTTAGGGTGTCAATTTTAATTGTTGGCGTAGCCAACACATTCCAAGCTTCTTATAATTGATAATTAATAGTATCTGTCAAAAAAATTGGGGTTAAAAACGATAATAAGTATTGATTTTATAAGGGTGAAGACATTTAAGGAGTGTCTTGGGGCAAGACACTTATCATCACCCCTTGTTATTAGCTCCCTATCCCAAAATAAAAGGGGAAAAAAAGAAACAGCCCGAACGACAGAATGTCGGGAAATAGGCAAAAAAAAAAAAGAAAAGAAAATATACTATGAACATAGTTAAACAAAAAATTTAAAAAAAAAAACCTAGCACATTGCATGCAATGAACATGACATATATATTATGATAACAATATAAACACTACTGAAATTGGGCGGGGAAAAAAGGCTAAAAATATGAATAGGGATTTTAATGATCTCCTCGGAAAGCATGGTTAAATATCCGATTAGCAGTGGCGGTGGTGGTGGTGGAATCGGGGCTGTAACCCCCTGATTTCCGGGGTAGAAGCTTACTCCCGCTGCTACTGGGACTAGGGGTTCTGACATATTGAAACGGCGTCGTACCACCTGAACTGGAGGAATCCCTGGCAGTGGGCCCCATCCCCATTCCGAATGGTGATTTCTTAAGTGATGAAGAAGGATTGTTCCATGGTGAAGCTGAGAACGACGAGGCCTGTTGTTTGGGCTGGCCTTGAGCCCGAACCTTGGCCCGAGCTGACTGTGTTGGTGCCATGTAGCTTGGTATGTTACCATCAAAGCTCGACTGCCTGCTGTTTGGCTTCTCCCTGTTTCCTCGATCATCCACAAATCCACCCAACAATTAATTAACTACTTATATATGATAATTCAGGTAAAAAGAAGTTTTTTAGTATCGTACGTACCTATGAAAGAAGGTGTTGCCTAGATGGGTTGGTTCGATCAAGTCCATTTCGACAGTCCTCTCGGAGGCGTCATCAGTGCTAGTGGCGGTCAGGTAGGCGCTACCATTCGGTGCAGAGTTCGTAGCTTGAAAGCGTTGCGAAGCCATCCATCGCTCCAGCCAGTTCCACCCCCACTCTGGGTTGCTTTCAATTACATTTGCGTAAGCTGTAAACATCGTCTCTGAATCATATTTTTGTTGCTGTTGCTGTTGTTGTTGCTGCAAACACATACGTATGTACTCATTAATCATGCACATTATTCATGCATATTTGCTTCAAATTTCTACCTTCAAAATTTCATACCAAGAATATTTTAAAAAATTAAAAATGACTATTGGATGATAATACACTGGGGTATTGAATAATAATACACTCAACATTTTTTTTTACTATAATACACTGAACTTTGAGGGTATTTAACAATAATACAATTGGAACAATTCTGGTGGTGGTTGACATGGCGGAAGTCCTACTTCGAGGTGTCGTTTTTGTTTTTTCAAAAAAAAATATATTAGTCATTCTGTTTATATGTACTTTCTTATATAACAAAAATTTTAACTTTTTTGCACGTCATTTTCTCATCAGGGCAAGAGGAACGCCACCAGCTCAACCACGGCCACTAGAATAGTTCCAGGTGCATTATTTTCCAATACCTTCAAAGTTCAGTGTATTAGTGTCCAAAAAAAAGTTCAGTGCATTATTATCCAATACCCCTAAAGTTGAGTATATTATCGTCCAAAAACTCAACTAAAAATAAAAACTAAGTAGGAACCTGAAAATTATAGGCATAGGCAAAAGCACGGTCACGCCTGATGGCAGCATCGTGCTTTCTCTGTGAGCTCTCCCGAATCTGGTCGTAGCTTTGATGACTTCCATCCCAGCCATCACTCTTTGCTGGACTACTTATTGCCCTAATCAGCTGCTCCTGCAGTGTACCATACTTGCGTGTTCTCTCTCCATGATCAAACACATGATCACCCTGATGATCAAAATAGCCGTGATCATTATTGTTTGGAGGGCGGTGATTGGAGTGAATGAGCTTCTCAGTGGCTAGCTGGAGGCGCCTGGCTCGGACCCGAGCCTGTACCCGAACCAAGGCTTGCATGCACCTCATTGTCATCTGAGCTTGCTTTCTTACGTTGTGGCCCCTCACAAGTGCTTGAAGCCTCACCAAACCTTTTAAGGCACGCAATGCTCTCCGAGACTACCAACAGACACATGATTATATCATCATATTATCACCTTTCAAAATGTCATTATTTTGTGTTAATATGTCGTGTCATGTGTTTGTTGATTGTGATTTGCAATTCAAGTCTAATAATCACACGTCATATCAACATTAAAAGTTAATTAAGTTTTAAGCTACTGTTTTAAGTGGTACTTGCATTTTGGTGGAGAAAGCTTGCGCCCCATTATTGTTCTGTTTTTCCACAAATTATGCCTATACCATATGGAAGCCTTATCAAATTTCTCCAAAAGCAATAAGAACAAGAAAATTTATCAACAAATACTTTTTTAATGAGATCAACCGAGAATTTATATTGCAAATTAATAAGTTTGCGTATATATATTGATATATTTTACAAAAATATATGATAAATTTGTGATGATGAATATTGCGATAAATATTTGATAATTTTTTTTAAAAATTTAACACCCTAACGAATGACGACTTAGGCCATGTTCTTTAGTGCGGTTCCACACCGCTCCTGCCATGTTTTTCCACACTAACCACAATTCTTCAATACCAGACCATACCATGTCACATTTTACTATAACAATTATAAATTTCTCTCGCCTCACTTTTCTCCTCTACTTTTCACAATCTCTCTCCTCATCTATCATATCAATCATTCTTACCACAAATTTTACCATATTTTACAATACCATACCATACCACACTTTCTTCCACATTACCATATTATACAATTTATCATAACTAATTTACCGCACAAAAGAACATTAGGTGGGTATAAGAAGTACTACCTTACAAGACTTATTGTTTTTCTGGGATTAGTGTTTAATTGTGTGGCTACTACTTTTCATGTAACATGACTGTATTTGATTCAAGCAAGCAAAGTAAGCAGAGAGAGTTTAGACAAGAGTATTTTACCAGGTAGCCTCTATAGTGAGACTGTATCAAGGTAGCCGCCCTTTGTTCCGTAGTAGATTGCCGGCCATAGCCAGCCAGGCGAACAACCTTGGCAGCGGCCTGGGCTGCAGCCACTGCAGCCTCTGCCGCAGCTGCTGTTGCTGCCGCCACTGCAATTGCATGATGCTCATCATCATCTCTCACCGGAGACATTGTACGGCTATTCTCATCGTTTGTCAAATCAGGTGAGCTTTCCGAGGGGAAATGCTCTACCGACACAACCTCCGGTGCATCGTTATCCAACTTTTCCGAATTCTCCTACGGGTTCAAACCAAAATATGAGATCCAATCAACATAGCTAACTAATCATCACAACTAATTAATTGTATATATACGTACTCTGGACTCTCCAGTTATTATTATTGTACAAACTATATATGCAAATTAAAAATGACTAATGAAAATCTGGGAGGACATTGACATGCAAGTAGGAATTGACTAATGGCGATCATAATTAGCATATTATTGTCATCTCAATTAATGTCATGTTAGGAACTTGGATCAACATTGATAACCCACAAGATGATCATGAAACGCAACATGTGAAACTTGGGACCATTTATCACATCAACAGTATCAATGGGGTTAATGACTTAAATATGGTCCAGGCCAGGCACCAACATGCAACCAAAAAAAGAACAGATGCTTCCCTCGCCAAAAGGGCTCATCAATTGCCACCTAACAATAGTAATTGTTAGTTGGATATCAATCTTCTTTTTTTTTATAAAGAAAAGTAAAAGTTAAAAGCTTACAGATGCATCATAAAATGAATAATGAGCAACTTGACAAATAAGTCAAGATAAAGAAAACTGTATTTTATATGTCCTATTTCAAGTACATTAGCCTGTATAATACTTTGACTTTTCCTGTCTTTTAATTATATTGTAAATATTTATCATATGTGACTGACAAATTGTCCCATATTATAGTACAATAATAAATATGCAAGACCTTGTTGATTTATTTTTTTAAATTTTTTATTGTTAAGACCTTATTTGTTGATGTAAAGATCACCAGAAAAATGCATGCAATTCAATATACAATCATTGACAAAGACATTACCATAAAACTAAGTTAAGACAAATATCATTCAATGTCCATAACTTTTGTATTTTACTTAGAAATTAGAATCTAAATCCTACTCCTTCAAAAAGAAAATAGAATCTAAATCCTATTTCGATAAAATTAGATACATATAACTGGGTGTTATATCCCATTACATTGAGAACAACAAAGAGACAAGTTAAAATGAGTGTTGCACATACTAGTATGCAGAAAGGAAAAACAGAAGAATCATCATATATAATTGCAAACTAATCCAAAGAATTGTGAATTCCCATGAATATGAACATTAAATCATACTGATAAGCATACCTTTTTGTGTGATGAATTTTTAGAAGACTTGAAGACCTTCTTCTTGACGGTGGAAAACCAACTTGAACCTTTCTTCCCCATTTGAGCAGAAACAGAACAGGTCCAGAACTGTGAACACATATACAGAAGCACCCAAATACTTGAAACAGCTTGAAAGACTTTAAGCATCAAAATCAGTAAAATCGTAATGAAAATGAATGGCCTTTAATGAATAGATAGCAATAGGATCGGATCATACCTTGTGGGAAAAAAGATACTGGAAATCCTCTGTTCTGGGGGGATTTTCTGGGATTACTTTTATCACATTTTTATGATAATATTGTATGCTGATTTCCAACTTGAATTGAGGAGAATATGATTCTGATAATCTAGAGAGAGAGAGAGAGAGAGAGAGAGACGGAGAAGGAGAAAGGAGTTACTGACGAAGCGCGGCATCGGCGTTGGTAATTTATCTGTCTCACGGGATTTCCTTTTTGCTCCGGTTATGCTACAGCTTAGACAATGTCTCTCACGACCAATCACATAATGCCACCTCACATCAAGTTTTTTATACAATTTATTACTTGCACTGGAACTAGATCCGTTCAAAGGTCGGGTCAGGCTACCGGTCGGGTCAGTCGTGTCGAAAGTTTTCGACCCGTCGACTCGAGCCCTGACCCCACATGCTGGGCCAACGGGTCAGGTCAGGTCACAAAAGCTAAAATTTAATTAAGATTTTTTTTTTAAAAAAAATTATATTTTGTCGGGTCATCGAGCCGCCGAACCCGGCTCAACCATACTCCGGGGTCCCGACTATTTCGGGCCAGGCCGGGTCACATTCTAAAATTGTGACCCTAATCTGCATTTTTTCGGGCTGGACGGGTCCCCGGCCCGTTGAGCAGGTCTACTTGCACTCCATCATGTGTTACTAGTACTATGATTTGATTGTTGACTCTTATTATTATGCTTGTTTACTCTTAATCTTATCTATATATACTAGTATTAAGATTCAAGCATTGCCCGAGACAATATTAAAACATACATATTGTTAACATAAAGTTAAACATATTCGTAATATACATTATTCATAGTACTGGTGCAAAGACACTTTTTATAAATTTTTTTTTATTTATAATGCTGAAATTCCAACCAACACCATAGAAATCAATATTTAACCAAAAGTAAGAAAATAAGAAAGATAACCTAAAATAAGACAAAAGAATTAAAAAAAAATTCAACCCTTTCATATCCATAAACCTAATATTACTTGGAAAAAAAAAACATAATCACTTAAAATATAAAAGGTTAAGATTGACAACCATTATGAATCGCAATAATTAATAAGCTAATTGAATAAATAACACATTAATTGTCAAACATTAATATTATTTTTTAAAAATAAGGAAAATTTCAAATGATAGGCACCAACTCTAACTTATTTCAAGTTGTCAACACCTTTATAACATATTCCAAGTGGTAAACTTAATGACAAGAAAACTTCACCCCATAGGCATGTGATACAACAACCATTAGAAATTAGCATTGAATTTTGAAGTCCAGACCAACGTTCATAATAGCAGAGAAACAAGCATTCATTGTTTTTTCTCCCTAAAACGCTCAAATCCTCCTCCCCAGAAATTTCTCAATTGCTCAAACCCTCATCTGTCCCAGTCGATCGTTGTTTGTCGTCTCTGATGACGTCCCACACAACGACCAACAATGAAGCGTTGATACTCGACGTCTCCCTTTGTCACCTAAGAAATTAGGGTTCATTTGAGACTAGAACAGGTATGACTTATGAAAATTTGTAGTTGGAGAAGTGGTTAGGGAATCATCGATTCAACAATTTGTACATGGAAAAAGTCATACGACGTCAAGAATCTGTTCGTGTTTTTTAGGAGAGTTCACTTCAGATTCATTCAGTTTATGTTTATAGTTCCTGGAAATTCTCATTTGTTCAAGTAGCTTGTTGATTATGAACCCCTTGAGCACTATGATTTCTTCTTCCGGAGTTTTGGTACAAACTGGACAAATGTAATTAATTGTCTTTCTTGACTGCAACTTTACTTGAAAGGCTTGAGAATTATGTACACCACGATGGCATCAAGAAAGGCTTGAAATTTGAGAATTAGTGTTTCACAAAGGAAGAACGATGAATGCTTGCTTCTCTGTTGTTATGAATGTTGGCATGGACTTCAAAATTCAAAGCACATATTTTCTATTTTTTTAAAAAAAAAAAATTTAACGGTTGTTACATCACATGCCTATGGGGTTGAATTTTCTTGTCACTAAGTTTACTACTTGGAATATGCTAAAAAGGTGTTGACAATTTGGAATAAGCAATAGTTGGTGCCTACCATTTGGAATTTCCATAAAATTAAATATAATCAATTACAATTTTCCCAAAATATCCTTGTTAGAACTCATATATTTCGGCCCTCGCCCTTTGTACACAGAAGCGTGTATATATATATATATATATATATAAACAAACAAACACTAGAAAGCCCTTCCTTCAAGGGATCGCCCAAGTGCATCCTCTCTCACAATAAACGCATATCGACTATAAAAACTAGAATTAAAACAACATGAGGATTCTAAAGAAAAACCAAAATTTAGCTAACCATTTTGTCACACAATTCCCTTTTTCGAAACGTATAAAACACCTTAAACTCCACACACATCGCCAGAAAAGCTTGAATGTCTTGGACTAGTTTGGCAATCTCCTAAGGCACTTGGAAAACTCCCTTCACCACATTAATGAGAACTAGATTGTCACCCTCCAAGATGATCCTCCTATCCCGCAATAATCGTATCTCAATCCCATTCCACATGGTCGTTGCTTCAGCAGCCAAAATCGAAGATCTCCCTAAATTAAAGGACGCTACTTGAACCACCCTTCCTTGATCATCCCAAAATATATAACCACCTCCACCTTTATTAGAATTTCTGGAACCATCAAAATTGATTTTAATCATACCTCGAGAGGGTTTAGCCCAAGAAATCCACTTTGGTTGGAGTAAGGACAATGAGGAACAAACCTCGGGTTTCCCCAAGGAAACTGCCAATCTATCCCTAATCCTCCATTTAACAAACGCCTGCTTAGCCCTTAACAAAGTATTCCCAGGCGGAACATATCTTTGATTAAACTACCATATTTCTTGTCTTCCATATACTCCATAAGAGTGCTACCACTCTCTCTGTCAACTGTAGACTTAAGCGATTGTGATTTACACTATTAAGGAACCTCTCAAGATTATCATTACCTTCTGGAGAGAGCATCACCCAAGCGTGTTGTCTAGCTAGCTACAAAACTTCAGTGGCATAGTTACAGTGAAGGAAAATATGTGTTAAACCTTGGTTTTACCACATTTTACCTTGGTTTTTATTGTCTAATTGAACTTATCTAAGTTATTTAGTATAAATTTGATAGTATTTTTGCACATCTTTGCTAATTGAGATTAATTTATTTAATTGTCTTATTTTTAGGCGATTCGAGTGCAAACGATGATGGCAAAAGATGAAAAAAGATTAGAATTAAGAAGCAAAAGAAACCAAGGCAAAACTGGAATTTCCAGTTTAGCACACTTGGGTGTGCTAGTCGGCATGGGCAGCTGTGTCAGATTGCAATCTTTTCTTTCAAGTAGTTTTATTAATTAGAAAAAAAAAAAAACAGTTTTCATTCTACATTCTTTTCACTTCTGCTTTTTCTCTCTAGGCTTGAGAGAGGTTTTTCCCTAAGCCTCTCTAGTTCTAGGTTTAGATTCCTCTAAATTAATTAGATTAGGTTGTCTTTGTTGAATAATTCATCGATTTCGTTCTCGCGTTCAATTCAAGAATAAGTTTTCTATCCCTTTCTCTTTATTTCTTTTATGTACATATGCTTGTTAGATTGATTTTCGTTCTTTTTAATTGCATTATTATGTTGATTTCTTGTTAGGTTTGTGTTGTTTGGGTTGTGATTGAATGTAATTGATAGCTAATTAATCTTGTTTAGGCCTAATCTATCCAAATTTGTTCTTGTAGTTAGAGGTTTTCTCTTTGCCCACAACGTGTTCGATGAAATGCTCGAGAGAGTGTTCATATATATTTCTTAGGCAATTAATGTATGTTGAGAGGTGAGATTAATTTGCTAGTGTGGTAGAGAAAATGGTTAGGGTTTTGACATGATAATGTTGAACTCTAACTAGGTTTAGGGTTGTCAATTCTATAGTTTAATTAGACTAACTATATGAGAATAGGTAGTTAGGACAGTTAAGCTAGCCCTTGACCCTCGAGAGAGAGCTTGGGCAAAGTCTCTGACCCTCGAGAGAGGGCATTGGCGAGTCATTGACCCTCGAGAGATTGCTTTGGCGTAATTTAATAGTGCAATCCACCCCTCTTTTGCTTGTATAGAATTGGTATATTAGGTCATTCAAATTGATTAGTTGTTGAATACTGATTTTGTTGTCTGAACATCTTTTATTGCTTTCATAGTTTGTTGTTGGATCATCACAATCACTATCACTCAGTTTATCTACATACCTGAAACACTTGAGTCAACCTTGATTGCCTAGAACCCAACTCCTTGTGGATACGAAAATCATACTCCCTAAAAGTACAACAACAATATGGTCCTCATTTTCTTCTACTAAATTATAAAACGGACAAAAAGGAAGAACATTCATTCCTCTATATACTAGATGAGCTTTTACAAGAAGCGCATCCTGGAACATTTTTCAGAGCAAGACCTTTAACTTAGGCTGAATATTAAGCTTCTAAATCCATTTAAACTCCCATACATTACCAAAATAACCTCTTCATGAGCCAGCTAAGTTGTTGACTTAGTAGAGAAATCCCCATTACTTGTTAAGCCCCAACACAGGGAATCTTCCAACCCATTAGTTAGAATTGGAGTTGATTTAATGGCTTCCACAACCTCAGCGTTTATAATGGACTCTAATGATGCAACATCCCACGTTTTATCATCCTTAATAAAGTGAGCTACACGCAATGAGACATCTACTTAGGAAGAATCAAATCCATGGATTCTATCAACAAGAGTGGTTTGTCCACACCAATTATCAAGCCAAAAGTTTATTTTCTCGCCAGTACCAATCTTCCACCTTAGTCCTTTTGTAAAGACAGACCTTACTTTCAAAATGGATTTCCAAGCCCAAGAATCAGATTTTTTGGGCTTGATGGAGAAAATTTCATTATTTTGTACATATTTAGCACGAACTTGGTCTACCCCGAGCCATTTACCAAACATTACTCTTCATAATAATTTACAAAGAAAAGCAGTGTTAACCACCTTTGCTTTCCACAGACCCAACCTCCCCTTCCCCACCCCCCCCAACCCCCACTAAGGATTTTGACCGACACACTTTGTCCCATGCGACCGTAGGAATACCTTTATTTGTATTTAGATCGTTCTGATAAGTGCTATTCATGACTATGTTTTTAGGGGATTTCGATAGTGAATTAGGGATAGCTTTAATTATGAATCTTGATTTATATCCCAATCTCCCTAATACGCTTGGTGTTGTTTTTGATGAAAATTTGTAGGTTTGAGGCCAAAACATCGACAATTCCTCAACTTTTGGCAAGAACAAACACACCACAGACCTTCTCTATGCCCAGCAGACCGTGGTACAAATTTGAGAGGCGTCGGAGCAGGGAATGCACAGCCAGTGGCCACCACGGTCAGCCCGAGGTGAGCCTCACGGCCAGTGTTAGGGCCTGGTCGCGTGCGCCGACTTGTTTCGCGAAAGAAAAGAAGAGGAGGGCAACAATTTTTTATGACTGGTCATTCATTCCTTCGTTCTTCATCAAGCAAGAGAGAAAAGAGAGCCCTAATGCCTCCTACTCCTCCTTTCCACCATCAAGATTCAAGATTGAATCGAGTCAAGAGAGGCGAGGATCAAGATTCGAGAGGAAATTAGCGGTGTTCACGGAGAAGATTCCACCCCGGGATCGAAAGACTCAGCGGGACATATTCTTCGCACTTCGACTCTTTCTTTTCGTATTCCTTCTTTGTTTTGAGACTTGAATATGATGATTGGAACTTGTTTCATATTTAGGTTGAATATGAGTGAGTAGATTCTTAGAATTCTAGGGTTTTGCAACCCGAAACAATGTAGTTAGATTGAATGTTCTTAGTTTGTGCATGAATTCTTGATTTGAATCAATAAAAGGTTGCATTCTTTATGTTCATGTGTGTTCTTAAGGCCTGGAACGCTTGTGATTCGAGATTAACTTGAAAAGTACAGAAAGGTGAATTAGGATAATCTGACTACTAACCTTTCTACCTAGTTTTGTGAAATTTGAGAAAAGAATAGCAAACTAGGGGATCACTTTGATAACTTAATAATTAGAGATCTTCAACTTTGATTAACTTGAAAAGCATACAAAAGTTGTAATTTAGGTTGATTGAAGTAATTCTATTTTCATCAAAAGAGTAATAGCATTTATATGGTTATCGGTTCTTGAATGAATGATTGTACGAACTAGGTTCTAACAAGCTCGTTGTTAGGAAAGAAATTTCCTAGAAACCTTTCTCCCTTGATTGAATCCTAGATAAATATCCCTGCTCTCTTAGTTATAATTAGTTTCTAAATGCCTTGCAAAGCCAAAACCTGTTATCTTAGCAATCACATAGAAAGCTAGTTAAATGTGTTGCTAATTGAGTCCCTGTGGGATCGACCTTGACGTACTACACCGTACAATGTGTGCTTGCGGCCCTGTCACTTTCCAAAAAAAAGATCGACAAATCGAATCAATCTTAGCTTACTAATTGTATCCTTAGGAATTCGTAAACACTGCAAAACAAGGGACGGAATAGGTTCAATATACGATTGGATAAGCGCAACTCGGCCTGCTTTGGAAATAAAGTTTGCTTTCTAAGGCTCTAATTTTGCTTGAGCATTATACACTAAAAACGCAAAAGTGTCTTGGGAAACTCTCCCTTTAATCAAAGGACAACTAAGATACTTTCCAATCGCATTCTGTGGGTTTATCCCAAACACACTAGCCGCCATGAGCTTATCACATGAAGTCGTATTCTTAGAATAAAACATAGATGACTTATCAAAGTTAACAAGTTGCCCTGAATCTGAACAAAATTTATTCAAAATAGATTGTAGTTGCTGACAATCCTCCAGTTTAGTACGACAGAAAAGCATACTATCATCTGCAAAAGAAAGGCAAGGAATTTTGCCCCCTCTAGGCGCAATTTTAAAACCAATCCCGCTATTCCTAGCCACGGAGGCCCTAGAAAGCTCAATTATGAGACCTTGCATACATAAAAGGAATAGATAAGCAGAGAGATGATCTCTTGGCAGAATACCCCGCGAGGGGGTGAAGAATCATGTCGTTTCCCCATTGATTATTAGGGAATAGGAAACAGTAGTAAAACACTCCATAACCCATGAAATCCATTTAGGAGAGAACCCTAATTTGTTCATGACCTCTTTAAGATAGTCCCATTTAATGCAGTCATAGGCGTTCTCCATGTCTAATTTTAAAGCAACCCATCTTTTTTACCATTCCAATTATGGAACTTATTCAGTATTTTATGAGTAATCAAAATATTATCATGAATTGATCTACCTGAAATAAATGCACTTTGAGCCGGATGGATCAATCTATCTAGAACATCACGTAGACAATTGACCAAAAATTTTAGAAATAATTTTATAAAGACTATTACAAAGGATGATTGACCTAAAATTAATTGTCATTGTTGGGTTATCTACTTTTGGGATTAAAGTAATCAATGTTTGGTTGACCTGTTTCAACAAATGACTATGGTGAAAGAAATGCTTGATTACATTAATAACCCATGATTTACAACAGACCAACGATTTTGGCAAAAAACAATCCCAAACCATCAGGACCTGCCCATTTAAATTTGTTTTGTTGGATGACAGCTTGTCTAATCTCCTCATCGGTACATAACTGGTTGAATCAGGGCTTCCTGCTCCTGTTGGCTCAATCCCAGCCCCAGATTTAAATCCAATCTCTTGGTTTGAGAATTGACACTTTTAAAGCATTTCTAGAAATCTTGAATAAATTGGTTCTTGATTAAATTTATGTCATCAACCCAAATATTATCATCTATTTTTAATTTGAAACATGATTCCGACTTTTCCTTGCTTTCATCGACTGATGAAAAAAATCTAGAATTGCGATCGCCTTTTGTCAACCATTCCTTTCTAGCAAATTGACCATAGAATTTTTTGTTAAACAAGTACATTTGCTCCCTTTGGTTCAACAACCTAAAATGTCAATTCAAACGAGCACTATTCGGATTGAGGAGAAGATGATTCTCAACTTCTTCGATTTTATCCTCATTACGTTTAAGTTTAGCAATAAAGTTTCGAAAATAACTTTTATGCCAAATTTTAAGCTCTCTTTTGATCCGTAATAGTTTCTGTACTACTCAAAACATAGGAGAATCCCCAACATAGCAACCCTAATTTGTACGGACAATCTAATGAACTTTATCATAAGAAGACCAAACATCCTGAAATCGGAACGATGCACGCTTTCAGTCGCCCATCCAAGGTTTGGTATCCAACAATACATAAGCATGGTCAGACCAAGTAAACGGACCATGAGACACACGATATCAGGGATAAAAATCCTCCCAGCTATATGATATAAGTACCCTATCCAATTTCTCATAAATTAGGTGCCCTTTACAAACCTTCTTCCAAGTAAAAGGTCAACCAACAACCGCCGCATCCATACTTCCGGAGTTAAGAAGAAAATTATTTAGACGAAAAAACTTCCAAGGATTGAATGGTAACCCGCCAAATTGTTCCGAATGACTCAACAATTCATTAAAGTCTCCTACAAGACACAAAGGCCCAAAGACATTCTGGGACAAAATAGCAAACTTATCCTAAAAAAATCCTTATCCCTTTCCTGCGTTGGCCCATAGCAGGTCGTAAGGAAAAAACTATATTGATCACCTTCATTAATAGCAAAAGAGTGGAAAAATCTATCATCCTTAAGACAAATTTGTAGATCCACAACGTTGGCATTCCACGCACACCACATGCCCCTGGATGATTTACCGAAGTAATAAACTCAAAATAGGTAAATGCCAGCTTCCTAAGAATACTCTGAGAATTAGTATCATTAACCATCGTTTTTAAGAGAAATACAATGTCAGGATAGACAGTTCGTTGAATGAATTTTAATTCGTCAAAGAGGCTTGATTTTTTTGCCCCCTATACATTCCAGCATAAAACTTTCATTTCGTAATAATGAAAAGCAAAAGACCTTCGCGGTCTAACAAGATAAAGGGCTTTGCACCCAACAAAAATAAAGATCAACCCAGTATATGAAGTGCAACCCCAAAAGCTCCTGGACCTACACACATACTAACAAAAAAAATGATAGGGAGATCGTGTAAAAACCCACACTGCAGCAGACATCCTTTGTGCTACTTCAATTCTCCCCACTAAGGTTTGACGACCAACACTATTGGTCACTGCAAAATTCAACCAACACCATAGAAAACAACCAGCCAGGAGAGAAAAATAATCCAAATAATGATCCCAAAAAAATCAAGAAAAGCAATGAATTAAAGAATAACCGAAGAAGAAAAAACGAAGAAAGATGGCGTCTCAGGGACAGATCAAGGTAGTATCCAAAAAGAACCCATTGAATCCATGGCTCATCATAGACAAAGGTGTTGCACCGAATCTAAAGCCCTTAAATGAACAACCACTCATCAAACTAGTGTCCAATCTACGTGTGCAATATGGTAAACCCCACACTTGACTCTTAGTGTGCCTGCTGGTTGATGGTAGGCAATGTTCACACCTCAGATAATAAAAAATCCAAGAAGCTCAAGAAGGCCTTTCCAACCGCATATTCAAGATTAGCCAATCATTAAACAACCTAGAGCAAAAGGCCCACGGCCAACTCTAAAAACAATACCACCCAACGTCCACTTAACTAAATGGACTTTAAAAAAATATATCCCAACAAAGAAATTGTCACGGCGTGTTTCATGAGCATAGGTACAAAACAACACCATTCAGTAAACAAGATGCCCACCTGATCAACAAAAAGCCCATCTTCAGAATTTAACCATACAATATAGTACCCATCTCTTTTATCACTATAATAATTAAAAGGCACCACCAAGGAGCACTCATAAATGAGAGACAAAGAGTGCTTACAAAGGAAGATCAAAGAAAATCCATTCATAAATGAGTACAAGACAACACAACAAACTCAGAAAAATTGGAACCTCCACCAAAAAGGCCACCAGTGAGACCTAGGCCAACAGGCAAGGAACAAAAACCAAGCCCAAAAAACAATCTTAGTAAGAAATAGAACCTAAGAAAAGACTAGCGGCCAGTAGAATTTAGGAATTAATACCATCAAAGATAAGAACAATAGAAATGCAACAAAATATTCTAGAAAGGGCATTTTATTATTAATAAGATCAATTCCAGACAGAATAAGCCTCGAATGATTTACGCATATAGTTATTATCATTAATAATGAATTCCTAGGATGGGAGGAGCACTCCTCGCCATCATCAAATTTCCATTTATTTGAGGACTCCGAGGACAACCCTAGGCCAATTTCTTCCAATTTACTAGTAGAATACATACCCATAAGCATCTGAAATTGGCGTCTGATATGGGTGTAAACAGAAGCCAAAATGGGTTTGGCGTCTGATTAAAACGGACGCCAAAACCTAGAACGCCATTTAGAAAAAGACGTCTGTATTTGGCGTCTGTTTCAATCAGACGCCAAAATTATTGCAATCTACGAGGGCTGTGTCAGACCAAAATCGACGTCTGTCTGGGATAAAACATACGTCGTTTCTGCTGCAGAAACGGCGTCTGTTTTATCCCTCACAGACGCCGATTTTGATTTACAGAAATAAAAAAAATGTGAATTTCAATTTAATAATTAGAAGAAATAGTATAATTTGAGGTTCTAATTATAAAATAAAGCGTAAAAAGTAAATTTTTGTAATTGTAATTAAATTGTTTAGTAAGAATTTTGGAGACATTAATAATGAAAATAAACACATTTTATATAATAATAAATGATATATATTTCCAATTCATGTATGTACAATTTCATATATACTTTTTTTTTTTGCACAGAAAATCAGGTTATATTAAACAAACAAGAGTAGCGTACAAAGAGGGCGGGGGATAGAATCCCCGAGATCACATACTAAGCACCTTGTCTACAAGACTCGTGTACTTCTTCCTAGATTTTGCTACCAGTAGGACTTTGTTGATTACATCAGTTTTTACAATTTTTGAAATTACCTGCGGCGCAGCTTCATTCTTTTTATGGACACGGTTGTTTCTCTCAATCCAGATGTGGTAGACATACGCTGTGAGGAAAGCACAATTCAGATGCGCTTCTGTGCTTGTTTGCCGACGTTCGCCCAATTGGTTTCTCCAATCCTGAATGGTGGAAATATGTCTAAGCCCCCAGACTCTCATTTCTTGTCGCACCTCCTTCCCAAAAGAGCACTCCAGGAAAAGGTGGTCGATTGTTTCAACCTCCAAATTGCATAAGGGGCAATTGGATTCCCCCGTGCTTCCAACGCATCGTCCTTGCTCTTACAGGAAGCCTGCCATGTAAGAGGACCCAGCTGATGAAGGCATGTCTCGGGATTGATAGTGGGTTCCAAATGATCGATGCCCATCCAACCTCGTTCATGGTTCCAAGGCTCCATATATACCCCTCTGTGACACTATAATCTCCATCGGTTGTAACCCCCCCACCTTTCCAGTGCCATCTATGACCGGGTTCACAACCCCATTTGAAGCAATCTTTAATATATACAATTTCATATATACATACATACATACATATATATATATATATATATATATATATATATATATATATATATATATATATATATATATATATATATATATATATATATATATATATATATACATTTTATAGAAATAACAACAAAATGATAATGAATATATATTTAAACAAGTAAAAAAATATATAATACAACTTTAATCATGTTGATTTTTACTAACTTAAAAGATACAAAAAAAATAAGAAACTAAATTACAATTAATTAATATATGACTTCAATATTTTTCAATCTTGATTTTTCAATCTTCAATCTTGTATCTTCAATCTTCACTCTCCAATGTTCAATCTTCAATTGTAAAATTTTCAATTCATCAATCTTGGATGGATTTGAGGCGTTTTGAAGGTAAGGAAAAATGAGAGAATTGATGAGAGAAGATGAGAGAAATGAAATGGAGATGGGAGGGAAAAAATTCAGAGGGAAGTTTGAGGGTTTCGGTTTATATAGGCAGGCCAAATTGGGCGTCTGTTTTGCCACCAAACAGACGTCATTTTCAATTTTACTTATTTGGGCGTCTGTTTGGTGGCAAAACAGACGCCCATATTGGCTCTAAATTTTTTGAAAATTTTCGATGGTGTGGCTACCGCGGTAATATATATATATTATATATAATTATTATTATTATTATTATTATTATTATTATTGATGCTATTATTATTATTGATACTATTACTATTATATATTCTTAATTTTAGTTATAACTAATTATGATGTATATATGTATATATTTTTTAATTTAAGTATAGTTAATTATTAATTATTATTATTGATAATTATATTCTAATTTTTTCTAGGTAGATAATTTAAGTTATATATATATGTTTCAAGCGTCTGATTATGTTGTTAATTACAATTATTCTCATGTGTACGTACGTGTTATTATATATATATATGTTAATTAAGTTAATTAATTTGTACGTATGTGCGCAAACATAATGAAAAATATTTCGATTTTTGGATTAAATATACTAGCAAATAAGTATGAATGTAATTAAGAAAGAGTTTAAATGTTCATACAATGTAAAATATAAACACAATCAAAATGATCGATTAATGTCACACGGCGGCATCGTCATCATCACTTTCGCTCTCCTCCTCATCGTTGCCATCATCACCCTGATTCTGGCGTTGTGTCAATTCTTCGAGGCTATGGAATAGGTATTGGCCTCCTGGGATACAACGACAATTTGGAAAGGTATGAAATACAATCAAAATGAATTAAGTAATTATTGGAACGTGTAATTAGTAATTTAATTTTGTGTTTATGGAAAAAAATATGCTTACCTGGGTAAGCAGATAATGAGTCCTCGGGAGGAACGGTGGGCTGAGGTTGTGGGGTTTGAGAGATGGGGGTCCGGCGAGAAGTACTACGGCGGCGGGGCGACGGTGGAGGAGGCTGTCCAGTGTATGGCACTTGACTTCCAGAGGAAGATCCAGCGAGGAAAGGGGCTTGCCAGCTCTGACTTGCTTGCTGCTGGAACATTCTTTGCATTTGCAACATTTGTTGCATTACTTGTTGCCTCACTTTTTCCTCCATGGCTGCGTCAGATCGGCGCTGTTGTTCCTCTAATTGTCTCTGAAATTGTTCCTGCAGTATGCACTTATCTTGTTCGCGTTATTGCCTTTCTTCCTCGAGTCGACGCCGAAGCTCTCTGTTGAACTCCGTAATAGAGGCTTGGACGTCGACGCTATCGGTGTTATTTCGACGTCGTGGACGTCTCCTCGATGAGATGTGGGGGAACTGCGTCTTCATAGCTTCCCCCACAACCCCCATGCCCACGACGTGTCCCCGACTTTGTAGTTGTTTGTCTAACCATAACTCGTCTCCAGACATAATGGGAGTTTCTGGTTGACTGTCCTCCCGTTGCTTTGCCTCCATCTCTCTTCTGTACGATTCATAATCACTATGTATCGTCTCCTGGTCGATACAAAGAAAGAGTAATTGGAATAAGGGAATTAAAGTTAATGTTTTTAAGTGTACGTACGTATATAATAACTTAAATATTGGATGATGAAGGTACTTACCCCAAGCTGCCTGAACCTATCGTGCACCCACTGATTGGTGCCCTGCTTCATATGGGTCGCTTCGAATTGTTCCCATATGTCAGGGTCTTTTCCATCGTTTTTTTCTTTCTGTACGTAAGTGCGTATATAAATTAAACGTTAAATTAAACCATATATATGTGCGACGTTGTATGTATATAAATAAAGTCATAATTAACTTACCAATTTCTCTGTGACGATACCGAATGAAACTGGGCCCCTTGTGTGCGATGGTGGGCCCTTATCTTGGTTCATCTTCCTTGCCCTGCTCATGTTCTTGCTTTTCTCAACGAATTTGGGGTCTTGCCAATGAGCAATGAATTTGTCCCAAATCTCGTCGTCGACAATCCATTTTGGTTTGCCTCTCCCCGCCAACCATCGTTTTTTAGATTTGCCGATAGCGTCGGCGTACTGTTTTTGAGCCCTCCTTAGGAACCAATCACGTATATAGGCCTCGTGTTGGTCCTCCCGCCAAATTTTTTTCTGCATTTAAACCAATCACATGAAGAATTAAACATGCAAATAAATTAAACCATATATATCATAACTTTTAATTAATAAACCACGAAAAAAATTTTGCATAGTTTCCCCTTTAAATTGACAATTATCCCTCATTTTACATACACCAATTCATATTAATATATCTCAACGGCCACACGCCGGATAACCATACACAAACATACACGTACGCATTATACACAAACATACACCAATATTCATGTACGTATAGCTACATCATGCACGAATTAAACATGCAAAATAAACAAGCTACATCATATTAATTAATATATCTCATCTCAAAATGAAAGACAACGTACGTACGCAAAAATTTAAAGAGGAAAAAATGTGAGAGTTTTACCCTGAACTCCTCGTATATCAACTCCCGCGTCCCCTGGGGCACTTTGCTCCATACCGGCCAGAAGCCTCGGAAATTCTGCTTCACTATGTCCATGATGGCCCTGGTTGCGTGTGCCCCATATGGCGCCACACTTAAATCAATTTGAAATGAAACATCGATTAGATTGAGGGCATACAAAATTATATATATTTAAACACAAATTAAGTTATAAATGCATAATCAAAGTTCAGATTAATACTCACGCGCCATTACAAGGTCTAATGATGTACTTTCCATCCGACGTTTTTTGAGCGTCCGCCCGAACGTCCAGTTGAATTCGATATCGTTCAGTGATATCGTTCCCCGAAGTTTGGGTAGTGTCGCCTCCCTTGACCGCGCCTCCTCCTGCTCGCCCGGGTTCCATCCCCTTCAGTTTGGGCACCCCCAACATCAGTTTGGTCACCCCCATCATCAATTTGGGCCCTCCTGAAGCCCCTGAGCATAAAACTGGCGCATCATCTCGTTCCCTACTGGCATAGTACTACCCGCAAAGAACGGCATGAGCTCTAGAGTGGATGGGTCTAGCTGTGAAAAGAAGTCGTAGCTGCTCCCCTCAGGTTGAGAAGCAACTTCATGGCCAGGATCAAACTGGGGAATGTATGGGGTCTGTGGGGCCGATGATGAACCACCCCTTGCATTCGGTCTAGACCCACCACGGGTCCGAGGTCTGCGTGATCCATCTCTTCCTGACATAATGCAACTGCAAAATAAAAGTAGAATAAACATTGAATTAGTATCAGCTTGAACGAAATAAAATAGCAAGTAATATGAATTAGTAACCACTCCCAAACAATACAATGCATTAAAAGAGATCGATAACACATTGATGTAGAATATGAAAAACATTGAATTAGTTTCACTTGGCACACAATCAATTCGTTTCACTTAGAAATTAAAATAGAATACATAATATGTGTTTGTTGAAGACACTTGTAACACAATCAATGTTCGATTACTATATTGTTATTTAATAGTATTCGTTGTCTTCATCGTCCTCATCCACTTCATCATCATCACCATCATCATCTTCGTCATCCTCGATGTCTTCATCGTCCTCATTGGCTACATCGGACGTATTACCACCCACTATTAATTGGGCATTGTCCATGTCCGCAACCTCATCGAACACCCCTTCAATAGCGAGTACTTGTGATACGGTACCGTCATTGGGGTTAATCGGGACAACGGCTCTTGGTTGGTCATCTTGGATGGCCTACGGAAGGGTGAACTCCTTGTACTGTGCATAAGATGGTTTGTTTGGAACCACAACCCACCAATTAGCTTTATCTCGTATGCCTGCCGGGTAAGTCATGAACAACACTTGGGTTGCGCACCCTGCCAAGATGAATGGGTCGTACTTCCAGCATCGCCCGCCCTGTGTAATTCAACAAACGGGCATAACCTTGGTGAACGTACACCTCGTACCGGGGTATTGTCAAACCAATCACATCTAAACAGTATGCTTTTCTTAGTGACAGGCCCAACATATTCCAGTGCGATGACTTCTTGGAGAACACCATAGAAGTCATCGACAAATCCACCGCCACCCGTGCCTTTGACACACACCCCCGCACTATACGAAGCCACTGAGTTACTCCTTGCTTGGGTGTGAAATAAGAACCCGTTGATTCGGTAAGCACTCCAGGTGGTCACTTTAGGGGAAGGCATTCGGGCTAACTAATAAAGGTGTTCATGAGGCTCATCTTCGTAAAACCAAAAGGCTTCCCAATTTTCCTACATTTGGAGTACCCGTTAGATGTTGAATGGTTTAAGTTTTGTTTAAATATGGTCAAAATCGAAATTATGTAAATGATTGTTTTACTTACAGATAGCTGATAAAACCATTGAGCGAACTCTGCTTCAATCATCTGATCCAATTGAGTGTTCGTGGTGTTCGGAAATGAAATCAACTTGTAATTCTTAAACAAGTTGCGCGGGAAACAAGCTCATTAATTACACCTATAATACATATCAATTTAATGAAGTTGTTAGTGAGCATTATTGCTTACTCTAAGTAGTGGTTGACTTCTTTGCAGTTCAGTAGAACATGAAGGTGTACTGCTTTATACTCTTGATCGTTGAGCCACCTCATGTTTACACCTCCCACAGGGCTCCCACTGTCCTTAAAAACCGACAATAACATAGGATCATCCCCTTCGTCCTCGTTACGCATACTTGTTGATGTAGAAGACGATATATTATTCGTCCCAAAGTATGTAGATGCGAATTGGGAAATCTCAAACATGAGGTACGTTTGGGCCATAGATCCTTCAGGGTGTGCCTTGTTCTTTATTTTCTTCTTCAACCACCCGAAATACCTCTCAAAGGGATACATCCAACGATATTGAACAGGACCACCAAAGAATGCCTCCTGGACCAGGTGAATGGGCAAGTGTTCCAATACATTGAAGAAGCCGGGTGGAAATATGGTCTCCAGCTTGCATATTATTATGGGAATTACTTTTTCAAGTCGGACTAAGTCACTGTGCCTCAATGTTGTGGAGCACAGGCTCTTGAACCATTGGCTTAACTGAACGAGTGGCTCCAACACATCATCGGGAAGTGCCCGGAACGCAACAGGTAACAACGTCTGTTCGCTTATCCTGAGGAAGAACATATTTGGCTCTTGGCTGTAGGGGTTTACCGTTAGGACCGGGCAATAGATGGAGTTCTGGCCTGTCACATATGTCCGCCACGTCCCTCCTTGCATTTCCATCATCCTTCGTTTTGCCGTCCACCCCCATCACCGTGTTTACGATGTTGTCCACAAAGTTCTTCTCAATGTACATCACATCTAAGTTGTGTGGAACCATGTGATCCTTCCAAGAAGGCAACTCCCAAAAGATACTTTGTTTTTTCCAATAATGAGCATTCTCTCTGAATCCCGGGACTACAAAGTCGCCATGGGTAGTCACTTTGGGGAAGTGTTTCACCTCCTCGTAGATTTCATAATCGTTCTTCCTACACGGTGGGGCAGTTCTATCTGAGCAAGTGTGCCCCTTTCGAAATGCCTTTCGATTTCTTCTCAAAGCATGCCCCTTAGCAAGAAACTGTCAGTGACAGTCAAACCACGAGGCTTTCCTCCCATGCTTCAGACGAATTGCTTTCAAACCATCCATGCAAATAGGACAAGACATAGCACCGTGCGTGCTCCACCCAGAAAGCATGCCAAGGGCCGGAAAATCATTCACCGTTCACATCAAAGATGCCCTCATGTTAAAATTTTGTCTTTTGGAGATGTCGTATGTTTCAACACCAACCCTAAGCGTTGCAGCTCATCCACCAATGGTTGGAGGAAGACATCAATTTTATTTCCAGGGTTCTTTGGACCTGGAATAATACACGTGAGAAACATGTATGGTGTTGTCATGCACAATTCAGGTGGCAAGTTGTAAGGAGTAACTACAATCGGCCATATCGAATAAGACCTCCCTGTCATGTTGAACGGGCTAAACCCATCCGCACACAGGCCCAGCCTTACATTTCGCGATTCCCTCGCGAAGTCTGGATGCACGATGTCGAACATTTTCCATGAGGCGTCGTCCGATGGATGGCAAAGTACACCTTCCTCGCGCTTGTTCTCCGCGTGCCATCTCATATGCCCGGTCGTATTCTTCGATGCATACAGACGCTGCAACCTAGGCGTCAAGGGAAAGTAAAACATTTTCTTGTACGAGACGCCCTTTCTTTGTCGTGGTTGACGATTTTTGTGGCTTATACCTAGGATGGCCACAAAATTTACATTTAGTGAGATGTGCGTCGTCCTTATAGTAGATCATGCATCCACTGAGGCAACAATCAATTGTTTCATAGCCCATCCCCAACTTCTTAACCTTCTTTTTCAACTCATCGTAGTTTCTAGGCACTAGGTTCGGCTGGGGACAGCTCTCGCTCATTAGTTCCATGATGTCGTTCATTGCCTGCTCCGATAAATTGTGTTTCGACTTCTGACTTATCAGCCTTACGGCAGTGGACAACTCAGTATGGGTCGCACACCCTTCCCACAGAGGATGTTGAGCAGATTGAAGCATATCATAAAATTGTTGAGCTTCTGCATTAGGCGCCTCATTCGCCATGATGAAATCATTCATCATCTCTTCCGTTCTGTCGATGAACGGTGGCTGATTCGGTTCCTCGTTTGTCGGAGGACTACAGACGGTTCCCGATCACCTTCCGCATCGTCACCACTGTCATCCTCATCATCAAAGTCACCCCATTCTTCACCATGGCTCGTCCAACACCAATATTGTTCCATAAACCCTCGCCTATACAAATGTTCTTTAACTTCTTCAGGACTAAATCCACTCTTATTCTTGCACTTCACACATGGGCACTGATACTTTCCAGTCCTCGGATACTCATACGAATTACTCTTTGCAAATTGATCAAACATAGCTACCCCAGCAGCCTATTCAGCCCTAATAACCCTCCTACTCGGTTCAAACCTCTCGTACATCCAACGGCGATGTGGGAGCCCGTCCATAATGTACGTGAATCGATTATTCAAGCCCACCATGAATTTAATTAATAATAAACATCTATCTGTCTCAGTACTTAAAAAAATAACGAAAAAAAATTATTCAGTTTGTATCTAAATTCACAATTATAATCGTATACGCTATAACCTAAATCATCCAAACTCAACCTCCTTTTATGACAACAACAAGTAAGTTTTGTCACCAGGCAAGAGGATCATGTTATTATCCAAGGAGAGTGTGTTTGTTAACTGTTAATCTATGGCTGAAAAAGACTTTCATGAGTCGTACCAACTCTCCTTTATTCGTCTGGTTCCCAAAAAGTAGCGCAATCTTCCTAAGTGAACTTCCACGAGGTCCATACAGTGCTCTGGGAGTTAGAAGCATCGCAGATTCGATACAATGGAGTATTTCTATTGCGCAGCTTGAGGGGTAGCAAGACAAGGTGGGTTTGAAAGAGAAGCGCATAGTAAAGGGTCTAATAGAAATGGTGTATATATATTAGACCATTTACTATGAGCTTCTCTTTCAAACCCACCTTGTCTTGCTACCCCTCAAGCTGCGCAATAGAAACACTACGTTGTATCGAATCTGAGACGCTTCTAACTCCAGAGCACTGTATATACCTCGTGCAAGTTCACTTAGGAAAATCATACGCTTTTGGGAACTGCATTTAATAAAGGAGAGTCAACACGTCTCATGCAAGTCCCTTTCAGCCATAGATTATCAGATCACGAAACACACACTCGTACGTTGGACACTAACAGGATCCAAACTCAACCTCTTGTTATGACATATATATATATCCTCATTAGGATACTATAAATATTAATTTTCCTACTTACTACTCTAAATTACCATAATAAATAACCTATTCACTAATTATGTAGCTACTGATTGTTGAGTACTTACGTAAGTAAATGGATGTACGTGACATAATTATTTACATAATTTATGTCTTCATTTGGAGTTATGAGAAATTAAGTTAGCACTAATTAGGTTGGATTAGCAGCAAATTTCCGCGCGCAACCAACTTTAAAGGCTAACTCACTTACTAATAACAACCAAAATCATCCAAACTCAACCTCCTTTTATGACAACTAATACTTATAAACTGCTCGGAATAGTACCGACTTAATCCTTTATACTAACCTAACAATTAACCAATTACCATAACCCTCAACAAACTATTCATAATTAATTACGTAAACGTACGTACACTAAACTATTTTTTTAATAAATAGTTTATAATTATATTTATTACGTACGTATACGTACAAATTGAATAATAGTTTATATATAATAATGTTTTTAATATTATTAACTTATTTACTAAACAAATTAAATTATAAATTCAACTAAAATTGAATAAAAGTTTATATACAAACTAAATATGTATGCCTAGCTAATTGTATATTGCTAACTAATTAAATAGTTTTATACTCAATCGAAACTCATTATAATTTCCCACAAATTTATTAAGCCATATAAATTAACATACAAAATTCGTATTACATCTTAATATTTATCATAATGCTCAACTTAAACATATTTTAATTACAAATATTATTTTTTTGCAAAGTAAATATAATTATTCATATTTATATTTACCACAAAACATAAAAAATTCAATATTTAAATTAACATACTTGCAATTAATTAAATTCAACATACAAAACATATTTTAAATGCATTATTGCATGCAATTAATTAAACTAATATAAAACATACAAACAATATTTAAATTCAATAATTCAACATTACAAACACGATTTTCACGCTTAAAATTCAAATTCAACATCCAAAATATATTACAATTCATACAAATTCACTAAAACAACTCAATTTTTCAACTTATATCTACTAAACTAATATTAAACTCAACAAAAACGAAACAAACATACAAATATTCAAATTATTCATTTTTTATCATATTTAATCTATTATTTAATCAATTTTCATAATATTAATCATAATATAACAGATCTGAAACAAAAATAACTGATAAAATTACCTGATTTTTGGTTGAACTTGCACCGTGCACCGAGTTCTTCCTCCACTCTCTCTCGCTTCCTTTTCCTCTTCGTCGGCAAAAATGGCAAATACAAACCCCAACCCTAATTTTTCCCATTTAAACCACTTAGGCGTCTCTTTACGAGGCTGGCAGACGCATTATGTCTGCACAGCAGTCGGCGCCTAACATATACAGAGACGCATGCCTTTTTTATATAACCGTTAATTTGGGCGTCTGTTTCTCAGAAAACAGACACCGTTTACAAAACGGCGTCTCTTTTCTGGGCAACAGACGCCCAAATTAATTTTATCTTTTTTTTTGTTTTATTTCATTTGTTTAGCGTCTGATGTTTAGAGAGCAAGGTTGTTAGGATCGGGATTCTAGTTAGGATCGATAGGGGTCCTTAGAATCGGGATCGTAGGTTCAGATCGAGGATCGTAAGATTCTACAAATAAAGTAAAATTGTTATAAGTAACTTGAAGTTTCCTTAGAAAAAACATTGTTTTTCAAAAATTGTACAAAAATCCATGATTTTCACCGATCCTAAACGATCCTAACCGAGTCTGGTACGATCCTAACCGATTCTAGGGAGATTGTGACCATTCTAACAAAAATAGGCTATTATTAGGATCGAGCCGATCCTAACGATCCTGACCGGTCCTACCGATCCTGACTGATCCTGACCGATCCTGGTCCGATCCTGGCAAGGTAGCGATCCAAGAACGAGTTGGATCGTTTGGTCATTTTTGGATCGTAGGATCGTACGATCCTACGATCAGGATCGCGATTTTAACAACCATGTTAGAGAGACGCCAATTTTCAAACATTTTTTGGTATAAATTCTACTAGTGATTCCTTATAAATATCATCCTCCTCCTCTTCAATAAGATCAAGCTCAAAGTCTTCAAACACCTCTAACACTTGTTGGTTTCCCAGATTCACCCCTCCAAAGATCGAGGGGTAGAAGGGGGTATGTCAGCAGAATGATTGAATCCATATTCTGTCTAGACCCAGTTAGCATTAATGGGGGCTACATCACCAGAGGAAGAGCGTCCCTCGGATTCATGCTTAAAAAAAGCATCCTTAAATAGGAGGCACATTAGGCTTGTTACCAATAGAAATACTCTCTTCCACTAAAACTGTTTTCCCATTATCTTTCTCCCCAGCAAACGGGGTGTCTTTCTGCTTAAAAAAGGACACCAAGGCCCTCTCTTCATTAATTCGGATACTGGGTTGTTTAGCACGCGAGGGTTTGGAAACTCGACAACATTTTTGGGGCGCCACCGAGATCCATTCCTTTTGTTGTGCTACTTGCAAGGACCAACAAGAGGTCAGACCCTTAAACTTTTCAGCCGCCAGCTCTAGCATGGGCGCAACTGGAGCATTGGGACAAAGTTCCAACAAATTAGTAATTTTTTAATTTTTGCCAGATTTCTATAAATTTCATTGTAAGACCCGAGATCTTTAAACATTTTTATCTAGACTAATTACCCTAATTATTGTTCTTAATTGCGTAGTTAAAGTATTCCTTGGTCTCGTATGAAATTTATTTGGCTATTATGTGTTGTGGTGTTGATATGTGTTAGTCTAGAAATCAAGTGAGATTAACATACTAATTTGAGATTAGGTACAAATAGTTAGTTATTAGGATTAATTAAGTATTTTCAAAAGAAAAAGGAAAGGAAATAGAAAAGAAAAAAAAGGGAAGGAATATCAATCAGGGGCACAAAATCAAACCTAACTGAATCCCTAATTTTCCTTCTTGTTTCCTTCCTCCTTCCTCTTGCGTGGAACATGGCACACCTAGCTTTTATACACTTCCTGCTTCTTCCCCTTTCTCTCTTAATGGTGAATATTAGCAAAATACCATTATACTACTACTCATATCTTCCTCACTTGCGGTGAAATCAGCAGGGATTCCATACTACACAAGTGCAATTTTTTGCTTCTTCTACCCTAATGCCACACAAGAGAACGAATTCACCCAAGTAGTTTTCTCCTAGTCTTAGACACTGAAGTTACCTATTCTGGGCATATTCAATTATAAAAGGGAAGTTGGTTTTGGATTTAGAATCGAGTAGAGTTGTCAAGTAATGTTGGGATGAGAAGGTACTATTTGGTATGACTTTAAGCCTTCTATTTCATTTTATGGATTAGGAAGACGAAATTAATAGTGGATTTGATATACAGTAAAGTGAGCTAAGAAATTAGGAAATCGATTCGATTCAGGGAATGGCGACAGTTAGGACCGACTACGGGAAGCGACCCTACTCTTCAAGATGGGCAACTCTAATCCTACTTATTACTATTTTAAATTGTTTCAAAGCCTATTTGAATTCGGATGGTTGGAATTGATGTTGGAACCAAGTCAGTAGCTGGTGGACTTTGGGTCTGAACTTTGAGTGTCGGGGTTGTTGTGAGTTTCTGTCTGTGTGGAGGGAGATCGAAGAACAACTAACAAGCCTGCTTTTTTGTTGGATAGTAAAAGGAGTGTTGAATTGTTGAAGTTAAGCAGGAGCAAGAGTAAATTCTTCTGGGAGCATTGTTCATGTTGCTACATGTTTACTGTTTTAGCATAGAGATCGCCTGTTTTTTTTTTTGATCGATTTATGTGTGCGTAAACTATTATTACAAGTTGTCTGGTTGTTCTTATGTAGTCAAATACTTGTGTGACTTATGTAGAAGTTTATGTCTGCAAATTGAAAGTCAATTTTTAGCCCATGCTAGGTATTACTTGGACTGGCAAGCAAGGAATTGAGTTATTTATTTTGACAAAGGATTTGTAATTTAAATTATTATTATTATTATTATTATTATTATTATTATTATTATTATTATTATTATTATTATTATTATGTATCAGTATTATTTCTTGAAATTGTGTATATTAATTAATAAACCTTATTGTCAAAGGTTAATTTTTAAACGAGTCCAAAGAGGTGGAAAATTGATTGAAAGTTGTTACTTTGGTTTTGAGCATGGAAGGAAGTGTAACTTTATACGATTTTAAAGCGGTTTGATTGGTTTTCGGGCTAGGTGTATTGCACTAGGTACTATGGACTAACTCGAAAGTCGGGTTACCACCTGTGAAGGGGTGCCAAAATTGCTAGGTATATAATGTCCATTAACGTTAGGAATTTCCCGGGAAACTAACTGTCTTAAGGGGGAACTGGTCCCGACTAGAGAGTGCTGAAAGTACCCTATGCTTATAGTACGAGTATTTTATTATCAAAAAAGAAAGAAAGGGAAGAAAAATCTTTTATTGTACTTTGCTAATTATACGAAGAAAAAAAAACGAGTAATATACTGTAATTGTTTAAGTTTGCAAGGTTTGTTATTTTCATTTACGAGGTCCCTGCACCAAGTTCCTTTCGTTTGTTGTGCTTGACATTCTGTTGTTTTTAATTTTTCAAAGACTTGAGGTTAGTCGAAAAAAATCATGGGAGACCTCTTGGGTTGGAAAAAAAAGAAGTTAAGTGACAGTCTTCTTGTAACATAGGTTGTGAGTATTCCGGTTTAACTGTTATCTCCTGCATGTGAACCTAGGAATAAGCTAACCGCTCTGCATGCTAAGTATTGGTAATATGTATATTAAATATTTATGTGACTCAACGTATTATATTATCATATTTAAGTGCATCGATTTTGCTTTGGAGGCGGGTTATCCACTGAGCGCGTGGTTTGCTCATACCCCACTTTCCCTTATCCAGGTTCTCCAGGTGACAACTAAGAAGTAAGTAAGTTGTTTATATTTTGAGGGCCAAGTGGACGCATGTGAGGAGCAGGGAACCTTGTTATGTTTATAAATAAAGTGTTGTGTGTGTTGCATGTAAATAGATCAGGTGAAATATATTTTGGGATTGTTAGTTTAGAAAGGGGCGTGTAGCCGGGGCCTGTGGCCTTGTTGTACAAAAGTGATGTTAAACCATCTTTTGCAAGTTTAAAATGACCACTTGTGTTTTGGTTTTGTCCATATTATAAAGGAAACTCTACCAAAATTTTCCCAAGGAAAAAAAAAAAGGAGATCATGATTTTTATGTTCATTAGCCTCAAGAGCTATAATAAAGGACCTGGCGATGTAATTCCCCTGATTAGGGAAGAGGGGTGTTACATTTGGTGGTATCAGAGACAGGTTAGCGAAGTTTTTAAGTTGGAAAATCTATAAGGTTAGGAAGAAATAAACTTTGAGACCTGTAAGACATAGGCGGTGCATCCATTTATTGCATGCTATGTGATTATAATCGTGTTATGTGATAACTACGTGTAATATGTGAATCATTATATTCATGTACCTTTCCTTTTGGTTGGCATGGTGGAATGTCGTTATATATTGGAGGTTGATAGACCTCAGTAATCGATGGGGGCCAAGGAGGCTTACTTTCACTTTTGGACACGTTCTTTCGTTCATCAGCTGCCAAGAAGTTGCCAATGGGCTGAGATTTCTAAGAGTTTACGGGATCGAGTACCCCCTGGTTGCTTTGCCCTGTTTACTTATAGAGGGTTGATAGACTTTTTGTTTGCAGTGGAGCCGCTACTTGGAGTATATGGTTTAGGAGAAAATCCGATGTCTAGGCAAGAAAAGGGCTACTGCATCTTTAAAATCCTAGCCAAACATAAGGATTAACTCGAAATATAACTGAGAGAGTAGCCTTGGAGCGGCATGAGATGTATGTCTTATTCCAGGAATCCCCGCAAGCTGGAAGGTTCAAAAGAGTGGCGACCTTTTGGGTCCATTGGGTGGATGGGTATAGAGTGACTTATCCGCTAGGCTGGCAAGAAACCTGGGAGAGAATGTTGGAATTGGTGGACGAAACCTTTCACATAGAGTTCATCCCGGTGACACACATGCCAACACTATTGGGCTTACCACCCTTGCCACCTCTTGAACCATTAAGTTCAGAAAATTCTATTGTGGAGGATCCCATAGATTCTGATGATAATTCCCCTTCAACTGAAGGATAGGATTCTAGTACATCTCTTGTACAAATGGAATAAATGTTGTTTGTATAATGTCACCCCTTAGAGTAATAGGTGGCACCTAAAATGCGTTTAAACTATCGTGTCACCTTAGGATATAGTACTTAGGTGGTCTTTTGTGAATGCTTGTAATATACCTTATGAATAAAGTGCGGTTACTTTTATCTCTGAGTGGAAATAAGATTTGTTGTCTTACGACTTACTTGCTAAATATGAATTTTGGTCAAATTAAGGTAATCTAACTGGATGTTTCAACCAGATGCCTCCTCATCGCATCAATATTCCACATCCGCCATCACCACAGGGTCCTACTACGATGGATATGATATGCCAATTTAATAAGCTTAACCCTCCCAAATTTAGGGGCGGGGCAGACCCCTTGGCTTATAAGGAGTAGCTTAGAAGGATGGAAAACCTGTTCGAGGTTATGGAGTGCCCTTCTAGGTTTAAGGTTAAACTAGCTACTCACCAATTTGAAAGGGAGGCTGAGTTTTGGTGGGGTACAGTCAAGCTCGGACCAGGAGAACGACCTTTTGGTTGGGAATAGTTTAAAGCCCTTGTGAATGCAAATATTATCCCAAGGATGTACAATGGGCTAAGGAGCAAGAGTTCCTTCAATGTAAGCAGTGGAAACAAGAAGGCGTGATGGAATATGCAGCCCGTTTTAATGAAGTTAGTCGTTTTGCACCATCCCAAGTGGTTACAGAGGAGATGAAGATTAGTCGCTTTGAGTATGGTCTAAGAGCAGAGATCAAAACTTTCAATGTTGGACAAGTCTACACCAAGTTCCAAGACCTATACCAACGGGCTGTAAAAATAGCTCGAGTAGTTGACGAAAAAAAGGCTGAAGATGGTAGAGAGAGAGAGGATTAATAAGAGGAAATCTTATTCGGGTAGACCAGATTTTCAAGGAGGAGGTAATGTAAGGGAGAATCAATCAAAAGGGAAACAACCGATGCATTATCAAGAGATGCTCGAATGTAACCAATGCCATCGTCGCCACTATGGTCCATGCCGAGGTGGTCGAGGACAATGCTTTGGATGTGGAGAATATGGCCACATAGTGGCAAATTGCCTTAATGTTACATGGAACGCAAGGAACAATCCAAGACAAGGGAATAAGTCTCAATGCCTTCCTCAACCCCCACAAGGCCAACTGCAAACTGTACGCCCTCCTTATCGTCAACAAGGTCAAGTCCAACCTGCACAATATGTACCGCCAACAACTCATCCTTAAGAAAGGTGAAATCAACATGGGAGGAAGCCTTAGGCGGGAGGTCGTGTATTCTGCTTAGGAGGAGAGGAGAATGACGATATCAATCCTGTGGTTTCAGGTACATTCCTAGTTAATGGTCTTTATGCTTGTGTTCTGTTTGATTCCAGAGCCACCAATTCATTTATAAAACCTAAGCTAGCCAAACAACTTGCATGTGACCCTTGTGATATGGATGTGCAATTGTGTGTAAGAACTCCCTTAGGATCTACTTGCCAAACAAATATTATATTCAATTGTTTGTTGAATATGAATGGGAAAACATGGGAAGCGGATCTAATTCAGTTAGACTTTGAGGGGTTTGACGTTATCTTAGGCATGGATTGGTTAGTCAATTATCAAGTGACCATTAATTGTGCTCAAAACATAGTCACTCTTTCTTCTATGAATGGGGAGAAGTGTGAGATTATTGGAAGTAATCCATATAAACCAATACTAATTGTGTCTGCGATGAAAGCCTTCAAATGGGTGAGGCGAGGATGTGAAGGTTATTTATGTGCAGTGCAACCTACTAAACCTATAGAACTTGATATATGGAGCATTTTGGTAGTGAATGAATATCCCAGAGTATTCCAAGAAGTACCTGGTTTACCTCCAGATCAAGAAGTTGAATTTTCAATCGATCTCATACCTGGGACTACCCCTATATCTAAAACCCCTTATCGAATGGCACCTGCAGAATTGGCTCAGCTGAAGGTTCAATTGCAAGAATTGTTAGATAAAGGTCTCATCCAACCTAGTGTCTCACCTTGGGGAGCGGAGCGTATCGGGATAGGGCCCAAGCCTCGAGATCCATGGTTTCTAAGTCTATCCGCGCCCCCTCCCGAGAACCCGAACGAAACAACTCCAATATCGGGTGTGGAGTCCATTTCAAGGTGGACTCGGGGCCTTGGAGTCGTATTCAGGTCATCACTGGGTGTGGTATACATTCAAATGGGACCCCAGACCATGAGAGTGGAGCTATGGGTCCTCATCGGGACCTACTTCGGACCTTTAAAAGGGTTCGAAGTCCTTCGGCAAGAATAAGCGTAAACGGGTCAACGTGGGTTGTTGGAATGGACGTGCCTTCACGCTTTGGGTCATAACTCCGTCAATATAACTTCAATGGATCTCAAATTTTGGGAGCTTAAAGTACACACCGAGAGATTTTTATCGATATCTTGCGGGCCTAAAATGGAGTCTAGATGAAGAAGTTATGCGCGTTTGAAGTCGGCAGGGAAAAGCTACCCAGAACACTTTCGCGCCCGCGACGAGTTTGTCACGCCCGTAACAGGAGCCTGTCGCGCCCGCGACTCATCCCGTAGCACCCGTGAGACGCCTCGGCAAGCGACATGTTGTGGCGGACAAAGGGTCGTCGCGCCCGCGACCTCCACCTGCGACACGCGTGCTGTTTCGTTTATTTTGCTTAGTTTTAACCTTAATTTTGTTTAGTATAAATAGCTTGTTTTCCCATTTTCCAAGTTAGTTTTTGCTGAATATTGATGTTATGCTTTGGCATGTATTAGGGTTTTCCTAATTTTTCCTCAAATCTTGATTACTTTATCCAAGTGATTTGGTGGTGTTTCAAGTCATTCCTTTATAGATGATTTGGTGGTTTATCCTTTATGATAATCTTGGTGGGGTGTTAGGCCTTGGGTTGTGGATTACCTTGCCACAAAGTCATATCCTTCCTTTGGGTGCTCAAGATTTTCGTCGATTGATATTCATTTATCAACTCAAGCTAATCTTCATCCCTCCACGCGTACGGTAACGCTCCAATTTGGTATCAGAGCTACGGTTTGTTCTAGCTTGAGTTTTTTTCATTGTTCTTGCTAGTGTGTTCTCTAGTGTTGGTTTTTGTGGATTGTATGCAAATATTGGTGATCCTCATTCCCTTTGCAATCCAAGAGTATTGGAATACTTTGTATTGTGTTTGTATTTGTTGGATTTGAAGTCAATTGGAGCTTTGAGAAGAAGTTGGAAAATAGTGCACACAAGGTGTCCGATGAAATGTCCAAGTGAGAAAAACACAAGAACCCTTAGCCAAACACTAGCCAACTACAAAAGAACCCCCAAGCTCCTCAAAATTATCCCAAACACAATTCGTCCTTCACCCTTCCTTCGATATGGATGATGAACATAGTTCTAATCGAAAGGAATCAAGTCGACACCGTAGTTCTCAATTTCAAGCTCTCGGGGACCGACTCACCACCGCTCTTGACAATCGGTTCTCCACCGTCGAGCGCACCCTCGAAGCCATGGTGGCACGGATGGACAATCTCATCCAAGAACGTCGAGGTCCACCCCGAGATGAACGAAGGAGGTCCACTCGTATCCCTATCCATCCTCCTCCCTCCTACGAGTCGAGTGACGATGATCGATGTTCGCCTCGACGCCATCGTCGATGGGAAACGATTGAGAAGCCATTCTACTATTCCCCGCTAGCGACCGTCACGTCACGAAAGTGTGTCGAATGTCGACGTGTGGGACACGATTATGTGCAATGCCCAAAAATGGCTATGGTTGAAGTTTGGATTGAAGAATCTTTTGGTGTGGAAGAGCAAACAAGTGACATTGTAGAAGAAGTTGTCGAGAAAAACCTCCCTTCCCCACTTGAAAATTTTGAGAAGGTTGAGAAAAACGAAAGTTCGACGGATGGAGTTAATGTCCTTGCGGCCGATGAAGGGAAACCTCATGAGCTTCTTGATGTACATGGTGGACTTGGTGAGACCCCATGCCACAAAGAGGTTGAGAACATCGATCTTACCCTTCCTCTCATCATTGTTGAAAAGGCCCAAGAAGAAATTCCTTTGGTTTTATTATTGCCACCGATCGAGGAATTAAGCAACCATGGCTATGACTCCCATTCCCTTCCATCCGTGGGCACTCAAATTCTTCTCCATGGGAAGAATAAGGTAACCGAAGGCTCTCCTTTGAAATTTATTGAATCATGCTTGAAAGATGGACATTGTGGAGTAGAGTCTTTGGGTGAGTCGTGCATGATCTTTGGGAGACATTGGTTGTTTGATGTTGTTTGTTGGCGTGATCAGTTGTATGATGAGCATGTGATGTCCTCGGTTGGGAATTCTCTATATTTTGAGTGGCATGCTAGGAATCTTAGTGTTTTCTTTGTTCTTCGAGAGAAATATAAGTTTGATGAAGCCATGATTCTAGTTTAACCTAAGTTTTTGAGCTCTTCATTTGTGTCGTTCATCGATGAATATTTCTTGCATGATGGTCAAAATGATGTGAACTATTCGAGTATGCCATACATGATATTTGGGCATCATTGGTTATTCGAGAATGTGTTTTTGATTGGGTGCTATTGGAAAATTGGTATGCAACGCTTGTAGGAGTGTTTGTCAAATGAAGATCGTTCTTTTGAATTTGATCTCTTGAATCCCTTAACCCCACATCAAATCAATCTCGTGGTGGGAAGTGAGTTGAGGAACCTTCTTCTTTCGAGAGAAACATGGGTTGAGTGTGCTTTTGGTGAGGACGAGCGATCTCTTGCATTGTATTTACCTTGCAGGGAGCCAAGTGAGGATGTGTGTTCCCAAGCACCTCAAAATACTTCTGTTCCTTCCCTTAATCCCCTATCCCTACACAACAAGCCTCCAACCTTTTTCTTTCATTTGGATGATGGATACGTCGTAGGGTTCGAAGCTTGTTGGGCGCCTCATGTGTATGTTCATTGCAATCGGGAAGTTCGGAATGTTCAAAGTTCCTTGGAGCCAAATTATGGAGAGGGTCTCGGTTTTAACTCCCAAAATTTGAGGGCAACACTTTTTCAAGAAGGGGAGTATGGAGCGTATCAGGATGGGGCCCAAGCCTCGAGATCCATGGTTTCCAAGTCTATCCGCACCCTCTCCCGAGAACCCGAACAAAACAACTCCAATATCGAGTGTGGAGTCCATTTCAAGGTGGACCCGAGGCCTTGGAGTCGTATTCCGGTCATCACCGGGTGTGGTATCCACTTCAAATGGGACCTCGGACCATGGGAGTGGAGCTACGGGTCCTCATCTGAGACCTACCTCGGGCCTTTAAAAGGGTTCGAAGTCCTTCGGCAAGAATAAGTGTAAACGGGTCAACGTGGGTTGTTGGAATGGACGTGCCTTCACTCTTTGGGTCATAACTCCTTCAATATAACTCCGATGGGTCTCAAATTTTGGTAGATTATAGTACACACCGAGAGCTTTTCATCGATATCTTATGGTCCTAAAATGGAGTCCGAATAAAGTTATGCGTGTTTGAAGTCGGTAGGGAAAAGCTGCCCAGAACACTTTCGCGCCCGCGACGAGTTTGTCACGCCCGTGACAGCAACCTGTCACGCCCGCGACACGCCTCGACAAGCGACATATTGTGGCGGACAGAGGGTCGTCGCGTCCGCGACCTCCACCTGCGACGCGCGTGCTATTTTGTTTATTTTGCTTAGTTTTAACCTAAATTTTGTTTAGTATAAATAGCTTGTTTTCCCATTTCCCAAGTTAGTTTTTGCTGAATATTGATGTTATGCTTTGGCATGTATTAGGGTTTCCCTAAGTCTTCCTCAAATCTTGATTACTTTATCCAAGTGATTTGGTGGTGTTTCAAGTCATTCCTTTATAGATGATTTGGTGGTTTATCCTTTATGATAATCTTGGTGGGGTGTTAGGCCTTGGGTTGTGGATTACCTTGCTACAGGGTCATATCCTTCCTTTGGGTGCTCAAGCTATTGATCGATTGACCTTCATTTATCAACTCAAGCTAATCTTCATCCCTCCACGCGTACAGTAACGCTCCAGGGAGCCCCAGTGCTCTTTGTTAAAAAAAAAAAGAAAAAAGATTGAAGCTTGAGGTTATGTATTGGCTATCGCGAGTTGAATAGAGTGACCATTAAGAACAAATACCCCCTACCCAGAATAGATGACTTGTTTGATCAATTGGTAGGATCTGCGGTATTTTCCAAAATTGATTTAAGGTCGGGTTACCATCAGCTTAAAATCAAGAAGGAAGACGTACCAAAAACAGCTTTTAGGACTCGATATGGCCATTATGAGTTCTTGGTACTACCTTTTGGGTTAACAAATGCCCCAGCTGTTTTTTTGGATCTTATGAATAGGGTATTCAGACCCTATTTAGATAAGTTTGTTGTAGTTTTCATTGATGACATTCTAATATATTCCAAGACAGTGGAAGAGCATGGTGAACATTTGAGGTTGGTATTAAGTACCTTGGAAAAGAATGATTTGTATGCCAAATTGAAGAAATGCGAATTTTGGCTTGAGACAGTGCAGCTCTTATGCCATATGGTGTCGAAGGAAGGTATTTCAATCGACCCTGCTAAGGTAGAAGCTATCGTCAACTGAAGTAGACCCTCTACTGTAATCGAAGTGTGGAGTTTCTTGGGTATTGTTGGATATTACCGCAGATTTATGGAAGGATTCTCTAAATTGGCAGTGCCTATAACAAGGTTACTTCGCAAGGACAAGAAGTTTGAATGGACCCCAGATTGCGAAGGTAGCTTCCAAGAGCTAAAGAGACATCTGGCGTCAGCTTCAATTTTAGCTATTCCTGAAGGGAATGAAGGATTTGTGATCTATAGTGATGCCTCTAAGAAGGGGCTTGGATGTGTTATAATGCAGAAAGGCAAGGTTATAGCCTATGCATCACGTCAGTTGAAGTCCCATGAAGAAAACTATCCAACACACAACCTAGAATTAGCAACAGTTATTCTCGCCTTGAAAATTTGGAGGCGTTATCTATATGGAGTGAGATACGAGATATATACAGACCATAAGAGTCTTAAATACATTTTCACTCAAAAAGAACTAAACATGAGGCAAAGAAGATGGTTAGAGCTTCTTAATGATTATGATGTGGAGATCAAGTGTCATCCTGGAAAGGCTAACATAGTGGCAGACGCTTTGGGTAGGAAAACATCTGGTTCAATAGCATACTTGATTACCCAGGATAAGAAGCTTATTAGAGAATTGGATATGCAACAGATTGAAGTGGTTCTATTAGGAGATAGAGGGTATATAGCAGCTTTGAAGATAATAGCTCCTTTAATAGAACGGATCAAAGGTCAACAAATGGAAGATCCTGAACTGGCAAAGATAAAGAAATGGGTGGAAGCAGCTCGACTTAAGGACTTATTTTTAAAGGATGATGTGTTATGGTTTAAGGAGAGGCTACGTGTCTCTAACATCCCAGGATAAGAAGCTTATTAGAGAATTGGATATGCAACAAATTGAAGTGGTTCTATCAGGAGATAGAGGGTATATAGCAGCTCTGAAGATAATAGCTCCTTTAATAGAACGAATCAAAGGTTAACACATAGAAGATCCTGAACAGGCGAAGATGAAGAATGGGTGGAAGAAGCTCGATTTAAGGACTTCTTTTTAAAGGATGATGTGTTATGGTTTAAGGAGAGGCTATGTGTTCCTAACATCCCTGAACTGAGAAAGGAGGTGATGAAGGAAGCACATAACTCAGCCCTTACAACTTATCCTGGAAGCACAAAAATGTATCATGATTTGAAAACCCATTTTTTGTAGAATGGTAGGAAAGAGAGATAGTAGAGTTTGTAGCTCGATGTCTTACTTGTCAAAGAGTTAAGACAGAACATCAGAAACCAGGAAGATTACTACAACCCATACCGATACCGGTATGGAAATAGGAGCATATCACTATGGATTTTATTACATGATTGCCAAGAACGGTCAAGCAGCATGATTGTGTTTGGGTAGTTGTTGATAGGCTAACCAAGTCTGCACATTTTCTTGCCATCAAAGTAACCTTCTCCGCAAAGCAGCTAGCGGATACTTATATCAAGGAAATAGTAAGGTTGCAAGGAATCCCACTCAGTATAGTATCAGATATGGATAAAATTCATGTCTAGGTTTTGGCAAGGCTTTCAAGAAGCAATAGGTATAGAACTGCATGTAAGTACCGCCTTCCACCCACAATCAGATGGACATACAAAGCGGACTATCCAAACTCTTGAAGATATGCTCCGTGCTTGTGCCATTGACTATGCAGGAACTTGGGATTACAACCTACCTTTAGCAGAGTTTGCCTACAACAATAGTTACAATACAAGTATTGGTATGGCACCCTTCGAAGCACTATATGGACGACGTTGGAGAACCCCAACCTGTTGGGATGAGGTTGGTGAGAGAGTACCCTTGAAGGTAGAGTTGATCAACCAAAGCGTGGAGATTGTTAAGGCTGTCAGGAAGAAGCTACAAGCAGCTCAAAATAGGCAAAAAAGTTATGCAAATGTTGAGAGACGTCCAATGAAATTCGGGGTTGGTGACCATGTATTCCTAATGGTTTCACCATTAAAAGGGAGCATTCGATTCGGCCAAAAAGGGAAATTAAGTCCTAGATTCAGGGTCCCATTGAAATATTAGAAAGAATCGGACCGGTAGCATATCGACTCGCTCTCCCACCATCTCTCCAAGGCATACACCCAGTATTCCATGTCTCTAATTTGTGGAAGTATGTCTATGATCCAGAACATATTATTCGCTATGAACCCTTACAAGTTCAAGAAAACTTTACCTTTACAGAAGAACCGATTCGCATACTAGATAAAAGGGAGAAGAAGCTGAGGAATAAAGTTATTCCTTATGTAAAGGTACACTGGAAGCACCATAAACTAGCTGAAGCTACTTGGGAACTTGAATCAGAGATCCGAGAAAAATATCCAAACCTTTTTACGACAGGTATGTGAATTTCGTGGACGAAATTCGTTTAAGGGGGGAAGAGTGTAAGACCTGAGATCTTTGAACATTTCTATCTAGACTAATTACCCTAACTATTGTTCTTAATTGCGTAGTTAGAGTATTCCCTGGTCTCGTATGAAATTTATTTGGCTATTATGTGTTGTGGTGTTAATATGTGTTAGTCTAGAAATCAAGTGAGATTAAGGTACTAATTTGAGATTAGGTACTAATAGTTAGTTATTAGGATTAATTAAGTATTTTCAAAAGAAAAAGGAAAGGAAATAGAAAAGAAAAAAAAGGGAAAGAATATCAATCAGGGGCACAAAATCAAACCTAATTGAATCCCTAATTTGCCTTCTTGTTTCCCTCCTCCTTCCTCTTGCGTGGAACATGGCACACCTAGCTTTTATACACCTCCTGCTTTTTCCCCTTTCTCTCTTAATGGTGGATATTAGCAAAATACCATTATGCTACTACTCATATCTTCCTCACTTGCGGTGAAATCAATAGGGATTCGATACTACACAAGTGCAATTTCTTGGTTCTTCTACCCTAATGCCACACAAGAGAATGAATTCACCCAAGTAGTTTTCTCCTTGTCTTTTCGTTATTTTGGGCATAAATCAGAGAGGGTGACAGTGGGTGCCAAGAGACAAGAGACAGACATATCTAGCGCATACAAGAAAGAGGTCGGTGCCGGCACCAACGAGGTATGAACGGTGAATTCTGTCAAGTTATTATGCGATAAATTTGAGCAAGTATTAGGCATTGAAGTTACCTATTATAGGCAGATTCAATTATAAAAGGGAAGTTGGTTTTGAATTGAGAATCGAGTAGAGTTGTCAAGTAATGTTGGGATGAGACGGTACTATTTGGTATGACTTTAAGCCTTCTATTTCATTTTATAGATTAGGAAGACGAAATTAATAGTGGATTTGATATACAGTGAGGTGAACTAAGAAATTAGGAAATCGATTTGATTCGATTCAGGGAATGGCGACAGTTAGGACCGAATACGGGAAGTGGCTCTACTCTTCAAGGTTGGTAACTCTAATCCTACTTATTACTATTTTAAATTGTTTCAAAGCCTAGTTGAATTCGGATGGTTGGAATTGATGTTGGAACCAAGTCAGTAGCTGGTGGACTTTGGATCTGAACTTTGAGTGTCGGGGTTGTTGCGAGTTTGTGTCTGTGTGGAGGGAGATCGAAGAACAACTAACAAGCCTGCTGTTTTGTTGGATGGTAAAAGGAGTGTTGAATTTGTGAAGTTAAGCAGGAGCAAGAGTAAATTCTTCTGGGAGTACTGTTCATGTTGCTACCTGTTAACTGTTTTAGCATAGAGATTGCCTTTTTTTTTGTTGATCGATTTTGTGTGCGTAAACTATTATTATAGGTTGTCTGGTTGTTCTTATGTAGTCAAATACTTGTGTGACTTATGTAGAAGTTTATGTCTGCAAATTGAAAGTCAATTTTTAGCCCATGCTAGGTATTACTTGGATTGGCAAGCAAGGAATTGAGTTATTTTTTTTGACAAAGGATTTGTAATTTAAATTATTATTATTATTATTATTATTATTATTATTATTATTATTATTATTATTATGTATCAGTATTATTTCTTGAAATTGTGTATATTAATTAATAAACCTGATTGTCAAAGGTTATTTTTTAAACGAGTCCAAAGAGGTGGAAAATTGATTGAAAGTTGTTACTTTGGTTTTGAGCATGGAAAGAAGTGTAACTTTATACGATTTTAAAGCGGTTTGATTGGTTTCCAGGCTAGGTGTATTGCACTAGGTACTATGGACTAACTCGAAAGTCGGATTACCACCTGTAAAGGGGTGCCAAAATCGGCTAGGTATATAAAATCCATTGATGTTAGGAATTTCCCGGGAAACTAACTGTCTTAAGGGGGAACTGGCCCCGACTGGAGAGTGCTGAAAGTAACCTATGCCTATGGTACGAGTATTTTATTATCAAAAAAGAAAGGAAGGGAAGAAAAATCTTTTATTGTACTTTACTAATTATACGAATAAAAAAAACGAGTAATGTAATTGTTTAAGTTTGCAAGGTTTGTTATTTTCATTTACGAGGTCCCTGCACCAAGTTCCTTTCGTTTGTTGTGCTTGACATACTGTTGTTTTTAATCTTTCAAAGACTTGAGGTTAGTCGGAAAAAAATCAGGGGAGACCTCTTGGGTTGGAAAAAAAAAAGTTAAGTGTAAAACCCAGGAAATTTTGAATGTGTTTACCGTCACGTCGTTGTTTAATTATTTTGACTTCCGTTTATTTATGTGAAATTATTTGTTGACACTCGAACTCGTAGGACCGTTGAAGGGCTTGTAAGGGTAGATTGGTAATTTTTCATGACTGACTAATATTACTCCTTTTATTTATTTGGGTATTTTATTACTTATGTTGTGAAGTATTTTATGAATTTTGAAAACCTAAGTATTACAATTATTTAGTATTATTTTTTTAAAGGTGAGTTTATAATTATTCTAGTTCTTTTTACCAACTATTTAAGGTTATTAATACACCGTTCTCACTAAAACCCTAGTATTCTAACCCTAATCCAATCACTTTTTTCCCCCACTTTCTTTCCCTTCTTGCTTCTGCCGTTTTCCCCTCCTCTCCTACTCTTTCTCTCTCCTCCATTTCCTTTTTCTTTCTTCTCTTTTCCAGTAACAATCCCGACCCCCTGCTTCTATTCCTTCTCCTTCGCACAAGCACCCCGACGCACCCCTCTAGCAATCACTCAGCCCCAGCCCTCCTCTCCGGCGTGCATCTACCGACGCCAGCACCACCTACCACCGCACCTCCGGCAGCAACCCCGGGCACAGACGACCTCGACCCGACGACCAAGGAACTCCGGTGCAACCCCCTAGATCATCCCTCCCCCGTGCTCTGTCCCAAAACTCTCTGCCTCTTTCGTATTCATCACCATCGGGCCCAACGTCGCCGGCTGCCCATCTCCATCGTCGTGCCCAAGGCGCCACCACCGCTAGCAAACGGTCGCCGCCCCAGATCGTCGGTAACCGTCACACTTCCACCCTTCTCTTTTGTTTTGGTTTTTCCTTATTTGTTCTGACCGAGACCCTTTGCCGCCCCAACAACCTTTTCTCTCTCTCCCGGAAATGTTTGCTAGCAAGACCCAAACCCGAATACCCTTACTAGTGTTTCGTCATCTACTGTAATTAGTGTTATGACTATTATGTGTTGATTACTGATGTTAATGAGGTAAAAGGGATTACAAATTTGTGTTGGTTGTTGGGAAGGTATTTATATTTCATATGAGTTTTACGGTTGAGTTGTCTATTATGGTTAATTGCCAAATTTTACGAAAACGGGTTGATAATAGGATCATATTATGTGAGGTTATGAGTCTTCTATATTTAGTCTTGAGTGTATGTGAGTTAGGGTTGTTAAAAAGTTGAATCCTGGTTTAAGATGGATGGTTTTTATTATTAAGTTTTGAAGTTAAAATGGTTATCATGAAAGTATTATTATGGCTAGATTTAAATGTGGGTATGGATGTGTTGTAATATCTAAGAAGTGTACTTTTGGTCATCTCTAGAATAATAATGTTTTTACCTTGGTTGGATTTGATTAGCGTTGGGGTTAAAATGATCGAGTTAAGTCAATCATGTTGGGACCAATTTCTTGAGCTGCAATCGAAACTCCCCCACTAAATCTGTAGTGAGTTGTTAATCGAACGTTTGGAGTTGGAGGTACCCATATGAGTTGCTTCAATAAAGATTTTACAGTTTGGATAGTTGAAGTGTATAACCTGAGTTACAGGTCATTAAACAGGAACTTGTTGAAAGTTGGAACTATCTGTTGTGTACTATTTTTAGACCCTTTGGAGTGTGTTTTAGCTTTTACAATCAACATGAAAGTTGTAGTAGACTCGCTGAGGTTTCCATAAAGTTAAGAATCAAGTCCATAGGAAGTCGGAAAGTCGAGTTATGACCATTACAACAGGGAAGTGGTAATTTGTACAGTTTTCCTACCCTTTGTTCAAATAAATAGTTTTATTTTACGTAAAATAATTTTTATGCCAATTATGTAATTATAATAGGGGAATATTGCGAACCCTTAAATGTCCTAGGGTTCGGGTAAGGTAGAGGGTGCGTAAGCTAATTTCGTGAGACCACCATTAATATTAGAACTCTATTAATAGGTTCATGCTGGCTCGACGCGTATATAAAGTGAAGACATCCAGGTAATGCCTATGTCCTAATCCCCGTTGGATGCCCTTAAATTATTTTATTGGCTTTTGTTGAACTAACATTCCAGTAAGGGGACTTTAAATGAAATTTTGACTATTTGTGATTTGAGAATAATATTGTTCTTTACTTAGTAAACTTGGACAGTTCTTTGGTTTTGTGTTGAGAGTGTATTTGGTTTGGAAACTTGGTTTATAAGCTTTGATTTGGGAAATGTTGGTTTTGATACTGGAACGATTGGACATGTAAACCTGACTAAAATAACGGCTATGAGTATAAAGCGGGTTCGGGCAGTCTTCCCCAAGACTAGGTGGTTACCTGTGAGGGAAACTGTCAAGAGAACAGGTTATGCCTGGTAGGTTGATTTGAGAAGTGTGATGGCCATCCGGTTTGAGTATTGATTGTGGATTGTTGATAATGAGATTGATGTGGAAAGTTATTGGAAAGTAATGTATATGTTTGGCGAGTCTTTTGACTCCGAGTTGCAATACGGAAGCCCCGCCCGCTATAAAAATGTGGAACGGTAAGATCGTCTGGTGAAATTATTTTCGAAATGTTTGAATTGTTTCTCCTTCCCTTAAAATGTGTGAAATGAATTGTTAATGTTTTAACTGTGAGGAGTAGACATTATTGAGGTTTCTCCCCTCATGTTAGTAATGTTTTGTTTTCAGGTGAAGGTTTTTGTGATGGGAATGGGAACTAGGAGTGAGGACGATAGTTTTGAAGTTAGAAGTTTGAGAATATAGTTTTGTTCGTGTTTTTGTTTTTTAGAATTGACGTCAGTTAATGTTAGTAGGTGTTGTCTCTGAAATTCGGGTTTCTTCCGCTTGTAAATTGAAGTAAATGATGAGTAATTGTTAGTTTTCTTTCTTGCCTTGTATTCCTTGGGGGATACGGCAGTAATGCCCAAATAAAAATAAAAAGAAAGAAAAAAAAACGAGTATTCCGCTGTTAACGTTAGTTTAACTTTGACGTTTTTCATTATTGAATTTTCGGGACGTTACATTAAGTGATAGTCTTCTTGTAACACAGGTTGTGAGTACTCTAGTTTAACTGTTATCTCCTGCATGTGAACCTAGGAATAAGCTAACCGCTCCGCATGCTAAGGCCCTGTTCGGCAACAGCGTTTGGGTTAGCGTTTAGCGTTTAGCGTTTTGACCGATCAAAACGTTATTTTGTCAAATTTTAAATGTTCGGTAAAACAGCGTTTCGTATTATTAATAGCGTTTAATGTAGATTTTGGTTGACGTTGGTATGGCTAACGTCAAAGGGAGCGGCAGCGTTTAATGTATTTTAATCCCAATTATGTCCTTTGACTTTTCTTTATATAACTGAAAATACAAACGGCATGTAAGCTATTATGTATGAGGTAACTTCTTTGCACCAATCAAGGGTAACCACCCCCACCACTGAAATAATAATAATAATAATAATAATAATAATAATAATAATAATAATAATGAAGATGATGATGATAAAATAAATTTAACAAAATTAACAATACAATAATTATAGTAATAGAAGTTGTGTCTTTTTTAGTCATTTTACATTCATCAGTTATTCCATACTCTAATTTACTGAACACATTCTTTAAAAAATAGATACATTATCAGCTATCAGCTAATATCCAACAGCTATCCGCTAGCCCCACAACTATCCGCTACCCAAACAACTATTTTTGCCGAACAGGGCCTAAGTGTTGGTAATATGTATATTAAATATTTATGTGACTCGACGTATTATATTATGATATTTAAGTGCATCGGTTTTGCTTTGGAGGCGGGTTATCCACTGAGCGCGTGGTTTGTTCATACCCCCACTTTCCCTTTTTCCAGGTTCTCCAGATGACAACTAAAAAGTAAATAAGTTGTTTATATTTTGAGGGCCAAGTGGACGCATGTGAGGAGCAGGGGACCTTGTTATGTTTATAAATAAAGTGTTGTGTGTGTTGCATGTAAATAGATCAGTTGACCTGTATTTTGGGAGTGTTAGTTTTGAAATGGCGAGTAGCCCGGGCGTGTGGCCCTGTTGCACAAAAGTGATGTTAAACCATCTTTTGCAGGTTTAAAATGACCACTTGTATTTTGGTTTAGTCCCTATAACAAAGGAAACTCTTGTCGAAATTTTTCCAAGAAAAAAAAGGAGATCATGATTTTCCTGTTAATTATCCTCAAGGGCTATAATAAAGGTCATGGCGATGTAATTCCCCTGATTAGGGAAGAGGGGTGTTACCTTCACCAAGTTTACCCTCAAATAATCTAATAATTGAAATGTTTTGTTTTTTGAATTGATACTTTCATTTATTCAATCCCGCCTAAATACACCTCTTAGAATTGTTTCCTGCTTTTCCATGCTTTTTAAAATTCAAACTCATAAATCTTATTTCTTTTTCTAATTCATGAACTTGAAAGCATGGAAAAGGAGGGAAGCAATTCTAAGAGGTGTTCTTTTATGCGACTGGCTAGCTGCGGTGCCACAACACAGCGCACTTTGCCACAACCCACCACAACATAACAATCTACCACAATTTACCACAACCCACCACAATCAACTTTTACAATTATTAAAAACAAAACCCACCACACCCACCACTAGGGCTGTTCATCATTTCAAAATCGAACCGAACAAAACGAAAAAGCGAATAAGAGGAAAAATCTAAACCGAAAATCGAACCAAATAAAACTGATTTGGTTCAGTTCTCGGTTTGTTCGGTACAAAACTGAATAATACACACGTTTGTATGGGGTTTCACAGGATTCAAATAAACCGAAAGACGAATAAGGACTAAAGTCCCAACTGAAAATCGAACCTAATAAACATTGGTTCGGTTGGACCGGTTCTATTCGGTTCAATTTCCAGTTTATTCGGTTCAAAACCGAATGATGAACACCCCTACCCACCACAATTCCACCATACCGCAGCCAGCCGTATAAAAGAATAGGGAGTACAAATATCAATTCAAAAAAGAAAAACATTTCAAATTATAATATAGACACTATAAGCAAGTAATGACCATCCACAGTTTTCTAAGCTCATTATATACTAATTATTATTAATACATTATATTACATGTTCGTGACAATATTTTTTATTCTCTCATATATCTCCTCACTTTTCTACCACATTTTATCACACCACACCACACCACACCATAATCATTATCAATATATATCTCTTCACTTTTCTTCTTTACTATTCACATTCTTTTTCCTCACCTACACCACTTACCTCAACTCATTACAACTCACCATAGTTCACCACACTTTCTCAAATTACACACCGCATCGCACAATTATCACACTGCATCAACCGTGTAAAAGATCTTAGACTAAGGATATCTACAATGGCATACTTTTGGAGCAAGTATGGATGAGAGAGAATGTAAATAAAAAGGAAAAATAAAAAAAGATGGCATACCAAGTATGCTGCAGGTTGCAGCATACTTGCACTATTTTTGGTATGCAGGAGAGAGAAATAGAGATGTGGAAGAGAGAGATGGAGAAACAAGGAGAGAGAAAATATTAAATAGGAGAGAAAAAATATTAAATAAAAGTGATTTTGTTTCATCTTTTTTTTTCTTGTACTTTTTTAATAATTATATATTATTCATTCCTCATCCCATTCTTCAACCCATTCTTCACCATTAACAATACTCATTCTCCAATGCCCATTAAAATAATACTAAACCTACTAATCATGTACTTGTCATTTTTCATTTTGGAGAATGCCATTGTAGATCAATATATTTTATATGCTCCAGGAGCACATGCTCCAAATCTTCGACGTGGCATTTTATTTTCCAACTTGGCATTAAAATTTCTTATTTTTCCATCAAAATAGGATAAAAATTCTTAGTAACCATTTATATTCTACCCATCTTCAATTTTGAAGTTTTGCTCCTCCTGGAAACGGCCAGTCACGACTGCTCTATCCATCACCTTGGTGATTCTACTGCTTCGACGACGTGAACTCCTCGTTTCCACGGCTCCATCGTTGTCATCTGCTCCGAGCCTCCGACGATACAACCACCTCCTTTTCCATGGTCATTAACTGTAAACTTTGTTGTGTTCGAACACTTCATCCAGAACTCTGCTGCTTCACAACTTGTCTTTAACTATGGAAGAGTCGAAATTGAAGAAAGCTACACTCACTTACAAGCACAAAAAAACGGTAATTCACTTGTGTACACTAATTTCAGGCATTTACGTTAGCAGTTTAACATATTTTGTTACTTCAGTATTTCTTGCGTCATACGTTCTACACTTCTACTTCACTCGTTTATCTAAATTTGCTTGTTCTGTTTCATATATGTTGTGTACTTGGAAACCCTAGAATATATGTGTTTGTATGCCCTGGAATACGTCTGATTCTAAGATTTCCATTGACATACTTTAAAAAGTTGGGAATTTTAAGAGAGTGAACGTTTGAAATAGGTTTGTTACAAATCAATATAAATAATTTGAATTTATATGAATTTCATATCCAATGAGGCAACAATTAGGCAGAAGATAGGGGAACAAATTCAAATCGTATAATTGTTCACTGACTAACTAATAATTGTTCACTCACTTATTCATAGTTGTTCACTCACTGATTCATAGTTTTTCACTCACTGATTCACGACCGTTTACTCACCAGTTCATGGTTATTCACTCACTGATTCGTGGTTGTTCACTCACTGATTCATAGTTGGTTCACTCACCAATGCATGATCGTTCACTCACTAACTCATAATTGTTCACTCATTTATTCATAGTTGTTCACTCACTGATTCAAAATTGTTCACTCACTGATTCATGACCTTTCACTCACCAGTTCATGGTTATTCACTCACTGATTCATGGTTGTTCACTCACTGATTCATAGTTGGTTCACTCACCAATGCATGATCGTTCACTCACTAATTCACGGATATTCACTCACTGATCGATCTATATAATCTATCTTTAGATAGATTAAGAAGTTATGGTCCTCACATGATAATTGTTTGTCTAGTTTTTGATTGAATTCATTTCTAATATTCTGTCTTTGTTGAAAATTATGATTGTATACACATGGTTTGAGATTATTCACTCAACTTGGCATGTTAGTCACTAGATATCATGTATTTGTTCATCAAATCAAGTACATGTAACACTTAATAATTCACCCTTCAAGCTAAGAATGATTTTATAATCTCAAATGCGTTGTTCACTAGTTATATTGTTCATTAAGGTCTTTGACTTTACCTTGTTCTTATCTAGGATACTTGATGCTTGATGTCAAGAAGGGAGTGAAAGTCTCGGCATATGACAATGATAGAATATAACTTTTCAGGGGTGTGTAGTGGGATAGGAGAGACATGTAGTGCAGTTGGTCCTAAATAACCAAACGCGGAGATGGAATTAGGGAAGACGAAGGGGGTGTGACGACAGCTTACGAGAAGTGCTTTACAGCATAGAGATCACATAATGAAACTTCACTATATATTGTTTTTTTTATTATTTTGCAGTCTCTTAATGTACTAAATATGTTGAGATTGTTCACTAGATATGATACAGTTGTTCATCAAATAGGTAGTGGTTGTTCACCTTAAATGTTTCTATTGTTAACTTTTTCGAAGTTTACTACTATATTTATGTTGTTCACTAGACATATTTCCATTGTTCACCATATACATTGCGATTGTTCACCTCATATGATGAGACCATTATTCAATTTCTCTTTGGATTTCAACCATTTTCAGGCCTAAGTTAAACTTGCAAAATAAAATGCTATATATTTATAAGTTAGCACTATTAAGCCTAAGTTAAACTTGCAAAATAAAATGCTATATACTTGTAAGTCAACATTGTTGAATAAGTTAGTGAACAACTATAGTAACATACATAATAACAAATAATAAGTGAACAATCACACTTTCATGAGTGAACTACTTGATAATCTGCGAGTGAACAATCACAGTTCATGGGTGCACAACCTGATAATATGTGAGTGAACAATCATAGTTCATAAGTGAACAACGATATATTGAACAATGACATTCCAGTCGGTGAACAACCGACTTCCTACCCCAAATAAACGGTTGAAGTTGATTATAACCATCTAGGACACCAGGTCATTAGGGATGGCAACGGGGCGGATCGGGGATGGGGGAGTATACCCCCGTCCCCATCCCCGCTCCCAAAACTCATCCCCATCCCCATCCCCGTCCCCATCCCCGCTTCGGAGAATGATTCTTGCCCCATCCCCATCCCCGCGGATTCCCCATTCCCAACGGGGATCCAACGGAGATTTTTAAAAATTATACCTAAATTTAACTAAATTTTAATCGGATCCGATTTTTAATCGAAACCGGTTTTTAACATGTTCAAAATCAACGTATTTAACTTGCTCAAGTAATAATACATCAAAATCAAACAATAATACATCAACAAGTGAGAATAAATTGGAAAATTACTACTTTGTCCTTCCCATTAATATATATATTAAATTTGAATAAAGGTTATTTGGTAATTTTAATATTTTCGGGGGTGGGTATTCAGGGATGGGGATGGGAAATTCACCCCGACGGGGAGAATGAGGACGGGGATGGAGAAAATTTTGTCCCCATCCCCGCCCCATCCCCGAGCGGATTTTGGAAAATCGTCCCCGTCCCTGTCCCCATCTCCATTGGGGGCGGGGATTTTTCCCTAGAGCGGGGCGGGGCCCCGACGGATTCGGGGATTCCCCGCCCCATTGCCATCCCTACAGGTCATGGAGCTTATATTGTTAACTGCTATAGTTGATTATAATTGTCGATAATTTCCACTAATTGCTTAATATAACTGTTGCAAACTTCCATTCCTAATGTGGGTTTTTTTTTTATAAAAAAGATATAACATGGCCAACATGTCATCTCCTGGAGCACATGCTCTAGGAGCATATAATAATTTGCAATTGTAGATACCCTAATAAAATCAATTTAAAACTAAATTAAAATTTTAATTTATATAAAAAATATCTAGAAAACGGCCAAACACACCACTTTTGATAGTGGCAGCTGCACAAGAAACTCTTCCTTCCCCACCTCTCAGAGGGTCTGTAAACCTAGTACACCTCTTCTGCTCTTGCCAGGTGGAGTGAAAAGTACGACCCTGATTTCCTACACACCAGGCCTACACTACCATCATATACCCTATTTCTGCATTTTACTTTATTCACTTTTTCCCTCCCCAAAACACCAACCGTTGTTAAAACAAACACAAATAGCAAGCTCCTTAGCCCTTCTCCTTAAAAAGGAATTTGGAGGGACACAGACACAGTCACACATTATCTTCATCAAACCTAAAAATACAGACATTCGCTTGCATTCAAACACATTTTAGGGCTCCACATTCACAAGGATCAGGTTAAAATGGAAGAAAAAAAGAGGGCAAGACCAAATGATGATGATCATCAAGGCGAACAAGACAATTTTCTTCGATTTCATGTTCTCTTACCCAACGGAAACACAGTGTACATTTCAACTAGAAATGTCGTTGGTGAGGTTAAACTGGACACCTTCTTAGAACGTGTGAGACAAAAAGAGTCATGTCATTCTAAGAAGAGGAGAAAGATTGTGTGGGATAGTAAGGATTTGTACCTTGCAGATGCACTTGGAAACAAATTCAAGAGCAAATTTTGTCTTGATTATTTCCAGGCCAACAAAGAGCACTACTTGAAGCTATTTGTAAGTATTTTTGGCCACTTTTTTTTTTTTTCCAAGTGATTTTCTTAGGATTTAGCTTGTAATGAATCTGGTGATAGTGGTTTTATGATGTTGCTTGGAAAAATAGTTGTTCTTGTTTTAGGGTGAATAGGATTTGGACCGTGATGAATTTGGTGATAGTGGTTTTGTGATGTTGCTAGGGAAGACAGATTTCCTAGGGATGTCAAATGTATTATTTTAAAGAGTAACCCATCTGTATGTGTGTACTTGCAGTTTTTTGGGTATGATTTTTTGTTTTTGAACAATTTTTAGGTGTAACATTCTTTTTCTTCTGGGAAAATATTTATTTCCTAGGGATGTGAAATGTATTATTTTAAAGAGTTTGGTTGAAGAGGATTTAAGTTTTGTAGTTGTGAATTTGCATGCATCTTTTTGCTGAGATGGTTCTCTTTAATCTTCTTTTGTAGTGTTTTATTTGATATTCTATGCTTAGTTGGTTGTCTCCCATGATGACACATCCTATTACTTATTTACTGGTGTTGATTGTGGAGTAGGATGGTGCTGATCAGAGCGCAGATACTTTTGAGGTACCTGGACTTTCTAAACTGAGTACTGTTTGGGATATCTTCAATCTGTTCATTGTCATCAGCATTCAACTGACTGTTTGTTGCCTTCCTCTTTTTGGTGTTATAGAATATGTGGGATTTGACACCCGACACTGATTTGCTGGCAGAGCTTCCAGATGACTACACATTTGAGACTGCTTTAGCTGATTTGATTGTAAGTTGTATTGGATGTGTCATATGAATAGGTGTTTTCCTTTGCGATTCATCTTATATATACTCTTGTCATTATAAGAGGAATCACACATGACTCATGTGCAAGACCCATAACTCTGCATGTTTTAACAGGATAATTCATTGCAAGCCGTATGGTCAAACGGAGATGATGAACGGAAACTGATTAGGTAAGTGGGCTTTTGATGGTGTATCGGTTTGCTACTTGTCTTAAGTTTAAGTGCCTGCAATGTTAACAGTAACCTATCATGATTTGTTGTTTATGCATCATATATCTCTATTATAATTGGGATGGGGTAAGGAGACTGATGCTTCCTTTATCTGCAAGAGGGGAGATGGCCTTCTTTTCATGTTGCTTCTTTGTCCTGCATATTCAAAGCAAACTGTAAAGGATTGAATTAGTGCCTCTCCTTTGTTGGATACCGTCATTTACATTTTTAGATATCACACACACATTTTTTCGGTTTGTGGATCTTCAAACTTACATGTTGCTGTTTTGCAATTAAGCCATAGGCGAGGTTTTCTGGTTACTAAATTGTGAGAGAACTCTATTTACAGCATCGAGGTGAAGCATGACAGAGTATCTATATTTGACACTGGTCCTGGTATGGATGGAGGTGAAGAGAACTCAATAGTGAAGTGGTATTCTCATTCTGCCTTCATAGATTTCTGGTCTTTATTGGTCTTCACTCCTTGCAACTTACACTAAAGTTTCTGGATCATCTGTTGTCTTCACTGCTGTATCCTATTTCTCTTGCCATTTCAGGGGCAAAGTAGGTGCTTCACTTCACAGATCATCCAAAAGATTAGCAATTGGTGGACAACCCCCCTATCTCATGGTAATGCTATAACCTAAGAAGCAATCCTTTAAGTATCAATTAGGTTGTTGAAATCAACTAATGCCTATAAAGTTGATAGAAGATGACAACATTGGTTGTATTCCTTTTACAATTGTTACCTGTTAGATCCAAAGTAGCTTCCCCAACGAGTTTGTTCAAACTACTAAAATGCAGTGGGATTCATGTTGTAGCCAATAACATATTGGAGTCGCTATGATGGTATTGCCAAAGATGATTATGTCATGTAGAAACTCAAGGTTATTGTCTTATTGCTTGAAAGTCTTCCATGGCTTCTCCTTTCACCTTTTTGACTGTGTTTGATTGTGGATTGCAGTCTATTTTTTTTCTTTTTGATACATTGTGGATTGTTATTTTTTTATTATTAGAAAAAGACAAACTGTCCACCATTATGCTTTCAGCATGTGGGCATTGAGTGACTTTTAAATATGTACTGTTGGAGAGAGAACCTAATATGGAAATATGTAAAACATGTAGCTACGATGATTATACTGTCATCTTATGGAATGTGCCTTGCAAATATGTGCAGCCTTATTTTGGAATGTTTGGGTATGGTGGGACTTATGCTGCTATGCATTTAGGGAGGTATGCTTCTTTCTTGATTACAATGGTTAGTTTGAGGGAAACAAACTTTCAGCATCTCTAATTTCTCTGTTTTTTTTACTAGTCAAGCTATTGTCTCAGCAAAGACAAAGCGTTGCAAACAAGTGTATTGGCTGCACTTGGAAAGAGATGCCTTACTAAGACGGTCTGGTTCTAGTTCCAACCCCAATTGGAAGGTATTGTTTAGAGCAGAGTTGTGTTTGGAAGGTTGTTTCTCTTGAATGGCCTTTTATAATGACAACAAGCCACTCCAACCACAAAGTTTGATTTGTTGTTTGATATCTTGGTTTAATTTTCAGGTTGATGGTGGTATGCGAGATCCCTTGCCTGATGAGATTGAAGAATCACCTCATGGAAGTTTTACCAAGGTATATGTTTCATGTTCGGAACACAAAGTAACACAACCCTTTTAGCTACTTGTCTTTTTTGGTGCTTCGATAGTTGGAATATAGAGCTGCACTGTGCAAGGCTAATCATGTCTAACATACCTGTAGCATATGACATTTTTGTTTTCTTTTTCCTGTTTGCACACTTTTGGTTTCTATTTGGGGATAGGAATTGTAGATACTCAGTGTGTTAAGTGTGTCTGTTGCAGTTGTTTGTTTGCTATGTGATATGCCAATTCATAGTCGATGGTCATCTATTTCCAACATTACAGCTGTTGGCATTTTCTCGAATCTTCTTTGCATGCTTCTTCACTCTACCGTTGTGAATAAACTGTCCAACTACAGCTTAGGTTGCTTCTGTGAATCTCGTTGATTTTGTCATTGTCCTCTGTGAATCTGTCAGATCTTCTCTAGCTAAATCAGATGGTTTCTTGGGGTGCCATGTTCAAGTTGTTTATATGACGGTGGATTGTTTTCTGATAGTCTTATCATTCAAACTGTCGTGTTTTATTGTGCACCGTGCCATGCTTATCAATATCAGATTTTCATTTTATTGAGCTGGAACTTGCAAATGAATTTAGTTGTTGTAGCAACTTAAATGGTTAGTTTGCTTCCTCGAAGTTGTGCTGTTGATAATGTTTGAATTATGTTCATAATGTATTTCAGTAATTTTGTTCTGGTTTGGTTTGACCACTTGAGTGTCCAGTGTCTCTAAACTCTTTAACCTCCAAATAGAAGAATTCACAGCTTGTGGCCTGTGGGTATTCCCAGATTCTTGGAAGCTTGAGATGTACTGATTGTACCTATAAAACTATGTAGGTTGACATGAAGCTTAAGCTTAAGGTCCCTGACATAGTTCAACTTCGGTGCAAGCTCAAAGATATCTATTTTCCATACATACAGGTACTTTTACCCATTATATAACTTGCATTCCCGCTTTTTTCTTTAGGCTTTTATCCACAGATTTTCTCATGTCGTCGCTTTACATAAATGTCAGTTAGCATCTTAAGGTCTATGAACATATAGAAATTTTCATGAATGTCAAAACTGTGTTAGGCATCTTGCACATAGGTAGCACATGGATAACCAATATCACTGAAAAAGTGGTTTGTTTAATTACAAAATTCATGAAGTTTAAAAGCCTTAATTTTTAATTCATTATTGTAGAAGCTGATGGAAACACATACAAGCGCACACACACACACAGGCTAGCCTTCTCAAGTGATTATAGTGGTGAATTAATATGAATATTGCATATTATTTTAGTTTTTTCCTCTGTGGATTCCGCCTCTCTTGATTGCTTTTGTTATCCAGAAGAGGCCAATATACTCCCTTGTCCTCTAATTTTTCTTGTGCATTTTTGGGCAGTGTGATGAGATATCAAAGGAAGGAAGGACTATAACACCAGTGGAGTTTGAGGTTCTATCCGAAATTATCTTTTGTTGATTATGTTGATCTGAAAATTCTCAGTCCAAAATGTTCATTTAACATAATGAAAAAAAAAGTAGATGTAATTTCTGTGTGCATTTAATACAAGAGGGCTAAAGATGTGTGGCTGGATTTACTTCCAGCCAGGATTCACCTTGCTTGTTTTGTCTATACGTTATTGTTTTAAGATATTTACATTGACATCAATGCTGATGGCCTGATCAGCATTCCTGGGACTCAATGGCACATCACATTGATCAGTTGATGTGCATCTTCTATTATTTAGACTCAGCTTGGTTCTTGGAAAATGAGATGGAAGGAATTTTTTTGTCTCTCTTCAATAATAATGTTGGATAAAAAGACCCTTCATCAATCCCTCACTTCATTTCCTTCCTGCGCTACTCTCACATTTTTCCCACTTTTCTCTCAAAATTGGAAGGATAATTAATGTACCTGACTAAATCAAACATATTTTCCATGGTGGTTTTCATCTAACTATTATTCTTCCTTTCTATTTTCTAAGCCAAATGAAGGAAAGTAAGTCATTTATTATTATTATTATTATTATTATTATTATTATTATTATTATTATTATTATTATTATTATTAGTATCTTTCTTTTTTGTGAACCAAACGGAGCCTTAGAGTCATTCATTTTCTTCTGAGATCACATTTTCTTCTGCGTTCAATCTTTTTATTTCTTTGGAATATGGTTATTATAACGGGCTTCACATTTTTGTTAAATTTAAGGTATACAATTCTTGAATTTTAGGTGAATGGCAAGAATTTAACTGGAGTTGGTGGTGAATTTGCTATTACAAATCTGCATTCCTGTAATGGCCCAGATTTCGTTATAAACCTTCATTTATCTATTGAAGAAGACAGCACTGCAGCTAAGTGTCCTGGTGAGACAAGAGCTTGTTTCTGTGGTATCTTGCAAATTAATATTTTGGAGTTTTGCTGTTGGTTGGTGAATGCTCTATGTACACTCCCTTGACATGTTTTCAGGTAAAAAAGAACCACGTGAAGCAAATGCCCGGCTGAAGTGTGTTTACTTCCCAATTCAGAAGGTACCGAACAAGCAACCCAATGTTTCTTGTTGTTATGTTTCCATATTCTAAAAGTAAAACCCTCCAATATTGTGATCCTATGGAGCAGGGCAAAGAGAATATTGAGAGAATTCTAGAGAAACTGAAAGCTTTAGGCTATGGAACTAAAGATGACTTTGAAACCTTCCCTCGTATTTCTATCCGCCGGCTGGGCCGTTTGCTTCCTGATGCTCGCTGGGTATGGACTGTTAAACTTATTCATTTTCGTGTATAATCAACAGTAGCTGTAGTAAACATCATGCTGGGGTCAGATTATTTTGTTTCTTCTTGAGAAGGTTGACCTGTTCCAATGTTCTAATATATGCTTCAGGAGCCTCTTCCCTTCATGAGACCCAAACAAAGAGGGGGTGATAGAGTTCAAATTTTGAAGAGGTGTTGCTTTAGAGTTAAGTGCTTCATTGGTAAGTTTCTACATTATTACATATCTCTAATGTTTATAAATTATAACCAAGCCCTACATATATTTACAAAGATCTCAAATATTTGCAGATACAGATGCTGGTTTCCACCCAATACCTTCCAAGGTAGCTTTTAAGCAATTTAGTCATCTTTCTTCTGGTGGCCTTTTTTTTTTTTTTTTTTTTTTTTTTTTTTTTTTTTTTTCCCACCCAAATGAGCTATACTAACTCATATCCTTACTTTTCAGACTGATCTTGCAATTCATCATCCTTTCACCAGAACTTTGAAGGATCTTGGGTCAGATTCTGTCCAGAATGACAAAGGTGACTTTGCTACGAGCCTCATCGGTTATGCTTTCTTTGTGATGTTTACGGTAGTGGATCATGACATTGAGGGCTCAAATCTTTGTAGGTGTAAAAGTTGAGATTTTTAGAGATGGAAAGCGGTTGACAGTTGCACAACTACAGAAGGTGTATCATGATTGGGTTGTTCGCATGCACACCGAGTACGATGAGGAAGTTAGCTGCGGTGATGATGCACCTGTTTGGCTTCTCAATGCTTCAAATAAAGAAGCCCTGGGCATCAAATCAGATGGTAAAGCACATGATAATATTTTTGCTTTGCCTCTTACTGCTTTAACTTAAAGGTTTTGAGTCCCCTAGTTTTTGAGCAGCTATTCTTGTAGTAGTGTGGCCCTATTGTTGTCTTTACTTCTTTGGGTTTCAATTTTTAAATAGTACTTGCTCTTTTTGATAATGCAGTTGTGAGGGTTCATGAAGCTATAAGTCGAAAGGGTATGTCTTGGAACAGAGGACAGAAAGTCAAAATTCTCAAAGGAGCCTGTCCTGGTTGCCACAGGAGCAACATTTATGCGACTTTGGAGTACTTTTTGCTTGAAGGTTGCGAAGGAGATGCTGGTGGTACGTGACTTCTTGATATAGCTTCTTTTGAATTTCTGTAGAATCTAGTAGAATGTTTTGAAGCTCCAATGCATGTGATTCCGCTTGCTTACAATGTTGCCTCTGATAATTATATGTGTAACAAAAGTTTGTATTATTCTTCTAAACCCCCAAAAAATTGTAACAGGAGAGGGCCGAGTCATATTCAGGTATGCACAACCTTTTGCTCATTAGCTTTTAACCATTCCTTTTTCAGTAGTATCATGTATCCTAATATTTTGCTTGTGAAGGCCAATGGAAGTTCCGGATACAGATGGCTGTGTACTTACAGTTGGTGCTAATGGCGCACAATTGGAGCTTCATGAGTCGAAATCTCTACCAATCATTGTTGCAGATCCAGAGAAGGTGGAGATAGCTTGCTCTTTTAAAAGCTTTATCTTCATTTTGGTTGTTTCGATGGAATTTCTTGTAAATGGCGGTGCAGTAGAAGCTTAGCATGTGACCAGCGTAAGTATTATGTTAGCATATTTAGGTTCCAATCAGGTGTTCTCTGTTGCAGTGTGTTGCTGTTAGTATGAATGATTGGAATCGCCAAGCTGAGAAGCTAAGTGAGAAGTTGCCTTCAACAATTGAAGTACTTGGTCTGGAGCAATGCAAGGAATTAGGCATTGATGGGGTAAGTACATGATGATATTGTCACAGCTGTTATGTTTTTAAGTTATTTGTCCTTGCATGGGCTTTGATGAAATTAGAGAACCAGGCCAGAAACAGATAATGGATGACAAAGAGTTCCTTGGTGAAACAGGTTGCTCATTGCCATATGGTACATATGTCTCTTCCAAGCAAATCATCTAACATGTTAATCAATGTCCTATTGACATGTGAGCTGCAGTTGGGTACACATTGGGCATTAATAAATGTTGCTTCAGAGGATCCCATAGTGCGCTTGTCCTTTTAGCTGGTAGTGGTAGATGTAATTAATCAGTGTTATATATTGCATTTGCACCAGCACTTCTCAACAAAAACTTAATTCTTGTCATTTTCTTGATTTCAGGCATTACCTACAGAGGATACAATTTCTGCTGGATATGTGCCTCCGAAAGAACTTGTCGCTGTTTTGAGGCCTTCATGTTTCATTTCAAGCCGTGAAAGTAGTTATCTTGATCAAAAGTACATAATAAAGGATAACCATGAGATGTGCTTGAATATTAAATTCAGGGCCGAAGTAGCGAAACCTGGCCAACTTGAGGAAATTTTTTCAGGAAGTGCCACTCATACTTCCCGCAGAGATTGTCAGGGTCTTTATATATTTCAACTGGGTAGCATCTGTAGTTTATTTCAGAAGGCCGGAACTTACTTGTTTTCATTTTCCATTGTATGTGCTGAACTTCTGTAGCAATTTCAACTGTTACTAGTGCAGATAAATGTTCCAGTGTGACATTTTTATTTTTCTACTTTCTGAATCTTTTGTGGCTTATGTGGTTTACAACTTTACATGTACAGAGAAATTTGGCTCGCATGTGTTATGAAAGAAATGTGCACGTCAAAGCATCATCCAAGGTCAAATGCTGGAAAGTTTCAGAGGAAGGCCAACATCTACCATTCAAAATCAGGTTTTCTGCAGGCGGATATGCCTCCTTACGACCTAGGTTTTTTCCCCTTGTGAATGTTATATAAACTGTGTCATATATGAGATACTTTTGGCTATCTGAAAGGGGGAGCCCATGTGTTTCGTCATGTCTGTTCTGATGACCGTGTGTTTTTGACAGTATAACTGCAACAGATGCTTCTCTTTTTTTATGTTTCCTGTTGTTAGTGTGAGAGATTTAAATCCATGTGGCATTGCTCTGTTTTCATATGAGTAAAGCAAGAAAAAAGCTCCTTACATGATGGGGATAGTGGTCAAGGCAAGAAGAGGGGGTTTAGTTGTGGCCCATTTTGTAATCCTTCTATCATGGATGAGGGCCTTCTTTCCATGGTATTTTAGTCCATAAAATGTCAAACAATAGGAGGGGGAGATGTGGGGTTGTATTTGCTTTCTATGTATGCATTGTTATTGGAGTGTGGTGCGGTGGGAAAATTGATAGCTAGAATCGATGTCGATGAGATAACCCGACAAAATACCCAAAAACCGATCAAGACCTTGAAGAACACGAAGAATGATATGAACACGCAATAAAGGAGATTCCACCACCTGAGACCATGATTTGCTAAGGGAAATCCACCTCAAATCAATAAAGGAATGACTTAAAACACCACCAAATCAAGGAATTTGGATAAAGTAATAAGGTTTAGAGAGAGTTTGGGAGTGGTCTCAAAAATACCATCATATATTCAGTCTAAGTTAATCTCTTATTCTCTTCCCTTTCCAATTACTCATTTATTGTACAAGGAGTGAAGATAATACCCCAAGGAGAGTTAACAAAAAGACACTAATAACCCAAGTTAATTACACTTGATGGCCAAATTAAATCTTAAGAGAGAGCTAAGCTGGCCCAAAGTTAAGACAAGGATTACAAAAATATTGTGACAATAACAACCCTTAAGGGAGGCAAAACACAACACTTCGGTTAGTGTAATTTTGGGGTCACTACCGTTACCAGCTTGGCTTGGGCCAGGGGAAACCGAACCCGCAAGGTGTCACGGGCTTGACCCTCAGAAACTTGAGGAAGGAGTCTCCGAGTCGCTGTCGTGAGGGACCTTGTCACGGAGTGAAGCTCCAACGGTTACGGACGTGACTGTTCAATTACGGTCGTGACACCCAGTTCAGGAAAAAGGTTATGAGAGGGCTGCTTCTCTCCACGGGGGAGTCAATTGGAACCCCGAGGAGGGTCATGGGTGTGACTGACTGAGTTAAGGCTGTGACATGTTGCTGGAATCTCCTCCTAAAAGATCCAAAACTTGGCTAAGGCAGGGGAGGGGGTCATAGTCTTGACCAGTTTTGTCATGGCCGTGACTCCTTGCTAACTCCCAAGCCTTCTTGACTTGTCTTCCTCTCCAAAATTTACAAAAATACCAACACAACTTAGCCTCCTCCTTATTCATGTCGAAGATGGGAAATGCCCCTTAGTAGGGGTCTTGGCCAATCCATTGGATGGCTGTAAGGGTCCTCGCCGGGTCCAGGTTGATGGCAAACTGTACCTCCAAGGTACCTTGGAAGCGGCCTGCTTCACCTTCTTGACAAGAAGTGAGAGCGGTCGCCAATCCACTTCAGTTACACTTTCCAAGCATTGGTTTCCCATATATAGATTGTTACTATTTTTGAGTGTTTTTTTTACTTGAGCTATACAGACAATGACCAAGGTACTTCAGACATATCTTTCACCCATGTGCTTTTTTCCTCCACCTTCATGATCTCTTACTATCGAGGACTGCTAACTCCTGCCATGCTACAGCATACTTATCTTCTGTTTGTAATTTGCATCATTGTCTTTCCTTTCAGAAGTGATTTGTCTCATCTGCTGCTATCTCCCTGAACCCAAAGTATAGTCCTTTTCTTAGTGGGATGAAACATAGAAAGATTTGCAGCAGGAATCACCTCTAATATGTTCATATATTTTCAGTGTAGGTTCATGTTTCCCAATGTTTTCAGTTGTCCGGTATGATGTATTTGACAATTGTATTCCATTTGATGACACGCCAAAGATTCTATTCCAATTGAAATCCACTAGTCATGTGCTTAGTCACATGGACAAAGCAAAATTGGAAGTATCATCAGATCGAACTTGTGTGACTGTCAAGGTCTGAACTAAACTTCTTCTTTCTGCTATTGTAATCATGGTTTTTGACCGGATTGTTTGGTTTTTGAACACATGCTAGTTGTTTCAGAATCTGCGCGTTGTCACCAACAACCTAGATAAGCTTCGCCCAAGTTATGAAGCCGTTCTTGCTTTGTTTCATCCGGATAAGCGGTTGATTCTCAGTGTTCCTTGTCAAGGTATTTTGTTCCCATGCATGGGTGATGGTTTTGTTTTTTGCAATGTTCAAGATTTAACGTGTTTTTGCCTCTTGGTTTGCATCTCTCTCTCTCTCTCTCTCTCTCTCTCTCTCTCTCTCTCTCAGTGGTCCCTGGCCCTCCACATTCTGTTAGTTTTGTCCAATCAGCATCTGGCAATAGCTTGCTGCCCAAACAGGTGCTTCAAGATATCAAGCTAGAGGTATCTGAGTATTATGGAGTTCACTTTTCATGTATTTTGAGAACATTTTCCCATCGGTTTCTATCCTTCTTGTTTTAAACATGAGACTTCTAGTTTGGTTTGAACTTTGAACGTGGGACAGGTTTTGATGTCACAACGTTGTCATTTAACTAGTCTCCTCATTTTAGAATGTCACAATATTGTCAACTTAGGATGAGACATGTCTTGTTTTATGTATGTTAAGCATACACAATTCAACAATGCTTGAAATCTGTGTGTTTCAGTCATATCAACTAGAAGCCATATATCTTCCTACTATTATGAACTTTTGATTTGTGTACTTCCTCTATTTGTGTCATTTCAAGTTCAAATAGTTGAAGAATAGAATGTCAATCTGAGATTTCTCAGGATTTTTTATCTGTTTGGTGTTTCTCACCATGCTTTGTTGAATTGCTTCCAGATGTTTGATAGGCATGGCAATCATGTAAAGGAAGGCACTGAAATTTGGATAAAAGCCCATGGGTTCTCTTTCCTAGATAAGGGTGGCCAGAAATACAAGGTACTTTTATGTAGCATAATGTTTGCTTATATAATGGTGAACAATTTGCTACAGATGTGGTCTTAAAAGTCGTTATACAAGTGCAGTAGAATAACGATTGACAAAAGCGTGATTGGGTTGATAAGACTGAGCTATATACACATCCCATATGGCTTAACTGTATTCTGGTGCACAACTGTATTTGATCAATCAAGAAAATTTTCTGTCAGCTCATCCTTCACAATGGCGACTTATGTTAACTGGTTGATGTATTAAAGCTTATATAGTTTGAGTTGTCTACAATTCTAGCATGTGAGATGCTCCACACTAAATTGTTGTGTTCTAACAATTCTCTCTCTTTTATACAGGCAGATCACCTTGGTTTTGTCGATCTTAGTGGCCTTTTGAAAGTTACAGAAGGGTATGGAGAACATGGTAGGTTCCCTTCTTTGAACCTTTTACAGCATCTCAGTCACTAGATTTTATTTGCTTTGGTAAAGTGATTTTGCATTATGAGCTGCAGAGGCTGTTCATTTAGTTGTCTTTAGAATAGTTAGCTATTCTTCTTCTGCTTTTCATTATTATACCCTTAAGATCAGATCATGGTTTGTGTTTTGCAGTGTCTCTTTCTGTTCTTTCTGCTAAGGAGGTGATTTATACGAAAAAGTTCCAGGTTGAGAAGCGTGAGCTCAGAATAGCAACCACCGTTAGTTCTGATTTCCTCTATCATTCAAAAGTCAAAACTATGATCTTTTGTTTTGTTATGTTTCTTACTTGGAAAGGTTGCTGCTTTAGGTACCTGAGGTTTGTCAAGCTCAAACCAAACTTAAGGATATAACTTTTGAAGTAGTGGATTCTAAAGGTGATGTTGATCATAGTATACATGATGATGAGAAGGTTGGCGAATCTCACATTCTAAAATTAAAGACAAACCTACCGGGTTTTGATGATTCTTTAAGATATGCTTTTCGCCATGGCAATTGTGTCATTCCTTCTATAACTCTTCCTCGGTTAGAGGGAAGCTATGTCATTGAAGCATTTCATACTCGTTATCAAAAGCTGCGTTTGAAATTCAAGGTTATTCACAACCCTACAATAGTCTCACAAAAGAGCCTCAACTCCTCAACATATAGTGTTTTCCTTACTGATGCTGTTCTGTCACCTGACAGGTTAATGTAGCATGTCCGTCGGGTACACAGAATGATGATGTTTCAGCTTTCCACGATTCTGCGGAGCAAGATGATTGTGAATCTCAATATACCAATGAGCAAATTGCTTCTCGTCCAATTTCTTTGGAAACCAAGAACGCGGTAAATCTAGGAGATTCCGTTGGCTGACTGGCTGGCTGTACTTAATTAATAATTCCAGGATAAAAAAGTTCTCAAGTGTCTGTTGTCTTCAAGGAAATAAAAAAGTGTGATGTCTGATCTCTGTTGATCTTTGTTCTGTGTTGTGTAGGCTACCCCTGCTAAAACTCCAAGCAAGGAATATGTTCCGAATTACAGGCATGGAACTAGTCTGTTGCAGTCTCCAAAAGACAACACTGCTTTTTCAACTTCCAGAACCCCTGAGAAGCTGACAACCTTGGGTGAACATGAGTTACAGGTAGAATGATATGACTGCAGAGGGTTTTCTGAATGTAAAATGATTGACTAGTTGTGGTGTAAATAATGCTCTCTTTTGTACATTTAATCTTCATCATTGATTTGGGTCACCATTGGTTGGAAACTTTTATGATCATCCTTGATTGTTGTGTGTGCTTTGGTCTAATTGATGAATCGTTTGGCCGTTTATTGTCATGCTGTCTTTCCAGGTTGTTAAGAAAGACATTGCTGATTATGGTTTGCTTCTAAAGGAACATGAGGATACTTTGGCTTGCCTTGGAGATCACAGGGATAAAGTCGTGAAAGACTTGTTAAAGCTACAAGGTTGCTCTCTTCTTAATATGTTAACTTTTTATGCAATGCTCAAGCAGTTTCAACTCATCTCCTGTGTCCCTGACATATATACGTAGATTTTCTTGCATATGCCTTTTGTGTTCCATTTCAGCAAATATCTGAAGTCTGAATGTTCGCCTAAACAATTGCCATACTAGGGATAGTTATAAGTGCAACCTAGGATATTAGATTGAACAGAAGGATACTAAGCTTTATGAAACACTTTCAGATTCAGCTGAACTGCTACTGTTAGATGAACCAGTTAGCATATCTCGGAAAGAGGAAGTAGTGAAGGCAGTTGAAAGCAAAATTGATACCGCAGCTGCCGTTTGCTGTCTTGCTACTAGGAATGTATCAGTGAACAAGCGGCATGGAAAGTTCATGTCCAGTATGGTTGGTGTCGTTGCCCTTCTAGGATCGGCTCCCACACATGCCCTTAGCTGGTATTAACTAAACTAACCCTGCTTTGGATTTCTGAAACAAGCATCAACTGGTGACTTGCCTTTCTTTCTTCTGTACAGTTTGTTCGCTGATTACTTGGGGAAAGATCAAATGCTGGCAATTGTTCTTCAATCTAGTGTTTCTGTGACACCGCCTGAAGAGTATGAAAACAGACTGAATTCTGTGGCTGCTGATTTGGGAAAACAAATCACAGAAAGTCCCCTTCTTATATGCCTGGAGGATATCAGGCAAGTTAATACCAATTAACACAAGCATTTTATTTTTCGTCCATAAATTAACACACACGTTGCTAATTGCTAATAATTAATTAGTGTTTTGACAGGCCGTATGATGGTAGTGTCATAGAAAGTGATCCCCAGAGAAGGTTGGGGTTACGGGATCCCTCTCTCTCTGATGGAAAAACTCCACCAGGTTTCTTGGGTTATGCTGTCAACATGATTGACATAGATATACATCATCTTCAAACTAAGACAATTGCAGGGTATGGGCTTCGTGAAACTCTGTTTTACCGGCTGTTTGGGGAGCTCCAAGTGTACGAAACAAAGGAACATATGAAGCAGGCACATGGCTGTATATCAGGCGGCGCTGTCTCTTTGGATGGAGGGTTTCTTTATGGAAATGGAATGCTCTTATTAGGGCGCAAGTATGTTTTCTTTATCTACCTTATTTGAGAACAACGTATTCCATGGAGTCTTAAGGATGCATGGTTTTGTCCATTCTGGTTTGATGCGTTTGATTCTGGTGTCATTGGGTCAGGAGAGTGGATGTTCGGTTTCCTGTAGCTGCTCAGGGGAGTGAACTGGCAGTCATCCCACAAGGGGCCGACATCATGCACAAGATTGTGGAGAAAGAAAAAGAGTTGAGGACCGCTAGAGATACAATTGCTTATGTGATCAATGAGTGGCAAAACTGTAAGAAGCTTCTTGAAGAAAGGAAGGCCAAGTACCAGCTCCTGATGGAAGAAAAGGAAGCATTGCTCATGAATATGCCGTCGTCACAGCAATCCTTGATGTTCTCTCCCATGTCTTCTCTGCCTTTTGGTAGCTAACAGTAAAGGCTTCAAATATGCATGCAATATGTTTTGTCCAAATATTTTGTACATAATTTGCCAACTCTAGCTTTCCATATTCAGTCATCAGGGTTAGTCCTTGGATCCGCGTGTACATAGGCTCCAAATTTAGTAATACAGGGTATTGAAGAACAGAATTGGCTTAGCAGATTGTGGTATCATTTTGTTGGGTAGACAAATCCATGTCAATGTATGCATATGATATATTTTGTCCAACCATTAGTTGAGATCCATGAGATCACGGGTTGGTTTTCTTAAACATGAGTCTGACTGAAGCATTCTGATTTGAATCTTTTTTAGTATCCCTCCAAGTAGATCAATGATCAACGAGGTTATTGAAAGTAATTTCAACTACTGTACAAATTCTGCATGCCTTCTTATGTCTTGGAAGGTAGACTCAGAAATGACGTAAACATGATGCATTTACAAGCAACATATTTGAATTTGAAATGACACTGGGACAAGAAATTAATACATACTAAATTGAAAAGAATTTGATACGATTAAATTTTGTAACTATAATACCAAATATAAATGGTATAAAATTATATTTTTTGTAATTTTGAATTTACAAAAAAAAGGTTAAAATTATCTAATGAGTGGAGTTGATTCGATTAAAATGTCATTTATACTAACTTTGTCCCATTATATTTGTCTATTTACTTAATTTGAGAAGACAAATGCATATTGAAAATTGAGGTGAAAAGTTTGTAATTTACCCAAACTATCCCTATTTTAATTGAAGATAATAGTTGTTGGAGTTGTAAAAAGTGATAAATAAATTTATTAATTAGGGTTAAAAAAGGGAATGACAGTTGAAATTGTGGAAGAGCCAACTATTTTGGGACAAAAAAAAAATTAGATAAATCTGTAAAAGGACAAATATTTTGGGACCGAGGTAGTATTTGGTGTCGTCGCAAGCACATGTTAGGTTTTATATAATCCTAACTATAAAAAATATTAATATTAAAAATCACAATAAATATTAATTGATAAAAAGCATGACACATTGTTAAAAACGAACATTTTCATTGTTCGAAGATACATTGTAAGGGAAAAAGTCTAGAAAGAACTATTCTTAGTGGCAGATATGACACTCAATAGGGGCTTTTGGCAGGTTAGGATTAACGCACTCAGGTAACGAGGGATGAGTGTTTGTTGGTTGGTCATCGTGTTATTGCGTTGTCTATGTATTTCTTGTGGTTGTTGGTTGGTCATCGTGTTATTGTGTTGTCTATGTATTTCTTGTGGTTGTATTTGTGTTTTTTAGGTACATCTACCTTGCTCACTTAACAACTTCTTGCTTGGTGCACGTAGGTATGGAGCTCTCACTCTTTGTTTCTATCGTCTCTTGGTTCACCAAACATTGTCCAATCGGTTTTTTTATTTTCTTCTTTTCGATTGTCAAAAGGTTTCCTTTGGATCCACCAGGGTCAACCTCTTCATGCATTTATGTGCATGAAGAAAAGGGTGCCTATATGTAGATTTTTCCATACTTCTTGTCTGCGGGACCTCAATGGGGACTGTTGTTATTGTAGAAATATGACAAATATTATAATTATTAAAATTATAAAAATGAGATATCCACCTATAATAAAAGCAAAATCAGTTTGATTGCGTTGAGAATGAATTTGGGAACTTTGACTAGTCACAATTCTCAATTAAATTCTTGTCAACCTCAACCTTTCAATAAATGTTAAAATAATATGTTGAGAACTGTCAATAGAAGTGGTTACGTAAAAAAGGGTGAAAATGGTAAAAGGGGTAAGTTAGGAACATCTAATCAATCTATTAACTGTCTCTCATTTTTCATCTTTGTCGCCTATTTTCTGTTATCTAGGTCTTTTTGATTTTTCATTTCTCTAACTGTCTATTATGTCAAGGGGGTTGGGGTTTAGCCAAGGCACATCCGAAATAGAGAAAAAGGGCGGAGGGGGCGGAGGGCTGTTGAGTTGGGCGACCATGCTAGTGGGTCATCCCGTTTACTCTTACTTATTAGATGTCGGTGTTGATTGTTAAGAATCCGGTGATGGCGATGGGGATGGTTGGGTTTGGAATCACCATCATAGGGGTCATTGTTTATAATCAAGTAAGGAAGAGAGGAAAGCTTACTCACTTAGGACAAGAAGATATGATTAGAATGAATGAATTAATTATACACTTTATTGTTTACTTTAATTTTTTTCATTTTATTTTATTTCCATTTTTTGTGATTAAAATTCTTCTTATGGGGGAAATTTTCTCTTGATGATTGGCTGAGAAGATGGTGGTCGATGGGTGCGGATGTGCCGACGATTGCAATGGTCAGGGTGGTGATGGTAGTGGTGGTATGAGGAAATGTTGAAAAGAGGGGAAAAAAAGTCTTTTAGGCATTGATGGTGAAATCTTTTGCAGCAAAACTTCAAAATTTATAGAATTAGTACCATGTTAATAATTGAGGGAAAAAGTTTGTTAGGAGAAAATTTTGTTGCCAATCCATGTTTGCATTATTGTTTCACTAACAGATATGATTTTTCTGCATCTTTTTTCCTTTGTTCAATTTAGTAACCTTTCATTTAACTATGTAGTTAAATCCCCCCTTCCTTCTACAATATTGAAATAATCCTAGGGGAGGGGGATAGGGTTGTACAAAATTTTTGCAACTTAATCAACACAAAAGAGTTAATAACACTTTAATAAACTGAATAGTACTTGTTTATTGATGAAAATAAAGTGTTAGAGAGGAGGAGGTTACGCTCGGCACTGTTGAGGATTATGAGGTCCTCAATAGATCTTACAAAGGTAGAAGACTTCACAGGAGACTTCTACACCCGAGGCCTCACAGAAGAGGCGATTACAAAGAAAAGACACACCTAAAGTTAGAACCCTATCTCACTTCAGAAAAACTGCTTTAGAGGCCCTCACAGAATTCACTCATTGGCTACAACCTCACCACTTTTCCCATTGGCTACAACTCAGAATATTTTCACACAAATATTCCTACAACTCAGAATTTTCTGACCAAAATTCCTACAACGATTTTCTTGTTTGGAAATCCGTAGTGTTTGAAGATAATGACCACTCTATTTAAAGCTTGAGTCTCCAACGGCTTGTTTGATGCTTTCCGAATGTGAGGATTGTTTCCATCTTGGGAGTAGATCCACAATCTTCTTATTTAGGCAAATGACTTTTTCTCTTAATTGATTCCTTTAATCAAATAAAATCGAATTAGAGATTTTGAGATAAATATAGATATTTAGGGAAGACAAGGAATATTTATATAAAGGAAATTTCCCTGAATTTATAACTTCAAATTTGTCTTTCAATCAAAAGTATTGCGGTCACTATGGAGGTCCTCAATGATGTGGCCGTTGAGATCCTCAAAGCTGAACTGTGTTTCTTCAATCTCCCCCTTTTTGTTTGAAAGACAAAATTGCAAGCATGGCATCTAATTAAGTAGTAGCATATGTATATAGTACATACAATAGAGTAGTTCATAGTTCTCTCCCTTTTGGTCTTTCAAATAAAGAGGAAACAGAAGAGTACAAACACTAAAGAGTGTGGCCAAAATAAATAGAGGAAGAGAGAGGGAGGAGGAGAAATAGGAGAAATGATTTTGGGCATGTTTTAAAAGAGCAAGAATCTGAATTACCTATGGAAGAGGTGGTCAGACGTCTTGACCAGGCCCAGTTTAAATTTTGAGGTGCCCGAAAGGACATGCTGATGAGGACATCAGAGGTCCATGCATGCAGTGAGTTGACGAACCTAAGAGGAGGAGAGAGACCACATGTAGGGAGGAGGGATGATAGGATTCACCCTTCATTTGACAGTTTGTGCATAGATTGAAGTCCTCATGATAGAAGGCTCCCCCTCAGATGGTGCGAGTGGCGTTGTTTCGCAACCTTCCTAATGTCTAGGAACTTGTCTTAGCTTTTGTCTCCAAAGTTCACTCTTCAAATTTTGTTGATTTTCAGTTTGCAGAACTTGGTTGGATCTCTGGTAATGTATCTGAGGCAAACCTGCTGTAGAGGACACCATACCTTTCTTGGTCTTTGACCAAGGATGCGATCGTTGCAATGAGGTCTTTGGGACCCAAATTTTAGTAATGCACGGAAGTCTAGTTCCTTTTAGACAGGGAAGTTGGTAAGGTCCTTATTTTATTTTATTTTATGTTGGAGGTCCTCTATGATGGCTTTCTCTGAGAGGCGGAATATTTGGGATAGGAAGGAGAGGTCCTTTGTTGGTATGTAAGGGAGGACTTTTGGATCGATAGTTTTTTAGAGGTGGTGTATTGGGTGTGGGAAGGATGGGCTTTCTCTGGTATGGATGAGAATTTGTGATTGTCTCATTGGATAATTGAGTGATGTCTTTATAGCAGTCTTTGACCTCTATGGATAGTCTAACATTTTCAGTTGCTAAGAGGTCATTTCTGGTGTTCAAGCTCTCTATGGTTTCGTTCAAATGATTGACATGTTTCGTGAGATGCTTGACTCTTTCTATTAAGGATCTAGAATATTTGAAGAGATGAAATAATTTGTGAGCAAGGTGCGAAGAGGGAAGAGTGAGGAGCTCATCAAAGTTTACCTCGTCATGAGATGAGGTTGGATCTTGATCCTCACTTGCGTTTGCCATCATACATACATTTGTTATTTCTTCTACGTCACTGTGGCCTTTATTGGAATCACTATCACTCCATGTTGCCATCATTGCCTTATGGTTTTGCCGTTGAGGCCGACTGTTTCTCTTGTCTTTGTTTCTTCTCGCGTGAGGGAAGTCCTTCACAAGGTGTTTTGAGCTGCCACAACTAAAACAAATAAATGGGTCAGATTCTTCTTTTATTAAGGCCTTACCTTTTGAGGTTGCCTTTCTGTTTTGTCCATCCTTGATGTATTCTCGAAAAGTTGGATTTTTCTTGTATAATCTTCTGAACCCTCTAGCTATCATTGCCATTGTATATTCCTCATCATCATCTGACTCAATGTCAGATTCATGTACTACCTTGAGGGCAATTCTCTTGGGTTCTGAGAGGTCATTCAATTGGATCTCATGGGCCAATAGTTTTCCAATGAGTTCCTCCAGCTTGAGGGCCTTGAGATCTTGAGCTTGTTCAATGACTGTGACTTTTGGACCCCATTTTCTTATAGGCAGGCATCGAAGGACCTTTCTTATGTTACACCCCCAGGATATTAATCATCAGATTAAGCTAATGACTTACTTAACCTAATGATTAGCTTTAAATACAACATAACTCATAGCTTTAAATACAACACAAAGCACCATGATAACAACTCCTTAGTTATAAGACATATTGCTCTCCCAAATCACCTTCGTCGTCCCATGTGGCCTAGGGGCTCGTCCTTCCGGTATCTTGCCTTTACTCTTAGCCGAGCTCCCTAAAACGAAAACATAAAACTTCGAAACATGAGACAAATTTCAGTACGTATACCCCTATATTGTAAGAATAATTTCGAGAATCATTTTAGTTATTAGCGTAATTCCAAAACCTTTTAAAAAACAACATAAATAACATATGAACAGTAAAAAAAATAGATGTATAACACTTACGTAACATCACCATGACTTAATCTGTAGATGAAAACATGACTTAACTTGTACATGGAAACATGACTTAACATCGTGCATAACATGATATAGCACACACATGAAGCCATAACCTGAACATGACCTTAAAACTCCATAAACTAAGACTTATAAACTTTGGAATGTAACTTATAAAGCTTTACTTTGATTTCAATAACTTGGTAATTTAAGGTGCTTAAAACTTGGTTGTCCTATTATTATCTTGAAGGTCCCCTACCTGCAATCATCGGCTAAGCCTCCATATGCACATACCCGGACCGATCGAGAGATCCGGATGGTGGACAAAGTCCTATACTGGCCAGATTTCCATGGTGTGCACTCAAGGCACCATATCTATATTTTTCCCTGGTGTGCACTAAGGCACGGTTATCCTGATATGCACTACGACACGATCAACATGGTGTGCACTAAGGCACAGGTTCGTTGATGTACTCCAAGGCACAATTAAACACGGACGGGGGCCTTTATCAACTTTAGAAAACTTGAAAACCTAACCTTGAAACTGAACCCTTAGTATAACTGGAACCTTATACAAATTTACTTCATAACTTAAAGATACCCTTAAAATCCTTTTGGACAAAGGTTATACTTATAAAGAAATTTACTCATGAAAAGTCCCTAATACCCTCAACGCTTATTGCCAAAAACACACACCTAACTCAAAGGTACTTATTTTATACAAAAGACTTAGCATGGAAGAAGTGTTCCTAAGTATCAACACTTAAGATAAAATAACTCACTTGATAAAGCTTAACTTGGTACTTAAAACCACATAACTTATTTATACCTTATCATGATGTACATAAAAAGTGGAGTAAATAATACGAGTCTCAAAAATAAACATAAACTTTATACGACGTAAAACAAATCATGTGCAGGGGCGGAGCCAGAAAATACTCATTGGGGGTGCCAAATTTAATATTGTAGTCTAATTAAGAAAAATAAAAGGTGGAGGTATTAATATATTAGGCTTCTTATAAGTAAACTTGAAAAACAAATGTTAAAAAATAAAAGAAAAGGGAAAAGAAAATCAATGCATAAACACAAGCTACTATAGATGCCCAATTTCAAACCCCTCACCTAGGATATCTCACTGCAAAGCTTCACCAGTTACACTACCATATAGACAATGTACCTATCCTCTCCCATTACATATATGAGGTCTTTCTGGCATGGGGAGTGCCAAGGCCCCCACAAACCCCCCTTGGCTCCGCCCTTGATCATGTGACCATAAATATTTAAATATAATGCTTCACTTAAAAAAAACTTACTCAAGACATAGAACCATATAAAATGTACTTATACTTCACCAAGTCATATTGAATTGGAATAAATATCATAAACCTTAACAATAAACATAGGATTTAAATAACATAAATCAACCATGAAATAACGTAAGAAAGGTTACAGACAATATTCGTATCTGAAGGCTTAAAAACACGGATTGGACGGGCATAGACTTGAACAGTAGCGCAAAAATCTCTTGAAAGGACATAAAAGAAAAGAAATTATGAATTAGGACCTAGCTTAGGTGGCATCGAGGATAATAATAATGAACTCGATTTCTAAGGCGTACTCGTAAGGTTATATCTTATCCCACAAATATCGAATCATGACATAAAAGGACTTTTCGGAAAGCTTAGAACATACAATTCAACTTTGTAGTGAACCCCGAGGACCAAAGACATGATTAAGAAGGTCAAAACTCTTATTTCCCATTTTCCCTAATCTGCCCAGAAAATAAAAACGTCAACTAAGCATTTTCGAAAGGTCATAACTCGAGTTATACTAATCGGTTTTGGGCCCGTAAGCTGTCTATGGAAATCTCATGATTCATAATCCAACTTTCATTCTCACCACTACTTTATTTAAGCTTGGGAAGAGGTCGATTCTCAGCCTCAAACAGATGCAGCCATAACAACATAATTTCTGGAAAAACTCAAATTTTTGTTATTCAATTAGAAGCTCATAACTCTCTCTCCCGACATCCTATGAATGCATACCATACCATTCTGGAAATATAAGAATGTCTTCTAAAACTTTTATGTTCAGCTTTTAAATCATAGCAACCTTTAACTAATCGAAAAACACCCATCTTTAAACTGACGTCAGAATTGCTCAAGTTCGCGTGACTTTACGATTTTGGCCATAAAACCTAATATACTTATCGAAACGACGAACCATAAAATCTAGGTGTTAGATAACACCTTAGGCTACCTATTTATGGCATAAATTGGGTCAAATTCACATTTCATACTCCCTGGAATTTCCAGAAATCAATCAGAATTGAATATTCATCTTCATCTTATCTTGCATGCATGTTTAACCTAATGATCCCACACTAATCTCTTCCCAAACATACTTCTTAAGCATGAACACTAAATATCCTGAATTAAACATCCAAAAATTATTCATCCATGGTCATAAATTACACATGCAAGACCTAATCTCAACATCTATTCACACTCCAAACATACTCTTCATAAACCCACCACCAAATATCACATAAAACACTATCATACCTTATACTCTTCAAAAATTCAACTCTTATTCTCATCTCCAACAAGATTAATATATGTAAAAATCATAAAAACACTCTCAAATCAGATTACATGTGAATTTTTATAACTTGAAATAAAAGGGTGTGAAGAATGGAGAGAATTACCAACTCAAAAATGGAGGGAAGAAGAGGAAGGATGGTGGTGGTGTTGGTGGTTGGCCAGAAATTTTACCGGCGGCAGACAGTAGGCGACAACCAGCAGCAGCGAGGGAGGCAGCGAGGGCTCGGGAGTTGGAGAGCCGAGAGAGAGAAAGTGAGTGAGGCATGAGAGGGAGTGATGAGTTTTATCCCATGATCAAGATGCAATTAATGGATATAAGGCCCCATGTTTTTATATTAAGGTGGCCCAATTGTTCTCTTCCTCATTCACATGGTTGGTTGAAGAAATGGCCCAAACAATAATTTTATCAATTTTAACTCCCTCCTTATACTTATACCTCCCTAAACCCAATTTACTTAAATCGATTATACCGTAAAAATATTATCGGTAACCAACGGAAACCCATATATATATATATACCTTCCTGTGATCTCATATAATTATTTTTACCTTGTCCTGTGTAAAAGATTGAAATAAAAAGAAGGATTTGATATATCGATCTTAGGAACGAATACGTATACGACCAGAATCACCATAAATTATCGAAAGACAAACATTAAGAAAAGAAATTTTAGACTGATATACTTGACGATCGTTGCACTGTTTAAGTCCTGCAAAACACACACTTGGTTAGAAATATTTGGAACACGCGCTTTAATTAATAATAATTATTTTTAACCTTGATTATTTAAGCTAATTAATATGTATTAAAGGGTGTCTTTCTTTGGGTTATTACATCTAATTTTTTCCTCATTTGGGTAGGTTTTTCCTAGTGATATGAGGTGGTTGGTGGTGCTGCTGAATCTTTTGAACATCTCTTCAATTGTCTCATTTCTTCCATTCTGAAAACCTCATACTTTTGGACAAGGATATCTACTTTGGTTTCCTTGACTTGACTTGTGCCTTCATATGAGGTTTTCAAATAATCCCAAACCTGTTTCGCAGTTTCACAGTTAGATACAAGTTCAAAATCATTTGAATTCAAACTTCAATAGATCAAGTTTAGGGCATGAGTATTTTTTTCTCAATGGCTCCAGCTCTCTTTATTGGTCATTTCAGATATTTTCTTTGGGACATCTTGACCAGCACTGTTCTTATTCGTGGGAGTAGGATAATCTCCCTCGGTAACTACAGTCGAGAGGTCTTCATCTTGGTCCTTGAGGAAGACCTTCATTTGTCTTTTCCACGCCCTGTAGTTTTCTCCAGTGAGTAGTGGAGCTATTGTCCATGAACATCCTTGAGGAGCTTCATTTGTGTTGATAGTGACCATGATCTTTTCCACGAGTGGTTAAACTCTTAAATTTGTGTACCTGCTCTGATACTAATTGAATTAACCCTAGAAGGGAGGGGGGATAGGGTTGTATAAAATTTTTGCAACTTAATCAACACAAAAGAGTTAATAACACTTTAATAAACTGAATAGTACTTCTTTATTGATGAAAATAAAGTGTTAGATAGGAGGAGGTTACACTTAGCACTATTGAGGATTATGAGGTCCTCAATAGAGCTTACAAAGGTAGAAGACTTCAGAGGAGACTTCTACACCCGAGACCTCACAGAAGAGGCGATTACAGAGAAAAGACACACCTAAAGTTAGAACCCTATCTCACTTCAGAAAAACTGCCTTAGAGGCCCTCACAGAATTCACTCATTGGCTACAACCTCACAACTTTTCCCAGTGGCTACAACTCAGAATATTTTCACACAAATATTCCTACAACTCAGAATTTTCTGACCAAAATTCCTACAACGATTTTCTTGTTTGGAAATTCGTAGTGTTTGAAGATAATGACCACTCTATTTAAAGCTTGAGTCTCCAACGGCTTGTTTGATGCTTTCCGAATGTGAGGATTGTTTCCATCTTGGGAGTAGATCCACAATCTTCTTATTTAGACAAATGACTTCTTCTATTAATTGATTCCTTCAATCAAATAAAATCAAATTAGAGATTATGAGATAAATATAGATATCTAGGGAAGATAAGGAATCTATCTATAATAGTTGCAAAATCAGGTTGACTATGCTGAGAGTGAATTTGGGGCATTTGACTAATTACAACCGTTGGATGAAATATATTAATAATCTCAGCCTTGGATCAAATATTGGAAACAAAATAAAAAAGCTGAAATTTAATGTTGCAAGCGGTTATTAGAAGAAAAAAACGGGGGGAAGATGGAGAGGTGTCAGTTATGCTGTCTGCTTTGTTAACTGCCTCTCTCTGAATTCAGTTCCTCTTTATTCTCTATGCTCTCTCTCTCTCCCCCAATTCTTGCCGTCCATCTACAGTTTACTCCATATTTTTTCTCTGAATTTGGATGAGATGGAAAAGAAGAACAAAACTAAGTGAAGCAATTTATAGATAGGCGAAAATAGAGACTTGAATAGGTCTGTTGAAGGCTATGACAACATGGCGTATATTTTGCTTGGTCAAATTCTATCATTTTTATGGCTGTTGAAGGCTTTTCTCCACATATTGCTGTTCAAAGATTAAATTTCATACCAAGTATTTAAATTTTGTTTACGACATACTAATATATTATTTGTTTCTCATTTTGTAGCCTGACATGGAGGCATTGTGTGAGATAACAAACACAACAATGAACTAATGACCTACGGTAATATTAATTGATAATATGAAACATGAAGTCCCTGTAAGGTTTAATACATGAGGCAGACTTTACAAACTATTTTTTTAAGGAGAAAGTACTCTCTATAGGGGATTGTATGAGTGATTATGTACAACAAATGAATTATGTGCGAGTGACCAACTAGAACAGATGAATTTGTCACACAACAAAACATCAGTTCTCATTGACTCTCTATAGGGTACCCTTCGGGCTGGGTCATCGTCTTGGATGTCGTCAACACATGCAGATGGCGCCGGTGACCTCGGTGGACATGCCGTTCTTGGGCTGGGGCTTGACGAGGTGGTCCGGCGGGGCTCGACTTGCCCTCGTGTTTCTCTGCTTCCATTATTCACCTCGATCTCTTCTCCAAGGTCGTCAAGATCTCTGCTTCCGCCATGTATGTCTTTAAATTTTTTTTCATATGGGGTTTTCTTGGGGTTTTGTGGTTTTAATGAATGGAGCGTTAATTATGTGTGTGGATTAATGGTTTGGGTTTTATGATGATTGATTTCAGTATGTTTGTATATTGATGATGTTTGTTAATTTTTAGTTTGCATTATTGAATTCATATTTTAGTTGAATTCGGAAGAAGATTGCAAGTTGCTAATATGGAAGGGTGAAAAAGATTTGCAAACGGTCGTTCGTATATATTATCGTTATTTTTAGTTTTATCAAAAGTCTTCTATTTTTCGATAACTTCATATTTTAGGAAAAACATCCCTATGGATTTTTACTGATAATGACTCCGAATTCGGTGTTAGTGAGATTTTATTTTCGAAGACTCATGGTGTGATGGTTGTACTCATGTCGAAGATGTTTGATTTCTCACATAGGCTAGATGAATCCTAGAAACAAGTCAATTTGTCATATCTACAATCTATGCTGGGATTAATTTTCATGTTTGCTAATTGTTATGAGTGTTTATTATACCTATTTTCATTGGTTTCCTTCAATTATTTATTTTTGTGAGTTTAATTATGTTTTATTTTTCATTTATTCTCTCTCATCTATGTATGAGATTTTTGGTTTTGATATTTGGAAGCAGAGTCGATATTCAGGTACTTACTCCTCCGACAGATAACAAAGTTTGATATTATGTTTAATAATTAAATCCTAACATATCATTTTTTACTCCCTATTTGTGATGGCCTTTATATTTTTGTATCCATCTCCTTCTCTTTCTTTGTTTCAGCAATCAACAATCACCATTGTTGCCTAAATGTGTGGTTAGTTTTGTGAACATGGTTTGTGTTTGATTTGTTTCATTTAGCCTTATTTTGTTATTCATTTTATCTTATTTTATTTATTTCTATTCTTTAGTGATTTGGTTTTTACGTTGCCATGCTTGCCCCCAATTCTAAATATTATCTTTTATTGTCATTTATTTTCAAGCGAAAAAATAATTTTGTCCTTCAAATTTCTTTAGAACTCTGAATTTGTTCATAGTTATCCAACACTCTGAGTTGGTGCTGGACAAGACAATATTACATCTTTCTTGCTGGACAGAGGCATTCCACAACATGAATAGTATGATTTTAAGATTCGTTTGTGGATGATTCAGTGCAGTAGTGAATACTTTTAACCGGGTGATTTGATTCATTCATGAAAGTTTGTTTGTATGTGATTAAAATTCTTACAATGAAACCTGTTTTAAGTTGTACACTCCCATGAGTTGGAATGTAGTGCCTTTCTTTTTTGGTTGATGTGGTGTATGGCTCATATATGCTAATGGTGTGCACATTATTTGAATGAGATGTTATAAAGCAGTGGCAAGGCATATGAGATCAAGATGCCACTTATCTAAAGCTACCTGAACTACACCTGTTCTTTTATGTAATGGTGGAGTACGATGATGGTGCGGTGCGGTGAAAATTGAAAAAGTGTGGTAAAGTGTGGTGAGTTGTGGTGGGAGTTGTGGTAGAAGTGGTAGGTGTTTTTTAATTTGATTGAAAAAAGTAAAAATGTTTTTTTAAGTTAACAAATCAAGTGAAAATTATGTGGATTTTAGCCTATTAGGGATTACAACGGCTATTATTGTCGTCTTTAATGACTTATGTTTCCTGTTAATTACTCTTCCAAACATATCAATCATAATCCTGCCAAAACAATCAATTACATGATAAAAGAAATGGAAAAATTATAGAAGATCCTACTTTTATTCTTACTAAGCTCATTTGTTTGACAAATTTTATCTGCACACCTCTCAAATTGAAAATTTTGAAGTAGTGAAAGGAAAACAACATAGACCCAATTTCCACCTCAACTAACAATAAATACTCGACTCAATTTCATTACAAGAGCCACTCTATTTCCACGTCTATGTCAACTAACGATAAATACTCGACTTAATTTTCATCCAATAATTTTCATCCTAAGAGACACTACTTCCATGTCTAGATCAAAATTATGACCGACTTAAGTTTATTAGAAGATATAGACTCAAGTTCAACACATGATTATTAATTAATATATTCAGAATCTTCTAGCCCAATTGATACATCGATCTGTCACAAAATATACATTTCTCAATCAGTTTGATTTTAATTATAGTTAGATAAATGTATAATCAATATTTGCATTTTTTGGCATATAAAAGAATAAAACTATTGTGTCATACGTAAATATTGAAGTACCGTGCAAGATACTATCATGTATTTGCTGTATCTCTTGAAACAAATTCATATTGTTAAAGGTTTTGAGTTCTAATTATTTAGTGTCTTGACGATAATATGAAGATATCATGAGGAATGATGTGAATAACGCTTTGGTATTTATTTAATTATTCGGGGCAACGCCCGGGTATTTACTAGTATTTAAAGGAAACTTCCTTGAATTTATATCTTCAAATTTGTCTTTCAATCAAAAGTACTGTGGTCGCTATGGAGGTCCTCAGTGATGTGGCCGTTGAGGTCCTCAAAGTTGAACTGTGTTTCTTCAAATATAAACAGTTATGTTTTGGGCATAGTTTTGAACTTCTGACTATATTTTTTTTCTTGCTGAAGGATTCTCGACGCAAACTGGAAGGGTTTTTGAGCTCTAATAATGGGCAAAGGAGCAGGGTTTTGGTCTTCTGTAGATTGGATTATATAATGTTAGTCTTCTATGAATATACTCTTCTCCTAATTAGGTAATTTGCACATCCCTTCTTTATTTTACAAATTCTTCTTTTAGTTGTATTACTTATTGAATTTAATGTTTATTTTTAAGTTAGTAATTTCCACTTCTCAATTTGCAATCTTCAATGTTATATTAATATAATTTCCCCTATTTTGGATGGGGGAGAAGTGATATGATGTTGTCTGTAGATTAGGTAAGTTATTACTCGTTAGACATACTCAAGTCATATATTTTGGGGGAGTATAGAGTGTGTTTAGGTAGGTAAATTCAATATTACACACATTTTTTTAATTTTGTTAAAACCCTCCTTACTTTTATTTGTCCTAATTCAATAAAATATTGGAGGCTTCTTAGTACAATAACAAGATACCGCCTTCCTGCATTTAGTTAGGATTTGAGGGTATTTTCCATCAATTTCTAACATTGTTTTTTTTTACCTAAATATTATGATTATAGTATTAATAGCATGATCAGTCACTTATACTTTTTACGCAGTTAAGCACACTATGGTTTTGGTCATTTGTCATGTTATTATAATCAAGTCTTTAATATGTCTTATCTCCACTCATCCTATTTTTGTTGTGATTATATGCTTTCTCCCTACGTCATATTGAGTGAAACAATGATTGAAAAGAAAGTTCATAGGTAATCCGTAATTACTAGGTTTATTATCAACTCAATGTACAAACTGTGACAAGTTTAATAGATTGACATTCTTATTGAGATTGGGAGAAACGACAGCACCCAAAGGGGGGAAAATGTTCCTTTTTTTTTTACCTATATTTTACAATTGATAGTGTTGGAGCCCAAGAGGGGGTGAAGTTCACAATTAAGATCTACACACTAGGTAAGGACGTTAGAACAAACTTCATTGGTTTCAAACCAAGGATCAAAACACAGTGTAACTGAAATACCTCATTAGATTTATAATAATCAAAGAACAAGTTACACTTACAAAACAAAACAAGAAGTAATAGCCCGAAGGCAGTTACTGATAGGATCACTGACCAAGACTGAATGTCCTTGAGTCAGCTACAGATAAGGATCGTCGTAGGAAAAACCCTAGCCGCGATTTGGAACATGATGGATTACATTGAAACACAAACTCACACAGCTTTACTCCGTCAAGGCTCTACTACACACCATCTCTCCACCACATATGGACACAACGAATGCTCACCAAGGTCCTTGGCTATACCTTCACCAGAGGTCCTTTACTGGCTACCTTCACCACCGAAGTACCGAACCATTGGTTACACACTCGGAGAAATCCCACCGGATTTCTTACTCCGCGATTACTTCTGTGGAATCGCCTATCTTCTCAATTCTTTTATAGATGCCTTTGGGTGCGTGGAATTGAGTCCTTCCAACGGTAACTTGCCTTATGTGTTGATTTCTTCCCTTTTGTTGCTACAATAATCATGATTGATTTCCCTTGATTTGTTTCCTTTTTATATCTACAAGAATCATGCCCATAATAAGAATATATAATATATAATCAAAATCTATATATTATATACACATAATCTGAGTACATAATCAGAATATATATTATATACTAAGAATATATAATCAGATTATATAATATAAGACAACTTCCCTTTTCCGGATTTTCGCTTTCATCAAAACCGAAGGTCCTTCGCGGATGCGCGGTGAAGGACCTTGACCCTGTCTTCAACAGATAGTACCCTTAATTACGTAACTACTATCAACAATCCTTTGCTATCTGTAAGTACTGTCTATAGTCTCATGTTATGTACGTAACTATATGTATAATCTAAAATGAGAGTTAGAGAGATCACAATGTATTCGTTGGAGTTACACTCATAATAATCTGGATTGATGTCACCTTCTAGTTTTATTGGTGGAACGATTGTTATGTAATTACTATGGATATTCCTTTTTTTACTTATCATTTATTTTCGTTTATGTAAATCTAACATATAATTATCAAATTAATGGAACAAAACAATATACATGTAAGCCATAGATCACGTAGAAATCCTGTTCGCTAGAAGTACCCTAAGCACGACTGGGTCAAGCTAATTATGGTGCAACAATGGACTTTGTAATCCGAGATCATTTAGACAGATTATGCAAAGCGGGGACTTCACGAGTCACCTCCCAGTCCATCTTGATGACAAAATCACTAACATTAAGGTTTGGACTCAAACAAACCATACAAGCAAACTCTCCAAGAGTACAAATTGAAGGGCATAGCCTGATCCTAACCCAAGTTATCCAAGGTTTTATTCAACCCCCTGACAAATCGATACGATAATCATAGATATCAATCATCTTTTAAAACACTTTGAAGACTTTTCACTACAACACATCTACTGTGATGCGAATTGTGCAACAGACTGGATGATCAATCAAAGTCACAATTATCTTAGTACAACAACAATCCAAAATTATAGCCCTTTTGTAGTTTTTTCTTCTATTTTGTATGTGAATATCTTAGTGAAAGACCTTGATAGAAGGATCCTCTAAGCACAATATTGTACCTATTTTTATCGAGTTAAAAAAATAGATCATGCAGAAATTAACATTTGATAAGCTGTTCATCAGTGTATATATTTGAAGAGGTTAAAAGAACATAATTATATATACTGAACATTGTATTGTTTTGGACTTCCAATATCTAGCATATGACAAAGGAGCGAAACATTTGGTAGGTTTTGAATAGTTTATGGTATGTCACTCTATCATGTTGATACCAAGACATTACTCAGGTTAGAGTTCATATCCATGACCATGAAAGTCAAACGCATATAAACAAATAACAGAGATTCAACACAAAACAATGACCCACTATTTGATGGCGATGAAAGTTTGGTCATGGCGATTGTTGTTTGATCAAGGTAATTTAAGATATAATCACTCAGTTAGATCTCGAGTTTATCCATGTGAATCAATAAACAAATAAGACTTCTTCTAGATCTTAGATGAATTATTGTGAAGTGTGAATACTATTTGATGTTCACTTTGATTTGTATGAGAATTGAGGGCTTTGCAACTATTTTAGACTTCTCAAGTGATTTACTTTTGAGTGACGTGTAAGAAAATTTTTTAAACAATTATTTTGAGTTTCATTACAACGTACGATTATATTCATGCCATGCAACACGTAGCTATTTACTAGTTTAACGAATAAAGAGAAATCGAACCAAAAAATTGGGTAATTTGATAATTTTTTTTTTTGTTTTGACTTTTGACATAGTTGATCACCTAATAAATTGCATCTCAAAACACTTTCAATCCAAGTGGAGTGCTGACGCAACGCCACGCAACACTATATTTCTCAGTGCACTCTTCCTGGAGAGACTCGGGTTTTTAGAGAGAGAAAGAGTAACGTAAACTCGTAGACTGTGAACCTCAAGCTGCAATGCAAACCACCATGGTCTCCTCCAATCCTCAGGCAAGTCACGTTCTTTACTTTTTCCGATTTCAATTCTAGGGTTTTGCTTACTCTTTACATCTCTGCTGTTGAATTCGGTCATGCATGTTGTCAGTTTTAATTTTTCCCCCTCTGAGGTGAATTTGTTCACTGGGTAGTAACTTCAATTCGGTGGTCGAATTCGAGATTTTAGGGTTGTTAATCGACATGGAGTTGAGATTATTTTGGTCGTTGATGTGATTCCTTGCATTTTGTTGGAATGCATGTTGGTGAACTGAAATTTTAGCAATTCTTATTCGTTATGTTGGTGAACTGAGATTTTAGCGGTTTGATTTGAATGCAAATTTGTAGAAGTTCACAATCTGGACATGTTTGTAGTTACAGATTAGTAGAGACCAGCGTGATTGAGCTAACAAAATCCACACACCCAGAGTTGCACATTGAATTGTATATTTTTGTTAGTATTTTCTTTTTTTTCTTCTTTTTTTTTTTGGGGGGGGGGGGTAGTAATGGATTTGGCTTCAGTGATAGTATCACTTATAAACCTTATAAATCCAGAGCACACAAATGAATTTTTTTTTTTTTTTCAAAGTTGGGGGTGGGGGGTTTCAGGTTTGAATGGATTTGGTTTTATGTATGGTAGAGCTCATAATCTACAAATCCAGAGTTCAACATATTTGTGTTCATTTGGGGGGGGGGGGGGTGGGGTGTGTTGTTTGAAGGGAGGATTGTGTGAGGCAAGCCTCCCGCTTTAAATTCGTTTTCTGAGTATTTGGGAGTACGCCAACTGACATGAATAGCACTCAGCACAATGGGAGTGGCAGTTGCGTCGTTCACTATTGTCATTTTTCAGCAACGACCCAAGTGACTGACAAGTTTTTGAGAAAGAAGGGGAACACAATAGGAAAAGGAAAACCTGAAGGAAGTTGCCACTTGGTGTAAGATACGGGAGTTATATTAAGGAGATTGGCTATCAATCTTTTCTTTTCTTTCTTAATTATTGCACTAATCTCAAACAACACGTGGACGTTACCCTTTTCATTTGTTTTCTTACCAATTACATCCTTACGATGATGTTTATGAGATGAAGGACCAGTGCCTCGTTGTAGTTTTCTGTTTATCTTTTGAGAATCAACACATGATAGTGACGAAAGCAGGTGCTTATTCAGAAAAAGCTTTTTCTGCTAAAATTAAGTAGCTACCATTTTGGTGAGCTCTAATATGCCTAACAAGTAACAAGTATTATTGATTGTAGTCGCTAGTTTCTTGGCAGTGTGGTTTGTATCATTTGAAGTTTGGAATAATGTTATACTGAAATACATATGTTATTTATCATTTCATTCATTCATTCATTTTTCTTAATTTCTTATAGAGTGTTCAATTGTCCAAATGCCATTTGGTATGTCACTGGGGTGGAGAAATTGTGGATGAGCCCGAAGGTGTTAATTATAAAGGTGGAGAAGTACGTGTTCTGTTAGCCAATAATCAGATGAGATTCTCAGAGGTCATCGAGAAGATTTATGAACTCACAGAAATTGACCAAAAGTGCATGGATTTGAAGTTGAAGATGAGAATTCCAACTGCAGGATCATATATAGCTGTGCCGCTTCATGATGACAATTCTTTGAACACTCTGTGGTCATGCGTAAAACAGTTATCAAAGTTCTTTATAGAGCTTTATATTGAGCAAGTATGTGTGCAGTCTTTGATGCAAGCTAGCTTGTATAAATTGTTATTATAAAGAAGTTGTTGTTTGGAGAAGGAACACTATTGGTAAAAAAGGGATACCTAAGAAGCATGGACACTCTCCCAGGGTACGCATGCCCATGTTGGGCTGTCAGACACCCACAATCTCTTTGGACACTCTCACACTGATACCTAAGAAATTGGCTCTCTGATGGTAGTTGTGGGATGGACACACTATGAATAATTTGCTATTGCTTTAAACCAAACAAAATCCTCTAGTAAGGCTCAAAACGCAAAACACAACACACATTATAGAGAAATAGAGCAACATTTTTTCATCACCATGTGTCCGCTCCACTTGTATCCTATCTTTTGAAATTTTGTGAAATCGTACTCAGTTTCCTATAGTGTCGTATCCGTGTCTACGCTTGTTAGAGAAATACTTCGCATTCATTTGATTTAGGTTGGCTGTTGGCTATGCAAGTGCGAGGTGATTTTTGTAATTTTCACGATGTTGAGTTAATTAATCAAATCCCTAGCCATGAGTCCACAATTAACTGCTAGTCCTTTATTTTTGTCATAATGGCATTCAACCATTACCTTGTTACATTCTTCCTTGACAGGTACCCACCACTGCCAAAGTAGCAGCTACTGCAGATACTCCGACGCTTAATCATGTCGATGTGAAAAATGCTTCTACTAATGCCAAGAAGGACGAAGTGACTAGTGCACCTCCATATGCAAAGTCGTTAATGTCTAATTCAAAGGTTGCTTTAGTCTATGCTCAATTGTTGTTGATCGGATGTTCATTGCTGCTTTACAAGATTTCATTATACTGCCTCATTAACATGGCCATCCATCTCTATTTTCCAGGCCTCTTAGTAGTAACTTAGTAGATGTTGTTAATAAAAAAAATCAGTTACGCTTGAGCTGATAGATTCTAAATAGACTAGACAGGCTCGAGGTCTCATCTGAACTCTTCTCAGTAATTTTTCTATTACCATTTTCTATGTGCAGATATTGCAAGATGAACTTGAGAAGACAGGCAATAAAATAAAACAGCACGAAAATAATTTAAAATTTCTGAAGACTCAGAAAACCCAGTTGGATGGTGCTATTCTTGATTTACAAGGTATACCTGCTGTTTTTCATGCTGTTTCAAATACTACTGAATATGTTTGAACTCAAAACTTGGAAGCCAAGAGGATCCAGAGGAACTAGAACAGTAGTGGTAGCCTGGTTAATGGGTTGTTACAGACTGTAATTCTTCCGTATCCAGAACGTAGTAATTAGCGAAATCGTCAATTGCAACTTACAAGGGAAGCCGTTAATTTGAAAAACACCTAATTAGACCATCTTTGACATGTGGTAATTATTATTACCTATCTGCGAGTTTGTAGAAGTGAGAATGGGGAGGAAGTGGGATTCAGAAAAACTATAACGGTAGCAGTAGACTGGTCAATGGGGGTCCTTGTTTCAGATCACAGTTTGTGCTAATCCAGAATGTAGAAATTAGCGAATTTGTGGATCCGATACAAAGAAAAACAACAAATCGTAAAAGGCTAATGGGACCATCTTTGAGATCTGGCAATCAGCCATTGCCTTTTTTGCATTTTGTAAAAGAAAGTGTGGATGAGGAAGTGAGGTGGGAGGGGGAGAGGTCTGTTGTTTACCCTTCTTTATTTATGAAAAGTAGCACAAGAGTGAATTGAGGCAATTAATCAATTGTGAATCACAGTGGATAGGCAAAGCAAACAACAGCCTTCAAGAGATATTGATCTTTATCTCTCTTTCTTTTGTTCTTTCCATATTCATGCCCTGAATGAACCTGCCATTGCAGTACAGGATCCTATCAAGATCACAATTTGCAATTTGCTCTGGTAACTATGGTAGTTATTACTTACATATCATGATGCTTATCTCTATTTGTCTAAAGATGTCATAAATTGAGGCTTGAGCACCGTTTGGGAGGAAAAAAACTTCCTTTTGAATGCCGATTTGCCTTTTCTCCTTGGCACTCATGTAGTCATGTCTAATGCAACATAGTTCCACTGCTGTACAGTTAGCCTTGGTAAGTTGCCCTCCTCAATTACATCTAAAGCTCAAGATGATGATAGTTCTCATGCTCAAAGCGAGGAGGAGATTGTTCAGCAGATTTTAAAGCATGGGAGTTCTGCAGCTGCAATTTTTTACCAGCTGAAAGGTCATCATGGTTCACAATTCTCCAACCTTTCCTTGTCTCAAGATATTCTTGGGGTCGTTGCTACCCTTGGCAAAGTAGATGATAATAACCTCGGCAGGTATTGTCCAACAATGAGCCACCTTCAAAAAAATTACTTATGCTTACCAAATCCCCTTAATCAATAGTAAAATAATGTCGGAAAATAATAACAGCAGGAAAGTTTCGAGTCTTTTATTTGACGATGGTCTTTGTATAAGTTGATGTTCAAGAATGTGAAGCTTTCCATCTTAGTTTTTATATGCTGAAGGAAAGAGAACCCTAATTCTTTAGCAAGTAAAGTTGTATCTTATGAAATCTTTGAATTAGAAGTTTTCCTTTTTACCTTTCTTTCCGCCTTTGGCATTGATTGAAAATCACAATTGCAGGCTTTTTTCTGACTTCCTGGGCTTGGGAACTATGCTTGCCCTTGTATGCAAGACTTATGAATGCATCAACACCTTGGAAGCATATAACGATGAAGGACTTGTGAATAAAGATTATGGTATTTACGGGCTTGGTGCTTCCATTGGGCGGAATTTGGAGGGCCGGTTTGATGTGATATGTCTTGATAGTTTAAGGCACGGTCTAGAAACTTAGACTAATGCAAAACAGAGTTCGACTTTTCTTTTTCCCCCTAACGTTCCTCTTTTTGCAGACCATATGCTGGTGAGATTTTGGCTGACGACCCACAGAGAAGACTTGATATCCCTAAGCCAAGGCTGCCCACTGGCGAGATCCCAGCGGGATTTCTTGGGTTTGCTGTAAATATGATTCATATAGATAGTTCTCATTTAGTTTACATGACCTCGAGTGGGTTTGGCCTTAGGGAGACATTGTTCTATAGTCTCTTCTCCCGTCTTCAAGTGTACAGAACTCGAACTGAGATGCTTCTTGCTCTTCCATTGATCACTGATGGAGCCGTCTCTTTGGATGGAGGAATGATTAGGGGTTGCGGTGTTTTCTTCCTGGGCAACAGGTACCTTGCAAATGTGCTCTCAGTTTTTCTAACCAAACCATAGTGCACCATATTCTCAACTGTCTTATGCCTTTGTACTAAGCATTGTTATTTGGCATCAGGTTTGTATTCTGTTTTACCTTTTTGTTTTTTTTCCCCTCAATATGCTTTTGTTCTTTTTTTTTTTTTTTGGAGGGGGGGGGGGGGGGGGCGTCTCTGGATGAAATTTCTGAGGATAGTAGGCTACTACCCTTTGAAACTTTGACCTTTCGGTTTGTTTCTCTCATCTTCTATCGACATTATTGAGGGTTGGGCCCTCAGTTGACGATCAGTCGATCTTGGTGTGAGGTAGCTGGTGAGTGGTGAATGAGCACCTCTGATTTCTCTGTAACACGATTTGTCATAAGGGCTAAGGCTTACAATGATGGCAATTCCCCTATCTACCCTTTGAAACTTTGACCTTTCGGTTTGTTTCTCTCATCTTCTATCGACATTATTGAGGGTTGGGCCCTCAGTTGACGATCAGTCGATCTTGGTGTGAGGTAGCTGGTGAGTGGTGAATGAGCACCTCTGATTTCTCTGTAACACGATTTGTCATAAGGGCTAAGGCTTACAATGATGGCAATTCCCCTATCTAACAACCACTAGTGTACTGTTCTGATGACAATTCTTTTCCTGGAGATATAATCTTTTGAGCTGTATGGTCGTGGTGAAATATAATCATCTGTCATGAATACTTTTCTTTTACAGAGATATTACTGTTTGGCTTCCTTTTGTTGTGAACATTGCGTTAGAGTTCACTAGACGGTCCTCGTTTGATTTGTAGAAATACTTTGAGCTGCATCTGTATTTTTATCATTTATAGCATCTTTCACATTCCTGTTTCCGTATGTATTATCAACATCAGTTGTACGATTATATGACGGCGTATGGGATTTCATCAAATTCCTTGAATGCAAATAGCTTTTCTGTGTGGACTCAATGGTCTTAGCAACCTCCTTTGGTCATGGTGATAAGTGTTATTGCATATTTGCATTCTATCTCGGAGAAGGAATGCGTGTGCATCTTTTTTGTAACCGACTTATTGATCTACTTGAAACAGGGAAGATGTGGATGTAAGATTTCCGAAGCGGTCGATAGGGTCAGATCTGCCTGACAATTATTATGAGCTTGAAAATCAAATGAAGCAAAGCAAATGGGAGAGGGAAAATATTCTTGAAGATATGCAGAGGGAGCAAGCATTGTTGGATCAAGAAAAGTACAACTTCTCATTGAAAAAGCAAGATTTTATAAAGTTTTTGGCTGATAGTTCATCCTACGTGGTTCAGGTAGTACTTTCTGTAGATTGCCTCTGAAAATGAAATATGTGACTGTTTTCTAGTACCAATATTAGCTAAGGTGGTTTTGAATCAGCGCAGAACATGAGCTCATGGTTTAAACCAGTTGTTAGGGAATCCCTTTCGAAATGTGAATATTACGTCTCGTTCGTCTGTCATCCATACAGAGCATCCAGTGCTGACATAAATCTCAGTTATCTTAAAAACTTTTAAGGGTTTATTACATAACTGTGTGTTGTAGCTGTCAGGACGAGGATTACCTGTTTAAGCATTAATCCGCTGTAAATGTGTGGTTAATATGCAATCTCAGTTTGTCCATAGGGACCATACCTAGGTACCCTGCAACAGCATCCTGCATAGTGCATTTTTTTCCTATTTATCTGAACTGGCATGTTCTATCTTTGTCTACTTATAAAATGTTAGCAAGTATAGAGGCTTCAGAATCAGGAATGAGATTTTGCATTAATCAGGAGAAAAGTGTTCTGCAAAATTGCTTTTGAATTTTGTTTGATTGTCAGAAGAATGAAATAACATCCCACATATTGTCATCAAGGGCAAGTTTCAGTTCTCTTTTTAATTGCTTCCTCGAGTACCATGAAATAATATTGCAGCAGAGAGCCTGGGGAAATATTGTCACCAACTTTTCAACACACTTGTTTGTTATTCCTACTGAAGAACTTGAGTACTGGTATAAAATGATATTCTAAATAAATATTTTGAATGTTTGCAGTATCAGATGCAGACGGCTGCACGAGACAGGCAAGGCCTAGTATGATAGACACCCACATGAATGGCCACCCAAGTATCTGTCAGTGAAGATGGAAAACTCCCTATTTTGATTACCCAAGGGGGGAGGAGGGGGGGGGGGGGTCTGACTGTTGTAACATGTTGTGCATCTCTGTAGTTCATACATATCTATAGTTGATAAACCCGAGAACAAGCATTGTCGATCTCACCCTGTCTCGATGACAATGCCATGGCTTCAGACCCATCTTTTGTGCTGTAAACCTTCTTAATGGGATTCATGGGGCTTGTTGTAAATTTCCTTATCATGATGTCATGTTCACTGGGTAATGTAACTGGTACTACAAATTGACTTGTACTAGTGAAGATTGCAGAGGTCTTTGTGGAGTTGAATTGGACAGGTACTGTATTTTTTTTCCTTGTTTTCATTAGTAAGAACCGTAAACTCTAAAGCTGGTTTTCTGGGTTGTGGGTCGAACTTATATGCACACATCCAAACTTCAAACACTTGGTTTCCTGCGAAAGCTGGTTCAATCCAAAAGATGCAGCAAAGTCCGTCGTTTTAGTGCTGCTTCTTTTACAGTTGGTCTAGGTGCTTAATGTGCTTAGCCTATTGATGATTACTTCACACTTGTGAACAATCTCTCGGTAGCTTGTTTTTCATTGCAGACTAGAATATTCATGTTGAAATTTCCCTATTGTTGGAGGAAAAGGAGTAAGAGGTATAGAACAATGATTCACATTCCTTAAGAACTATTTACTATATTATAAATGTTCAAAGAGATAAAGCTTAGTTAAAAAACGGAAGAAGTTTGTTTCTCATTTGATTCACTCAAGTATCATTCAAATGATTTCTATTTATAGTTAATTTTGTTGCTGAGATTAATTAGAGACTAACAGTTATCAACACAGACTAAGCTACAAGATGTGCAGACAAGAGGTTTCATTACTTGGTTGTAAGTTGTAACAGCATAAAGGTTAATGATAACGTTTGCATTTCTTATTGGTGAAATCATATAGTGATTATAGTCTAGCTAAATAATACGTCTATTCCACTAGTACGGAAATAGGATGAGTCATAAAGTTCGAAAGGGACTATCAATTATCAAACTAAACGACCCAAATGGTTGGTTCATTTCAGTCAGGTAGTGATCAAATGAAGAAACTAGCAATATTGTGCATGAGGTTGAGGTTGCATGGTGATATCAAGGGAGTTGTGCTAAGCGAGATTCCAAGTCCATGTCAAAAGACAAATAGTCACTTGATTGAGCTCTAGATAATGTCAATTGAATAAAATAAGCTGACGACGACGATGCCCACCTGGTGGAACAGTTTGTCACCTTTAATGTCAATTGAATAAAATAAGTTGATGGCGGAACAGTTCGTCATCCATAATGTCAATTGAATAAAATAACCTGACTACGGCGACGCCCGCCAGGTGTAACAGTTTGTCACCCTTAATGTCAATTGAATAAAATAAGTTGACGACACGTCGACTCGCATGTGTGAAGGATTCAAGATCTAGGGTTTATGCAAATCATGCGAATGATGGAAATCCACCCATAGAACTCATAAACACAACTAATTTTTAGGGTTTTGAGGTTTTTGTGGATGAATAGGTACGAAAGCAAGAATTGAAGGATATGAACAATTGTAAAGAGTAAACACTCATCAAATTGAACTCAGATGTTCAAGAACTTGCACAAGGATCTCCCACAAGCAAAGCACCATGAAACACCCGAGAAATCTCGAGAGGAGGAAAAATACCCACTCACAAAAGAAAGATAAATCAACTAACAATTCCACAAAAGGATTAACTTTCATTGAATTATGGTTTCAAAACCCACAATTACAAATCTCCTCAAGGAAGGATTTTGAGGCTTAAGCTCTCAATCTTCTATCTCTACTCTATGTGTTATATCCCTACAAAATGAGACTTACAAGTATATATAAGGGAAGGGGGAAAAAATAACCAAAAGGGATGAAGAAAGGCCGAAAAATTGGCCTGCTGTCAAGTGGCACGATTGTGCTCCTTGGGTGGCATGGTCGTGCAACCCAAAATAGCCCCAAATTGAAGCCTTGGTCGAGAATGGCACGATCGTGTTGGCAATTTTTTCCTGCTGACTTCAAATGCACATAATGTCTTCATTCGGACTCTGTTTTGAGCTCATAATATATCGATGGAAAGCTCTCGGTGTCTACTTTAATCTTCCAAATTTGAGGTCTATCAGAGCTGTACTAAAGGAGTTATGGTAGAAAGAGTGACTTGTGCTCTTTTTCTAGCCCCTAAAGTTGATTCTTGATCCATGCTTCCTCGTATGGATTTCCGACCTGACTCCTTGTGCGAGGTGAACAACCACAACATCCTTGGTTTCCCAAAGGACCAAAATGCCCTCGGGTTAGTCTCCTTTGGATGTGAAAAGGTCGAAAAACCCTTGGCTTGATTCTTCATCATTTGGCGTCCAAAATGAGAGGCGAGGTTGACTCAGCCTCGTTATTCATGCCGAGAATCTCGAGGCCCCTTAGAAGACTAGAGACGGATCCCAATCAGGATCCAAAATGATGACCTATGGCGTGGAGTCTTCCTTGAAATGAACACTACCCCCAATGATGACCCGAAAGGCCCTCCAAGTACCTGAATCCACCTTTAAATGGATCATATGGCCGGGTTGAACTATGGAATGGGAGGGGTGGCTTTAAACGAGCCAATAACCATATGCGGGCTAACAATGACTGATCTTATCCCGATATACTTCAATGTATGTGTGTGTGTGTCTATATATATATATATTTATATATATATATATATATATATATATATATACCCTACTACTAGCAGGGTGAATTGTAAGGATTCAGAAATGAAGATGTAGTTCAGACTCAGGATCTGGAACTCACAATAAAACATTTAGTTAACCAGATTAGGGGAATGGAGATAAATAAAAGTAAAGAGGATTTACCTTATGTGGTGCAACTGAAATGACAGGTAGTTTAGAACCAATCAACAGAAATGAAGATGATAGTTCAGACTCAGGATCTGAAACTCACAAATAAAACATTGAGTTAACTACATTAGTGGAGTGAAGACAAATAAAAGTAAATAGGATTTAACTTATGCGACCTATGTTGTTGTAATAACCCACCCCGAAATCATGTTTAATTATCTATTAATCACTGTAATTATTCAAATCGCGTTATAAATTTTTCGCGTTTACCTTTATTTATCTATTTATTTTATTTAGTGATATCGGTGTCAAGTCTCGCGCAGGAGATGGCTAAGGTGCCGGACTATCGGCTTAAAAGTTTACTTTATACTTTTATTCGATAAGTTAAAGTATTTCAGGTTATATGTTTTACGTTATAAATTTATTTACCGAGAAAAGGTTAACATTTATCCGCCCCGATTTTTATATATATTTTACCGTTCCAATTTTAATTTATTTAATTTCATTCCCTTTATATTGTTTCAAGTGGTAATTTTACTCATTTTATCCTATTTTAATCCAAGTCCTAATTTATTTTACCCAAAGTGTTACCGATTAATTTTCTTGAGTACAAATTAATTATTTTTAGTCTAGTACATTTACAATAACTTTATTTTAATTAAAGTTTAAGATTTAATTAAGGGTTATTTTAGTTATTATTGGTATTAGTTTGGGTAGAAAATATATATATACATGTATTAATAAACAAGGGGCTTAAGTCTTTTTAATTCCATTCAAGTAGACAACTCTCTCAAGCTCTCACCTCTCCTCTTCCTCCTCCCATCTGCCGAGCCAGCCCCAGCCCAGCCCCTGCCGCCCAGTTCCGGCCACCGGCGCCGGTCACCACCGCTGAAAAGGTGGCCGCGCCTCCTTCATCATCCCTCTTGTATTTTCATCCAATTTCAACTCCAAGGGTAATCTCTCAAACCCCAATTTCAATTTCTTACAACCCTAATCTGAAAATTCATGTTTTATATATGTTTCTTTTGTAAATTTACTCTCTTTTACTCTTTAAATTCATGGATTCAAGTGTATAATGGGATTGGTTAAGTTAGGGTTTGAGTTTGGAGTATGTGCATGTGTATTTGGATGAGTTCTTGAGGTTTTCTTGTTAAATTCTTGATGCATGTGAATTTCTTGGTAAGTTGCTGAGTATTAAGGGCTGGTTGTATATGCTAAGTTTATTATTTTAGTGTTATCATGTTTAATTCGGGTGAATTAGTGAGTTTTTGGTGAAAGAGTTCAAGAACAAGTCCTTTATGTTGAGTTTGTGTTTAATTCATGGTTGCATGTGGGATTTAAGCTCTTTGATGAGTTAACTTTCAAGGTTTAATTCTGGAAATATAGTGGATTATAGCCAAAGTGAAGTTTGGTTGAGAATTAGAGTGAATTAAGGGTTAAATGTACCATTAGAGCTGAATTTAAGAACACATTGGATTCTGTTTTAATTCTGGAAATTTACAGCAGCATAAAAGTGGGATTTTTGCCCAAATTTCTACTCCATTTGATAGCTTAAGGTGTTAGCAAACCGTAGGCTTTGGAATTTCTAATTTTCGACTTGTATAGCCCGAGTTATGACCGAAACCGTGAAGGTACGATTTTATATACGAATTTTTGAGTCAGTGTTTTGAGGGCTGTTTTTCGCCCCTTTGGAGACCTTTTTGGTTTTTATGGTAAACATGAAAGTTTTAGGCCTCTTTGCAAGCTTTCCGGAAAGGTATGGTCCATCGTCATACGATATCGGGAGTGTGAGTTACGATCCCGGGAAACCGGGCTGTCCAGAACACCATTCTGCTCAAGTTAACCTTTGTGAATTAATGTCTTTTGGGCCTCAAATCAACCCAATAAGGGGTTCTAGGTATAAATGGGTCATGGTTATAAATTGTCATTATAGAGTTATGTGTTTAAGGCTGAGAGTACCAATTTGGAGCCCTAAATAAGTCTTAAGAATACCTTTCCAGAGCTAGTATGTTTAAGTAATGTATCGTGACTCCCTTCGTTCTTTAAGTCTAATGTTCAATATTTTTACTCTAGTTAAGAGTTCCTTCTAGCTTGGTAGTATCCAATGTCTAATTCAATTCATTCCTCATTCCATAATTCATTAATCCAAGCTTGTTTTTATTCACATTTGAACGTGTATATCTTGTTCCATTTCGCCATTTTATTCGATATCGTATTATCAAACCATATTTGAACTCGTTATCTCGCATCCTAGTTTCCAATTTATAATTACCCTATTCATCATCAATTCAAGCTAATTGTCCTAAGTTCAAGCCCTTTTATTTGAATCATATTCTACGTCATTATTCTCATGTTTTCCGACCCGGAAATTTCTAAGGTTTTATATGTACTGCTTCTGTCCGGGCCATTTTTCGGGCCCTTCCTTTCATTTCTAGCCTTTGGGCCAGTTGACAAAGTTAAAGATCATGATTTTCCCTATTCCGGGATGTACTCTTCTACTTCGTTTCGATTTTCCTAACTTAAGTTATGCTACAAACTCCATTTTGTTACAACCTGAAATTTTATTTCTAAAATTGTTACATTTATATTACTAAGTTTCCGAACTCATGATTCTAATTCAGAACCTTATTCGGTTCTTCATTTTTATGTATGCTTACATTGGTTGACAAAGTTTCAAAGGCCATCTCCAAGCCGAGCCGAGCCGCCAAGGTCTTTAGCGTCTCAAGGTACGCAAATTGTCCAGCTTTTATGATCTAAGTCATATACATGGTTCATTCAATTTATGCCATGTCAAGTTTTATGGTTTACAGTATCTTTATATTTAATAGTGGACCCGCCTTCTATGCTTATATTTACAGTTATGTTTTTAGCACTCCTGATCAGAGTGCCTTGACCTGGCCAGTGTCGACTGCTTAGCAGTCAATCATTCCAAGTTTAGATCAACTTGGGCATACGCATGTGTGAGGTGCTTGCACCGATCGTAAGGGTTCCACCTACTTTCTATCTTTATTGGTTTATGTTTATGATCATGTCACTCAAGTCCTATTTTAACCCCTTCCCCGATTTTCAAAATGAATTTAAATGTCGCAGACTAAAACCGTCTTCGAACGGTTTACGTCTTTGGAGGTTTACGCATCGAGTGTTTCCCCACCACTTTGCGAATGTATTTCAATGTTTTGTTTTTAGGTCCGAGCTCCCGTGATAACGCGAGGTTAAGCGTATAAGTCGTCTGTTCATGGTAGTTCTCTAAAGGCGATCGATGGTCGGTAATCAAGGTTACTCAAGGGCATTAAAGGCCACTTGGTTGTGGAAAGTCTATATGATATGTTTAATTAAAGGTTGTATAATGTATTTGTACTTTAAGTTTAGCGTTTGAGTTGTATGGAGTTAAGTACAGTTTTATGGTGGATTGTTATATTTTTGGTATTGTGTTTTTGCCTTGTCCCGAGTGGGGACGGCGGTAATGCCTCGACCTAAGGTGTTCCGCTGCGCTAATCACAGGTTTGAGATTCTAAAGTATAGTATTAATCTTGTGATTAAGGTTGGGGCGTTACAGTTGTGGTATCAGAGCCGAGTTATAAGAAGGACTCGAGGATATAGAAATTTCCAAGCGATTGTGATATGCATTTGTGAAGTATGGATGCTAAGTGTGGTGACATATGTTTCCCTTATAGGTGTATGAGTCCTTTATGGATTGAGTTGGAAATATGTGAAATTGTTGGGATGAATGTTGAGCTTGAAGCTCTAGATGAGTATATGAACTGTAAGTGTTTTCCCTTGCAGGTTTGAAGACTATGTAAAATTTGGGATAGTGCAATTTATAGGGGAAGTGCTGCCGAAGTTTCTGCAGAAATTTGAAAGTTTAGTAGCAAGTTTAAGAAAACCTAATTACAGGTTGTGTTTAACTTGAAAGTTTGGTATGAGTGAAGCATGTTATGTGTGTAAGTGCTGTTGTGGACACGAAGAACGTTGAAGTAGTCCTTAAAGGAGACTTTAGTCATCCAAATAAGAATTTATAAGTCCAATTCCAAGTGGAATTGATGTAAAGCTCAAATTAGGGGCTAAAAGCCTTGCCAAAGTGTAGAGTGAAATGATTAAAGATGTTTATATGGTACAAATGTTCGGCATGATCCAAGGATAGTAAGTAAGGTCACAGTAATCATGAGATGGAACAAGAGTTCCTTTTTAAGATAAGTAGGGTTCAAGTTGGTTGAGTCTCTGACTACTTAATTTTCATTCGCTTAATTCTTTCAACGAAGTCTATCAATGTCAAAGTTATTAAAGTTTTTTTTTTTATCGATGTTACATAGAACATAGAGCATAGATGGATTACAATCGTGACCTTTTTTCCCAACCTCTTCACGATGTTACGGGAGCCCAAGACCAACGTCCAAGTCCACTTCAAGGAACTTGCAAACCGCCTTTGATATCCATTGTGCGGCTAATCCGCAATTTGAGTGTCGCAATGATGAGTGTCGAGTTTGGTGCTTATTGCCACCCTTCCCCACAAGAGTCTGTGGGATGATGTAAGAAGCTACTACCGTCAGCTACTCCGTCAAGAAGAACCGGTCGATACGCCTGGTGCTTCCACTACGACCATATTGGGCGTAATCACACCGCATTGGAAGTTGTTATCATTCAGGCTGCTTATGCGATTACATGTGTGCGAGCTAGGGCTTTTTCTACACGAGATGTTATCGTGCCTGCTCCTCCAAACGCGAGACTAACTCCTCCGCATGTTTCCCTCCCCACGACGTGGGTCATCACCGTTAGAGCACGAACCCGCGGAGGAAGAAAGATTCTAATATGGATCCCGTCAAGCATGAAGTTAACCAAGAACCTAAGGGTACTAATGATTATGATTAAGGGGCCTCTCATCATGAGAATATACTCTGATTAACTCACGTACAGGGTTAACTAGAAGCTAACCACCGCTAAGTTAAATGACCGAAGTGATCTTTGTGGGTGACCGATTCTGTTGTCTTAAGGTCATCTCTCGTAACTAGTTAAACTATGCTAAATTTATGGGGCTCCCATGCCTTTAGTTAAAGGAGGCATTGGAAATAATTTGGGGACTTTAGAATTTGTTTAGTGTTAAAATGTATCATGGATATGGTTAAAAAGGGGTACCCTAAGGATTCAAAATAAACTATGCATCGATAAAGGGAAGCATGAGGCTTAAGATTTAGAAAGAATGCCAAAATTCGTTGTACTCGGTATACCCTGGAGGTACCAAAATTTATAGAGGTCTAAAAGAGCACCTTTGGTGACCTAACGTGAAGGGAGGTATAGCCAGCTATGGGGATCAATGTTTGTCATGTCAAAAGGGTCGAAGCAGAACGTTAAAGAGCATCAAATGAATCTAGACCCTTAGAAAGCCCCACGTGGAAATGGGAATCAATTTCTATGGATTCTATCAAGGGGTCACCCCTCACAGCTTCTAGAAGAAAGAACATTTGAGTAATTACGGATCGCCCTACCAAGTTGGCACTTTTCGCTCCTATCCATGAAGGATGGAAAATAGATAAGTTAACGGATATCCGCACAAAAGAGTGTTAGATTATATGGAATTCGAGGAGCATAGTCCGATGGGGATACATATTGTCAATCGTGATTTGAGCGCCTACAAAGTTAGGTAATGGTGGATCGCTCGACAAAGTCGGTAGCGTTTCATTTCTATCTATGAAGGAGGAAAGGTAGATAAACTGGCCGATAATTGCGTACAAAATGTTGTAAGGTTGCATAGGATTCCAAAAGGACATGGTATCCGAATAAGATACGCGATTTCAATCACGATTTCAATCACGATTTTGGTGCTAAGACAAATGGTAGTAGTCTCTACCATCTAGAAAGCGATGGCCAGACAGATAAAGTAAACCAAATTGTAAAGATATGCTACGCGCATGTTTTTTTTTTAGTCTCCAAGGAAATCAGGATGAATTTCTCTCGTTCATAGAGTTTTCTTATAGTAGCAGATATTAGTCTACCATTCAAATGGCTCCTTTTGGCGCCTTATGGCAGGAGATGTCGTACCCCGTTGTGCTGGGGAGAATTAGATGAAGCGTTAGTCATAGGTCCGGAACTAATCCAAGACACGACCGATAAGATCCGAGCTATCCAGCAGCACATCAAGACTGCTCAAAGTCGGCAAAAGAGTTATGCAGACAGGAGGCGAAAACCTCTCGAATTTCAAGTGGGTGATCAAGTTTTTCTTAAGATTTCTCCAACGAAAGGGGTTCGAAGATTTAACATCAAAGGGAAATTAAGCCCACGATTTATTGGGCCATATCCGGTGATAGACAAGATCAACCCAGTAGCATATCGAATAGAGTTACCTTCTAGTTTAGGAAGGATCCACGACGTTTTTCACGTATCGCAGCTCCGAAAGTATGTGTCGGGCCCGAAGCATGTTCTAGTGGAAGAGTCGCCGCTTTTGGCCGAAGATTTAACCTTCGAGCAGCAACCGATTCGAATTTTGGATCGACGAATCAAGCGACGCACGAAAGAAGTCCCATTAGTCAAAGTGTGGGCAAATCAAGATACCTCGGAAGCCACTTGGGAAACTGAGGAAAACATGAAAGATCGATACCCTCATCTCTTTTGAGGTAACCAATCACGTTTTAACCACCATCAAGTTTCGGGGACGAAACTTCTTTTTAGGGGGGGAGGATGTAATAAGCCACCCCGAAAACATGTTTAATTATCTATTAATCACTGTAATTATTCAAATCGCGTTATAAATTTTTCGCGTTTACCTTTATTTATCTATTTATTTTATTTAGTGATATCGGTGTCAAGTCTCGCGCGGGAGATGGCTAAGGTGCCGGACTATCGGCTTAAAAGTTTACTTTATACTTTTATTCGATAAGTTAAAGTATTTCAGGTTATATGTTTTACGTTATAAATTTATTTACCGAGAAAAGGTTAATATTTATCCGCCCCGATTTTTATATATATTTTACCGTTCCAATTTTAATTTATTTAATTTCATTCCCTTTATATTGTTTCAAGTGGTAATTTTACTCATTTTATCCTATTTTAATCCAAGTCCTAATTTATTTTACCCAAAGTGTTACCGATTAATTTTCTTGAGTACAAATTAATTATTTTTAGTCTAGTACATTTACAATAACTTTATTTTAATTAAAGTTTCAGATTTAATTAAGGGTTATTTTAGTTATTATTGGTATTAGTTTGGGTAGAAAAAATATATATATACATGTATTAATAAACAAGGGGCTTAAGTCTTTTTAATTCCATTCAAGTAGACAACTCTCTCAAGCTCTCACCTCTCCTCTTCCTCCTCCCATCTGCCGAGCCAGCCCCAGCCCAGCCCCTTCCGCCTGATTCGCCACCGGCGCCGGTCACCACCGGAAAAAGGTGGCCGCCACCTCCTTCATCATCCCTCTTGTATTTTCATCCAATTTCAACTCCAAGGGTAATCTCTCAAACCCCCAATTTCAATTTCTTACAACCCTAATCTGAAAATTCATGTTTTATATATGTTTCTTTTGTAAATTTACTCTCTTTTACTCTTTAAATTCATGGATTCAAGTGTATAATGGGATTGGTTAAGTTAGGGTTTGAGTTTGGAGTATGCATGTGTATTTGGATGAGTTCTTGAGGTTTTCTTGTTAAATTCTTGATGCATGTGAATTTCTTGGTAAGTTGTTGAGTATTAAGGGCTGGTTGTATATGCTAAGTTTATTATTTTAGTGTTATCATGTTTAATTTGGGTGAATTAGTGAGTTTTTGGTGAAAGAGTTCAAGAACAAGTCCTTTATGTTGAGTTTGTGTTTAATTCATGGTTGCATGTGGGATTTAAGCTCTTTGATGAGTTAACTTTCAAGGTTTAATTCTGAAAATATAGTGGATTATAGCCAAAGTGAAGTTTGGTTGAGAATTAGAGTGAATTAAGGGTTAAATGTACCATTAGAGCTGAATTTAAGAACACATTGGATTCTGTTTTAATTCTGGAAATTTACAGCAGCATAAAAGTGGGATTTTTGCCCAAATTTCTACTCCATTTGATAGCTTAAGGTGTTAGCAAACCGTAGGCTTTGGAATTTCTAATTTTCGACTTGTATAGCCCGAGTTATGACCAAACCGTGAAGGTACGATTTTATATACGAATTTTTGAGTCAGTGTTTTGAGGGCTGTTTTTCGCCCTTTGGAGACCTTTTTGGTTTTTATGGTAAACATGAAAGTTTTAGGCCTCTTTGCAAGCTTTCCGAAAGGTATGGTCCATCGTCATACGATATCGGGAGTGTGAGTTACGATCCCGGAAACCGGGCTGTCCAGAACACCATTCTGCTCAAGTTAACCTTTGTGAATTAATGTCTTTTGGGCCTCAAATCAACCCAATAAGGGGTTCTAGGTATAAATGGGTCATGGTTATAAATTGTCATTATAGAGTTATGTGTTTAAGGCTGAGAGTACCAATTTGGAGCCCTAAATAAGTCTTAAGAATACCTTTCCAGAGCTAGTATGTTTAAGTAATGTATCGTGACTCCCTTCGTTCTTTAAGTCTAATGTTCAATATTTTTACTCTAGTTAAGAGTTCCTTCTAGCTTGGTAGTATCCAATGTCTAATTCAATTCATTCCTCATTCCATAATTCATTAATCCAAGCTTGTTTTTATTCACATTTGAACGTGTATATCTTGTTCCATTTCGCCATTTCATTCGATATCGTATTATCAAACCATATTTGAACTCGTTATCTCGCATCCTAGTTTCCAATTTATAATTACCCTATTCATCATCAATTCAAGCTAATTGTCCTAAGTTCAAGCCCTTTTATTTGAATCATATTCTACGTCATTATTCTCATGTTTTCCGACCCGGAAATTTCTAAGGTTTTATATGTACTGCTTCTGTCCGGGCCATTTTTCGGGCCCTTCCTTTCATTTCTAGCCTTTGGGCCAGTTGACAAAGTTAAAGATCATGATTTTCCCTATTCCGGGATGTACTCTTCTACTTCGTTTCGATTTTCCTAACTTAAGTTATGCTACAAACTCCATTTTGTTACAACCTGAAATTTTATTTCTAAAATTGTTACATTTATATTACTAAGTTTCCGAACTCATGATTCTAATTCAGAACCTTATTCGGTTCTTCATTTTTATGTATGTTTACATTGGTTGACAAAGTTTCAAAGGCCATCTCCAAGCCGAGCCGAGCCGCCAAGGTCTTTAACGTCTCAAGGTACGCAAATTGTCCAGCTTTTATGATCTAAGTCATATACATGGTTCATTCAATTTATGCCATGTCAAGTTTTATGGTTTACAGTATCTTTATATTTAATAGTGGACCCGCCTTCTATGCTTATATTTACGCTATGTTTTTAGCACTCGATCGAGTGCCTTGACTGCTTGATCGCATCGCTTAGCGATCAATCATTCCAAGTTTAGATCAACTTGGGCATACGCGTGTGTGAGGTTCTTGCACCGATCGTAAGGGTTCCACATACTTTCTATCTTTATTGGTTTATGTTTATGATCATGTCACTCAAGTCCTATTTTAACCACTTCCCCGATTTTCAAAATGAATTTAAATGGCACTAAACCGTCTTTGAACGGTTTACGTCGGAGGTTTACGATCGAGTGTTTCCCACTCACTTTGCGAATGTATTTCAATGTTTTGTTTTTAGCGGTCCGAGCTCCCAGGATAACGGCGAGGTTAAGCAGAAGTAAGTCGTCTGTTCATGGTAGTTCTCTAAAGGCGATCGATGGTCGGTAATCAAGGTTACTCAAGGGCATTAAAGGCCACTTGGTTGTGGAAAGTCTATATGATATGTTTAATTAAAGGTTGTATAATGTATTTGTACTTTAAGTTTAGCGTTTGAGTTGTATGGAGTTAAGTACGCTTTATGGTGGATTGTTATATTTTTGGTATTGTGTTTTGCCTTGTCCCGAGTGGGACGGCAGAATGCCTCGACCTAAGGTGTTCCACGCTAATCACAGTGTTTGAGATTCTAAAGTATAGTATTAATCTTGTGATTAAGGTTGGGGCGCATAACAGGTATCGAGCCAGAGTTATAAGAAGGACTCGAGGATATAGAAATTTCCAAGCGATTGTGATATGCATTTGTGAAGTATGGATGCTAAGTGTGGTGACATATGTTTCCCTTATAGGTGTATGAGTCCTTTATGGATTGAGTTGGAAATATGTGAAATTGTTGGGATGAATGTTGAGCTTGAAGCTCTAGATGAGTATATGAACTGTAAGTGTTTTCCTGCAGTTTGAAGACTATGTAAAATTTGGGATAGTGCAATTTATAGGGAAGTGTCGAAGTTTCGCAGAAATTTGAAAGTTTAGTAGCAAGTTTAAGAAAACCTAATTACAGTTGTGTTTAACTTGAAAGTTTGGTATGAGTGAAGCATGTTATGTGTAAGTCTTGTGTGGACACGAAGAACGTTGAAGTAGTCCTTAAAGGAGACTTTAGTCATCCAAATAAGAATTTATAAGTCCAATTCCAAGTGGAATTGATGTAAAGCTCAAATTAGGGGCTAAAAGCCTTGCCAAAGTGTAGAGTGAAATGATTAAAGATGTTTATATGGTACAAGTGTTCGGCATGATCCAAGGATAGTAAGGTCACAGTAATCATGAGATGGAACAAGAGTTCCTTTTTAAGATAAGTAGGGTTCAAGTTGGTTGAGTCTCGGACCTCGCCTTAATTTTCATTCGCTTAATTCTTTCAACGAAGTCTATCAATGTCAATGTTATTAAAGTTTTTTTTTATCGATGTTACATAGAACATAGAGCATAGATGGATTACAATCGTGACCTTTTTTCCCAACCTCTTCACGATGTTACGGGAGCCCAAGACCAATGTCCAAGTCCACTTCAAGGAGTTGCAAACCGCCTTTGATATCCATTGTGCGGCTAATCCGCAATTTGAGTGTCGCAATGATGAGTGCCGAGTTTGGTGCTTATTGCCACCCTTCCCCACAAGAGTCTGTGGGATGATGTAAGAAGCTACTACCGTCAGCTACTCCGTCAAGAAGAACCGGTCGATACGCCTGGTGCTTCCACTACGACCATATTGGGCACAGAATCACACTGCATTGGAAGTTGTTATCATTCAGGCTGCTTCGCTTATGCGATTACATGTGTGCGAGCTAGGGCTTTTTCTACACGAGATGTTATCGTGCCTGCTCCTCCAAACGCGAGACTAACTCCTCCGCATGTTTCCCTCCCCACGACGTGGGTCATCACCGTTAGAGCACGAACCCGCGGAGGAAGAAAGATTCTAATATGGATCCCGTCAAGCATGAAGTTAACCAAGAACCTAAGGGTACTAATGATTATGATTAAGGGGCCTCTCATCATGAGAATATACTCTGATTAACTCACGTACAGGGTTAACTAGAAGCTAACCACCGCTAAGTTAAATGACCGAAGTGATCTTTGTGGGTGACCGATTCTGTTGTCTTAAGGTCATCTCTCGTAACTAGTTAAACTATGCTAAATTTATGGGGGCTCCCCATGCCTTTGGTTAAAGGGAGGCATTGGAAATAATTTGGGGACTTTAGAATTTGTTTAGTGTTAAAATGTATTGCGGATATGGTTAAAAAGGGGGTACCCTAAGGATTCAAAATAAACTATGCATACTGATAAGGGAAGCTTGAGGCTTAAGCTTTTGAAAGGAGGCCACAATTCGTTGTACTCGGTATACCCTGGAGGTACCAAAATTTATAGAGGTCTAAAAGAGCACCTTTGGTGACCTAACGTGAAGGGAGGTATAGCCAGCTATGGGGATCAATGTTTGTCATGTCAAAAGGGTCGAAGCAGAACGTTAAAGAGCATCAAATGAATCTAGACCCTTAGAAAGCCCCACGTGGAAATGGGAATCAATTTCTATGGATTCTATCAAGGGGTCACCCCTCACAGCTTCTAGAAGAAAGAACATTTGAGTAATTACGGATCGCCCTACCAAGTTGGCACTTTTCGCTCCTATCCATGAAGGATGGAAAATAGATAAGTTAACGGATATCCGCACACAAAAGAGTGTTAGATTATATGGAATTCCGAGGAGCATAGTCCCCGATGGGGATACATATTGTCAATCGTGATTTCGGAGCGCCCTACAAAGTTAGCTGGGTAATGGTGGATCGCCTGACAAAGTCCGCGTTTCATTTCTATCTATGAAGGAGGAAAGGTAGATAAACTGGCCGATAATTGCGTACAAAATGTTGTAAGGTTGCATAGGATTCCAAAAGGACATGGTATCCGAATAAGATACGCGATTTCAATCACGATTTCAATCACGATTTTGGTGCTAAGACAAATGGTAGTAGTCTCTACCATCTAGAAAGCGATGGCCAGACAGACAAAGTAAACCAAATTGTAAAGATATGCTACGCGATGTTTTTTTTAGTCTCCAAGGAAATCGGGATGAATTTCTCTCGCTCATAGAGTTTTCTTATAGTAGCAGATATTAGTCTACCATTCAAATGGCTCCTTTGAAGCGCCTTATGGCAGAGATGTCGCACCGTTGTCAGGCCGGGAGAATTAGATGAAGCGTTAGTCATAGGTCCGAACTAATCCAAGACACGACCGATAAGATCCGAGCTATCCAAAGAAGACATCAAGATCGCCAAAGTCGGCAAAAGAGTTATGCAGTGAGGCGAAAACCTCTCGAATTTCAAGTGGGTGATCAAGTTTTTCTTAAGATTTCTCCAACGAAAGGGGTTCGAAGATTTAACATCAAAGGGAAATTAAGCCCACGATTTATTGGGCCATATCCGGTGATAGACAAGATCAACCCAGTAGCATATCGAATAGAGTTACCTTCTAGTTTAGGAAGGATCCACGACGTTTTTCACGTATCGCAGCTCCGAAAGTATGTGTCGGGCCCGAAGCATGTTCTAGTGGAAGAGTCGCCGCTTTTGGCCGAAGATTTAACCTTCGAGCAGCAACCGATTCGAATTTTGGATCGACGAATCAAGCAGCTACGCACGAAAGAAGTCCCATTAGTCAAAGTGCTGTGGGCAAATCAAGATACCTCGGAAGCCACTTGGGAAACTGAGGAAAACATGAAAGATCGATACCCTCATCTATTTTGAGGTAACCAATCACGTTTTAACCACCATCAAGTTTCGGGGACGAAACTTCTTTTTAGGGGGGGAGGATGTAATAACCCACCCCGAAATCATGTTTAATTATCTATTAATCACTGTAATTATTCAAATCGCGTTATAAATTTTTCGTTTACCTTTATTTATCTATTTATTTTATTTAGTGATATCGGTGTCAAGTCTCGCGCGGGAGATGGCTAAGGTGCCGGACTATCGGCTTAAAAGTTTACTTTATACTTTTATTCGATAAGTTAAAGTATTTCAGGTTATATGTTTTACGTTATAAATTTATTTACCGAGAAAAGGTTAATATTTATCCGCCCCGATTTTTATATATATTTTACCGTTCCAATTTTAATTTATTTAATTTCATTCCCTTTATATTGTTTCAAGTGGTAATTTTACTCATTTTATCCTATTTTAATCCAAGTCCTAATTTATTTTACCCAAAGTGTTACCGATTAATTTTCTTGAGTACAAATTAATTATTTTTAGTCTAGTACATTTACAATAACTTTATTTTAATTAAAGTTTCAGATTTAATTAAGGGTTATTTTAGTTATTATTGGTATTAGTTTGGGTAGAAAAAATATATATATACATGTATTAATAAACAAGGGGCTTAAGTCTTTTTAATTCCATTCAAGTAGACAACTCTCTCAAGCTCTCACCTCTCCTCTTCCTCCTCCCATCTGCCGAGCCAGCCCCAGCCCAGCCCCTTCCGCCCAGTTCCGGCCACCGGCGCCGGTCACCACCGCCGGAAAAAGGTGGCCGCCACCTCCTTCATCATCCCTCTTGTATTTTCATCCAATTTCAACTCCAAGGGTAATCTCTCAAACCCCCAATTTCAATTTCTTACAACCCTAATCTGAAAATTCATGTTTTATATATGTTTCTTTTGTAAATTTACTCTCTTTTACTCTTTAAATTCATGGATTCAAGTGTATAATGGGATTGGTTAAGTTAGGGTTTGAGTTTGGAGTATGTGCATATGTATTTGGATGAGTTCTTGAGGTTTTCTTGTTAAATTCTTGATGCATGTGAATTTCTTGGTAAGTTGTTGAGTATTAAGGGCTGGTTGTATTTGCTAAGTTTATTATTTTAGTGTTATCATGTTTAATTTGGGTGAATTAGTGAGTTTTTGGTGAAAGAGTTCAAGAACAAGTCCTTTATGTTGAGTTTGTGTTTAATTCATGGTTGCATGTGGGATTTAAGCTCTTTGATGAGTTAACTTTCAAGGTTTAATTCTGAAAATATAGTGGATTATAGCCAAAGTGAAGTTTGGTTGAGAATTAGAGTGAATTAAGGGTTAAATGTACCATTAGAGCTGAATTTAAGAACACATTGGATTCTGTTTTAATTCTGGAAATTTACAGCAGCATAAAAGTGGGATTTTTGCCCAAATTTCTACTCCATTTGATAGCTTAAGGTGTTAGCAAACCGTAGGCTTTGGAATTTCTAATTTTCGACTTGTATAGCCCGAGTTATGACCAAACCGTGAAGGTACGATTTTATATACGAATTTTTGAGTCAGTGTTTTGAGGGCTGTTTTTCGCCCCTTTGGAGACCTTTTTGGTTTTTATGGTAAACATGAAAGTTTTAGGCCTCTTTGCAAGCTTTCCGAAAGGTATGGTCCATCGTCATACGATATCGGGAGTGTGAGTTACGATCCCGGAAACCGGGCTGTCCAGAACACCATTCTGCTCAAGTTAACCTTTGTGAATTAATGTCTTTTGGGCCTCAAATCAACCCAATAAGGGGTTCTAGGTATAAATGGGTCATGGTTATAAATTGTCATTATAGAGTTATGTGTTTAAGGCTGAGAGTACCAATTTGGAGCCCTAAATAAGTCTTAAGAATACCTTTCCAGAGCTAGTATGTTTAAGTAATGTATCGTGACTCCCTTCGCTCTTAAGTCTAATGTTCAATATTTTTACTCTAGTTAAGAGTTCCTTCTAGCTTGGTAGTATCCAATGTCTAATTCAATTCATTCCTCATTCCATAATTCATTAATCCAAGCTTGTTTTTATTCACATTTGAACGTATATCTTGTTCCATTTCGCCATTTCATTCGATATCGTATTATCAAACCATATTTGAACTCGTTATCTCGCATCCTAGTTTCCAATTTATAATTACCCTATTCATCATCAATTCAAGCTAATTGTCCTAAGTTCAAGCCCTTTTATTTGAATCATATTCTACGTCATTATTCTCATGTTTTCCGACCCGGAAATTTCTAAGGTTTTATATGTACTGCTTCTGTCCGGGCCATTTTTCGGGCCCTTCCTTTCATTTCTAGCCTTTGGGCCAGTTGACAAAGTTAAAGATCATGATTTTTCCTATTCCGGGATGTACTCTTCTACTGCTTCGATTTTCCTAACTTAAGTTATGCTACAAACTCCATTTTGTTACAACCTGAAATTTTATTTCTAAAATTGTTACATTTATATTACTAAGTTTCCGAACTCATGATTCTGATTCAGAACCTTATTTGGTTCTTCATTTTTATGTATGCTTACATTTGTTGACAAAGTTTCAAAGGCCATCTCCAAGCCGAGCCGAGCCGCCAATGTCTTTAACGCCTCAAGGTACGCAAATTGTCCAAATTTTTTATGATCTAAGTCATATACATGGTTCATTCAATTTATGCCATGTCAAGTTTTATGGTTTACTGATCTTTATATTTAATAGTGGACCCGCCTTCTATGCTTATATTTACGCTATGTTTTTAGCACTCGATCGAGTGCCTTGACTGCTGTCGCATCGCTTAGCATCCAATCATTCCAAGTTTAGATCAACTTGGGCATACGCGTGTGAGGTGCTTGCACCGATCGTAAGGGTTCCACCTACTTTCTATCTTTATTGGTTTATGTTTATGATCATGTCACTCAAGTCCTATTTTAACCCCTTCCCCGATTTTCAAAATGAATTTAAATGCCGGCACTAAAACCGTCTTTCGAACGGTTTACGTGCTGGAGGTTTACGTACTGAGTGTTTCCCCACTCACTTTGCGAATGTATTTCAATGTTTTGTTTTTAGGCGGTCCGAGCTCCCAGGATAACGGCGAGGTTAAGCAGAAGTAAGTCGTCTGTTCATGGTAGTTCTCTAAAGGCGATCGATGGTCGGTAATCAAGGTTACTCAAGGGCATTAAAGGCCACTTGGTTGTGGAAAGTCTATATGATATGTTTAATTAAAGGTTGTATAATGTATTTGTACTTTAAGTTTAGCGTTTGAGTTGTATGGAGTTAAGTACGCTTTTATGGTGGATTGTTATATTTTTGGTATTGTGTTTTTGCCTTGTCCCGAGTGGGGACGGCGGTAATGCCTCGACCTAAGGTGTTCCGCTGCGCTAATCACATGTTTGGGATTCTAAAGTATAGTCTTAATCTTGTGATTAAGGTTGGGGCGTTACAGTTGTGGTATCAGAGCAGAGTTATAAGAAGGACTCGAGGATATAGAAATTTCCAAGCGATTGTGATATGCATTTGTGAAGTATGGATGCTAAGTGTGGTGACATATGTTTCCCTTATAGGTGTATGAGTCCTTTATGGATTGAGTTGGAAATATGTGAAATTGTTGGGATGAATGTTGAGCTTGAAGCTCTAGATGAGTATATGAACTGTAAGTGTTTTCCCTTGCAGGTTTGAAGACTATGTAAAATTTGGGATAGTGCAATTTATAGGGGAAGTGCTGCCGAAGTTTCTGCAGAAATTTGAAAGTTTAGTAGCAAGTTTAAGAAAACCTAATTAAGTTGTGTTTAACTTGAAAGTTTGGTATGAGTGAAGCATGTTATGTGTGTAAGTTTGTTGTGGACACGAAGAACGTTGAAGTAGTCCTTAAAGGAGACTTTAGTCATCCAAATAAGAATTTATAAGTCCAATTCCAAGTGGAATTGATGTAAAGCTCAAATTAGGGGCTAAAAGCCTTGCCAAAGTGTAGAGTGAAATGATTAAAGATGTTTATATGGTACAAATGTTCGGCATGATCCAAGGATAGTAAGTAAGGTCACAGTAATCATGAGATGGAACAAGAGTTCCTTTTTAAGATAAGTAGGGTTCAAGTTGGTTGAGTCTCGGACCTCGCCTTAATTTTCATTCGCTTAATTCTTTCAACGAAGTCTATCAATGTCAAAGTTATTAAAGTTTTTTTTTTATCGATGTTACATAGAACATAGAGCATAGATGGATTACAATCGTGACCTTTTTTCCCAACCTCTTCACGATGTTACGGGAGCCCAAGACCAACGTCCAAGTCCACTTCAAGGACTTGCAAACCGCCTTTGATATCCATTGTGCGGCTAATCCGCAATTTGAGTGTCGCAATGATGAGTGCCGAGTTTGGTGCTTATTGCCACCCTTCCCCACAAGAGTCTGTGGGATGATGTAAGAAGCTACTACCGTCAGCTACTCCGTCAAGAAGAACCGGTCGATACGCCTGGTGCTTCCACTACGACCATATTGGGCACAGAATCACACTGCATTGGAAGTTGTTATCATTCAGGCTGCTTACATGCGATTACGCATGCGAAGCTAGGGCTTTTTCTACACGAGATGTTATCGTTCGCTTCCTCCAAACGCGAGACTAACTCCTCCGCATGTTTCCCTCCCCACGACGTGGGTCATCACCGTTAGAGCACGAACCCGCGGAGGAAGAAAGATTCTAATATGGATCCCGTCAAGCATGAAGTTAACCAAGAACCTAAGGGTACTAATGATTATGATTAAGGGGCCTCTCATCATGAGAATATACTCGATTAACTCACGCATGTGGTTAACTAGAAGCTAACCACCGCTAAGTTAAATGACCGAAGTGATCTTTGTGGGTGACCGATTCTGTTGTCTTAAGGTCATCTCTCGTAACTAGTTAAACTATGCTAAATTTATGGGGGCTCCCCATGCCTTTGGTTAAAGGGAGGCATTGGAAATAATTTGGGGACTTTAGAATTTGTTTAGTGTTAAAATGTATTGCGGATATGGTTAAAAAGGGGGTACCCTAAGGATTCAAAATAAACTATGCATACTGATAAGGGAAGCTTGAGGCTTAAGCTTTTGAAAGGAGGCCACAATTCGTTGTACTCGGTATACCCTGGAGGTACCAAAATTTATAGAGGTCTAAAAGAGCACCTTTGGTGACCTAACGTGAAGGGAGGTATAGCCAGCTATGGGGATCAATGTTTGTCATGTCAAAAGGGTCGAAGCAGAACGTTAAAGAGCATCAAATGAATCTAGACCCTTAGAAAGCCCCACGTGGAAATGGGAATCAATTTCTATGGATTCTATCAAGGGGTCACCCCTCACAGCTTCTAGAAGAAAGAACATTTGAGTAATTACGGATCGCCCTACCAAGTTGGCACTTTTCGCTCCTATCCATGAAGGATGGAAAATAGATAAGTTAACGGATATCCGCACACAAAAGAGTGTTAGATTATATGGAATTCCGAGGAGCATAGTCCCCGATGGGGATACATATTGTCAATCGTGATTTCGGAGCGCCCTACAAAGTTAGCTGGGTAATGGTGGATCGCCTGACAAAGTCGGCGCGTTTCATTTCTATCTATGAAGGAGGAAAGGGAGATAAACTGGCCGATAATTGCGTACAAAATGTTGTAAGGTTGCATAGGATTCCAAAAGGACATGGTATCCGAATGAGATACGCGATTTCAATCACGATTTCAATCACGATTTTGGTGCTAAGACAAATGGTAGTAGTCTCTACCATCTAGAAAGCGATGGCCAGACAGACAGAGTAAACCAAATTGTAAAGATATGCTACGCGCATGTTTTTTTTAAGTTTCCAAGGAAATCAGGATGAATTTCTCTCGTTCATAGAGTTTTCTTATAGTAGCAGATATTAGTCTACCATTCAAATGGCTCCTTTTGAAGCGCCTTATGGCAGGAGATGTCGCACTTGTCAGCCGGGAGAATTAGATGAAGCGTTAGTCATAGGTCCTAACTAATCCAAGACACGACCGATAAGATCCGAGCTATCCAAAGAAGACATCAAGATCGCCAAAGTCGGCAAAAGAGTTATGCGCAGGAGGCGAAAACCTCTCGAATTTCAAGTGGGTGATCAAGTTTTTCTTAAGATTTCTCCAACGAAAGGGGTTCGAAGATTTAACATCAAAGGGAAATTAAGCCCACGATTTATTGGGCCATATCCGGTGATAGACAAGATCAACCCAGTAGCATATCGAATAGAGTTACCTTCTAGTTTAGGAAGGATCCACGACGTTTTTCACGTATCGCAGCTCCGAAAGTATGTGTCGGGCCCGAAGCATGTTCTAGTGGAAGAGTCGCCGCTTTTGGCCGAAGATTTAACCTTCGAGCAGCAACCGATTCGAATTTTGGATCGACGAATCAAGCAGCTACGCACGAAAGAAGTCCCATTAGTCAAAGTGCTGTGGGCAAATCAAGATACCTCGGAAGCCACTTGGGAAACTGAGGAAAACATGAAAGATCGATACCCTCATCTATTTTGAGGTAACCAATCACGTTTTAACCACCATCAAGTTTCGGGGACGAAACTTCTTTTTAGGGGGGGAGGATGTAATAACCCACCCCGAAATCATGTTTAATTATCTATTAATCATCAGTAATTATTCAAATCGCGTATAAATTTTTCGCTTACCTTTATTTATCTATTTATTTTATTTAGTGATATCGGTGTCAAGTCTCGCGCGGGAGATGGCTAAGGTGCCGGACTATCGGCTTAAAAGTTTACTTTATACTTTTATTCGATAAGTTAAAGTATTTCAGGTTATATGTTTTACGTTATAAATTTATTTACCGAGAAAAGGTTAATATTTATCCGCCCCGATTTTTATATATATTTTACCGTTCCAATTTTAATTTATTTAATTTCATTCCCTTTATATTGTTTCAAGTGGTAATTTTACTCATTTTATCCTATTTTAATCCAAGTCCTAATTTATTTTACCCAAAGTGTTACCGATTAATTTTCTTGAGTACAAATTAATTATTTTTAGTCTAGTACATTTACAATAACTTTATTTTAATTAAAGTTTCAGATTTAATTAAGGGTTATTTTAGTTATTATTGGTATTAGTTTGGGTACAAAATATATATATATATACATGTATTAATAAACAAGGGGCTTAAGTCTTTTTAATTTCATTCAAGTAGACAACTCTCTCAAGCTCTCACCTCTCCTCTTCCTCCTCCCATCTGCCGAGCCCATCGCCGCCTGGGCCACCGGCGCCGGTCACCACCGCCGGAAAAAGGTGGCCGCCACCTCCTTCATCATCCCTCTTGTATTTTCATCCAATTTCAACTCCAAGGGTAATCTCTCAAACCCCCAATTTCAATTTCTTACAACCCTAATCTGAAAATTCATGTTTTATATATGTTTCTTTTGTAAATTTACTCTCTTTTACTCTTTAAATTCATGGATTCAAGTGTATAATGGGATTGTTAAGTTAGGGTTTGAGTTTGAGTATGTGCATGTGTATTTGGATGAGTTCTTGAGGTTTTCTTGTTAAATTCTTGATGCATGTGAATTTCTTGGTAAGTTGTTGAGTATTAAGGGCTGGTTGTATATGCTAAGTTTATTATTTTAGTGTTATCATGTTTAATTTGGGTGAATTAGTGAGTTTTTGGTGAAAGAGTTCAAGAACAAGTCCTTTATGTTGAGTTTGTGTTTAATTCATGGTTGCATGTGGGATTTAAGCTCTTTGATGAGTTAACTTTCAAGGTTTAATTCTGAAAATATAGTGGATTATAGCCAAAGTGAAGTTTGGTTGAGAATTAGAGTGAATTAAGGGTTAAATGTACCATTAGAGCTGAATTTAAGAACACATTGGATTCTGTTTTAATTCTGGAAATTTACAGCAGCATAAAAGTGGGATTTTTGCCCAAATTTCTACTCCATTTGATAGCTTAAGGTGTTAGCAAACCGTAGGCTTTGGAATTTCTAATTTTCGACTTGTATAGCCCGAGTTATGACCGAAACCGTGAAGGTACGATTTTATATACGAATTTTTGAGTCAGTGTTTTGAGGGCTGTTTTTCGCCCCTTTGGAGACCTTTTTGGTTTTTATGGTAAACATGAAAGTTTTAGGCCTCTTTGCAAGCTTTCCGGAAAGGTATGGTCCATCGTCATACGATATCGGGAGTGTGAGTTACGATCCCGGGAAACCGGGCTGTCCAGAACACCATTTTGCTCAAGTTAACCTTTGTGAATTAATGTCTTTTGGGCCTCAAATCAACCCAATAAGGGGTTCTAGGTATAAATGGGTCATGGTTATAAATTGTCATTATAGAGTTATGTGTTTAAGGCTGAGAGTACCAATTTGGAGCCCTAAATAAGTCTTAAGAATACCTTTCCAGAGCTAGTATGTTTAAGTAATGTATCGTGACTCCCTTCGTTCTTTAAGTCTAATGTTCAATATTTTTACTCTAGTTAAGAGTTCCTTCTAGCTTGGTAGTATCCAATGTCTAATTCAATTCATTCCTCATTCCATAATTCATTAATCCAAGCTTGTTTTTATTTACATTTGAACGTGTATATCTTGTTCCATTTCGCCATTTCATTCGATATCGTATTATCAAACCATATTTGAACTCGTTATCTCGCATCCTAGTTTCCAATTTATAATTACCCTATTCATCATCAATTCAAGCTAATTGTCCTAAGTTCAAGCCCTTTATTTGAATCATATTCTACGTCATTATTCTCATGTTTTCCGACCCGAAATTTCTAAGGTTTTATATGTACTGCTTCTGTCCGGGCCATTTTTCGGCCCTTCCTTTCATTTCTAGCCTTTGGGCCAGTTGACAAAGTTAAAGATCATGATTTTCCCTATTCCGGGATGTACTCTTCTACTTCGTTTCGATTTTCCTAACTTAAGTTATGCTACAAACTCCATTTTGTTACAACCTGAAATTTTATTTCTAAAATTGTTACATTTATATTACTAAGTTTCCGAACTCATGATTCTAATTCAGAACCTTATTCGGTTCTTCATTTTTATGTATGCTTACATTGGTTGACAACGTTTCAAAGGCCATCTCCAAGCCGAGCCGAGCCGCCAAGGTCTTTAGCGTCTCAAGGTACGCAAATTGTCCAGCTTTTATGATCTAAGTCATATACATGGTTCATTCAATTTATGCCATGTCAAGTTTTATGGTTTACAGTATCTTTATATTTAATAGTGGACCCGCCTTCTATGCTTATATTTACAGTTATGTTTTTAGCACTCTGATCAGAGTGCCTTGTCGCATCGCTTAGCAGTCAATCATTCCAAGTTTAGATCAACTTGGGCATACGCATGTGTGAGGTGCTTGCACCGATCGTAAGGGTTCCACCTACTTTCTATCTTTATTGGTTTATGTTTATGATCATGTCACTCAAGTCCTATTTTAACCCCTTCCCCGATTTTCAAAATGAATTTAAATGCCGGCACTAAAACCGTCTTTCGAACGGTTTACGTGCTGGAGGTTTACGTACTGAGTGTTTCCCCACTCACTTTGCGAATGTATTTCAATGTTTTGTTTTTAGGCGGTCCGAGCTCCCAGGATAACGGCGAGGTTAAGCAGAAGTAAGTTGTCTGTTCATGGTAGTTCTCTAAAGGCGATCGATGGTCGGTAATCAAGGTTACTCAAGGGCATTAAAGGCCACTTGGTTGTGGAAAGTCTATATGATATGTTTAATTAAAGGTTGTATAATGTATTTGTACTTTAAGTTTAGCGTTTGAGTTGTATGGAGTTAAGTACAGTTTTATGGTGGATTGTTATATTTTTGGTATTGTGTTTTTGCCTTGTCCCGAGTGGGGACGGCGGTAATGCCTCGACCTAAGGTGTTCCGCTGCGCTAATCACAGGTTTGGGATTCTAAAGTATAGTCTTAATCTTGTGATTAAGGTTGGGGCGTTACAGTTGTGTAAGGACATGTGATATATGTTGAGATTATTTCAAGAGTATTAAAGGATCACAAGACATGTAGGAATTATGTAATACATATTTAAGGGTCAAATATAAGCTTAACTATAAGAATATGATTAACATGAATTGAGTTGGACCTGACATAGACTGTGTCATGGTATAAACAGTAAGAAAATGTGCAACAGGCCTGACACGGACCGTGTCACCCATGACACGACCTGTGTTCATGCCCATATTCTTATTTAATGCCTAACGACTATTTGATCCGATTGTTTAATACATAATCTCATATTTGATATTAACAACCATATTTGTGATATGGCATGTGATCAATTGAATTACTCAAGGTCATGATTCTCATTAAGGACTATAATTAAGTCATTGACCATGTCTTAAGGAGGTGTAGGATGACTTCTATAAATAGGAGCCATTTGCAAGCCATTTGAATGATCTTTCATCTAATCACAACCTCTCATACTTGTCTAGACTGCAACTGTACTTGAGTGAATCAAGTAAGAAAAAAGTTTCTTGAGTATGTTAAGACCTAAGTTTATCCCTTTGAACATTTACAATATAGTAAATAATTATTAAGAAAAGTGAGTTCGTCCACAACAATACTTAGCATATCCATAGTGAGATAACCAATTTTTTTATACATCTTAATCTCTTTCCTCCAACAATCTTAAAACTATTTAGCATGGCCTTACTTCATGATATGTCTAGCAACTTTCGGAAGCTAGATCGGTTTGAAGGCGTGGATTTTAAGCATTGGCAAAGGAAGATGCAATTTATGTTCACAACTCTCAATATGACAAATGTGCTTAACATCGAGATCAGTTCATAGACTGGTTCAACCTTCTCCAACCGGTGTCATATTTTGCACAAAACACTATGCCTGTTGCCTAAAATAAACATTTAAGAAGGCAAATCATTAACAAGAAGTCAATCTATTAATATTTTTAAATTTTGAGCTTAAAATTTTAGTATAAAAAAACCAACACTTGGTGAAAATGATCAATAAGCTAGAAAGATGCAAAGAAACCACAAAAAATGGACTAAAAACATGGCGTCGCCCGGACTCGAACCGGAGACCTTCAGTGTGTTAGACTGATGTGATAACCAACTACACCAGGACACCCTGGTTGCATAATTATTGAACCTGTAGCTACTTAATAAAATATTTACTTTACCAATTTTTGGGTAGTAATTGGTAATCAACCATAGTTTCATGATGCAAATTACGGAAAGAGTTATGTTCGATGGTAAACACCAAACTTGAACATTGGCCAAATGTTTGTTACTCCCATGAATTCCGCACATTTGACTCTCCTTATCAATCTGCATTTTTTCTCCTCCCTCTTTAGAATTTTAAAGCTTCCTGATGGATAGCCAATATCGTTCCGGTACCGAAGAAGGATAGGAAAGTTCTAATGTGCGTTGATTTTAAGGATTTGAACAAAGCCAGCCTGAAGGATTGCTTTCCTTTGACACATATCGACATCCTAGTCAATCATACCCGTTGACACAAGCTCCTGTCATTCATGGATGGGTATGTTGGTTAAAATAAAATCAAAATGGTTGAAGAAGACACAGAGAAAACTTCGTTCATCACCCTGTGAGGAAGCTTTTGCTATGTTGTCATTCCTTTTGGGTTAAAGAATGTTGGTGCGGCTGATCAACGTACTGCGACTACTTTAGTCCATGATATGATCCACAAGGAAGTAGAGGTATGTGTGGATGAAATGATTGTCAAATCCAAGGAGCAAGAAGGTCATATTCCTAACTTGCGCAAATTTTTCCTTAGGCTACGCAAATACAACATGAGGTTGAATCTGCAAAAGCGTGCCTTTGGAGTGACTTCGGGGAAGTTGTTGGGGTACATCGTCAGTAAGTAGGGGATCTTTACTCTTATACCTCACTGTGGACCATAATGCTATGGTGCTATGTTGGCTCAAAAGATTGAAAGGAAGGAAATTCTATATACTACATCAGCAAAATGTTCTCAGGATGTGAATCTCAATATTCTGATATCGAAAAGATGGCCTTAGTGTTGGTGTGGTCAACAAAGAAGCTTCGTCACTACATGCTCTCGCATACCATCTATGTGATTGCAACATGCAACCCAGTCAAGTATGTTATGGAAAAACCCATGATTAATAGTCAAATCATCCGATGGGTGGTGATGTTGTCTGAATTTGATCTTCATTTCCTACATCAGAAGTCCATAAAAGGATGGACCATATATGATTTATTGGCCAATCTTCCATTGGATGATTCAAAAGTTAGGGGCTTGGAGTTATTGATGAACAAATTTTTCAAGTGGAGAAAGAAACTTGGAAATTATATTTTGATGGCACATTAAACCAGATGGGGTGTGGAGCCCAACGCCTTATTGATCTCACTCGAGGGTTTACATTTCCCCTTGGGCATCAAGTTGGATTTCGGTGTCACTAACAATGCTGCTGATCATGAGCTTGCATTATGGGGATGCAGACCACTCTTAAGATTGACATCAATCGACTTCAGATGTTTATATAAACTTAAGTTGAGAGTTTCATCACAAAAATAAGAAACTTGTTTTTATACGGATTCATGAACCATTGAAAGAAGCGACAATAAAAGTAATCCAAACATTACATATGTGGCCCAAAGGTTTTAAAACTAATTTAAAAAGGGAAATGGTGTATATATGACACTCAGAAACTTGAGTTTTGGTTGTGCCCGAATGTAATATCGTAGAAGCGATAAATTGGCTTTGGTTTGATGGAGTGGGTGGGGGTCTGTACTCTAACCTTCTAATGAGGGCAAGGAAAGCAACCTCCCTAGATCCCTTGGAATTGCAATTTTCTATCGAGCTAGACCTGGTGAGGACCATATCCCCCATCCTATGGATTAGCCGGGAGCCCTACTAAGGGGTGTTTCTCAACCTATGACAAGAATAATAAGGAGGCTAGGGAGTTAGCCATTTGTTTGAGGAAATTTGGACAAGAAAACAAGCTGAAAGCCATAGTGGATGAGCTTTAGTCACGGGACTTACCTCACTGGTTACGATCGTGATTCTCTCTTAGCGCCTTAGCCATTTTGATCATTTCTGAGGGAATTTTCAAGGGTTGGTAAAGGTTGTGACTCGCCCAGGTCACACCCGTGACCTTTGTTGAGAGTTGCCAGCCACGCCCTCAAACTCAGTTGGAGCGCCCTTGACCTCCTTCTTCCGGGAGGCTTCGGGGGTTCATGCCCATGACTTGCAAGGTCACACTCGTGACCCCTTGCTAGAGAGGTTTTCCCCTGCGCAAGACAAGAGACCTCCCTGGTGATGTATGTGACACCCTTCCCCCCCTCCCCACCCCCACCCCCACCCCCACCCCTCGGTTTTGGCTAAATGAAACGTTGTGTTTTGTGCCGCTGAAAGGTTATGTTGTTATTAATTTTAATGTAATCCCTGTCTTAATTTCTAGCCAACATAGCTCTCTCTTTCTTTCTCTCTTCCTCTCAGAATTATTTTGGTCATTTAAGTTGTAATTAATTTGAGTTAATTAGGCCTACTATAGTCAACTCTTATTGGGGTTTTTACTCCCTTAATCACGTATATATAGGTAAATGGAAAAGAGAGGAGATTAACTTTGATTATTAATATACATGATATTTTTGAGACCACACTCAAAACTCACTTACGTCTTGATTTTCTTTATCTAAATAGCTAATTTGGTGGTGAGATTGAGCTAATGCTTTAATGATTGTGGTGCGAAACCTTTATCAAATCTTTGTAGGTTGAATAGTTCTTGGTGGTGATAAAATTTATTCACGATCGTATCCCTCTTCCTTATATTGGGTTCTTCAATAGTTATTTGGGTTATTTGAAGATTATTACAATTGAATGTCAACAACAACTCAAGCATTTATCCATTTCTCCCATTACGACACGCTCCATCAGGTATTAGAGCTTCAAGCTCTAATCTTGTTTGAGTTCTTTTCATTGAATTTTGACTTTTTGATCATCGTTGGGTGCTTTTGTTATTGTTGGTTGTTTTGATCATATTGGTGATTCCCATCCCATGTATTTATTAGATTTTGGTGTTGGAATGTTTTTTGGATGAATGATTTTGGAGATTGGGCTTGTTGGATTTGTATAATGAAAGTGTTAATTTAGATTTTGGAAAAAAAATTGCTTCCCTCTATATTCGATTTCCTTTGTCTCTCTTGTGCATCAAGCTATAAAGAACCCTAGCCAAACACATAGCCAACTACAGAAAACCAAACTCTAGAAAAATATCCTAAACACATCTCGTCCATTACCCTTCTTCTTGGTATGGATAACGACATTAATCCTAATCAAGATGCATCAAGCCAGCGTCAAAGAGCACAAATGAGGTCTTTACTTGAAGAATCTCATAACCTAGGGTTGGAAACCTGTGTCTAGACCAATGAAAATGTTCTTGGTGCTATTATAAATCAACTTGAAAAGATAAATGCACAACTCCAGGGTCAACCTCGACCAAGAAGAAGAGAGAGATCCTCCGTTAGCCCTATCCGTCCTCCTCCAAAGTTTGAGTTGGGTGATGATGATAGTGGTTTCATTCACATGTTCCAAAGAAGAGGAACAGGACATCGACTGCCGAGAGACGATTTACGCAGTGTCAAGGTTGACCTTGCAGAGTTCAATAACTCCCTCAACCCCGACGATTATTTAGTGTGGGTGCAACTACTGGAGCGGATTTTTCAAGCTACATGGTATAATGATGATAAGGTCTTTAAGGTTACTAACGTGAGGCTCACTAAGATTGCATCACTATTGTTTGAAAGTATGAAGGCTCAAAGGGCTCGAGATGGAAAATGAAAGATTACTTCAGGGAAGTAACTTAAGAAGTTGATGAACAAGTGGATTCTTCTACTATATACAAGAAAGACATTCTAAGAAAACTCTTCGCCCTCGAGCAAGGGAAGAGAAGTGTAATTGAGTACAATCAGGAGTTTGAACAATTACTTGTCAAAAGTGATCTCCAAGAACCATCAGAGCAAACAATGATGTGGTTCTTGAATGATTTATCTTCCTCGATCGCCAAGAAAGTTGAGATACAACCTTATGACTCCCTTGATGAACTTTGCAATCTTGTTGTCAAGGTCAAGCGAAGGAAGAAAGAGAAGGCTCTCACTATGCCTTTTGGCCGTCCCGTTGCTCCCTCTTCCAAGCCTGACCCAATGACTACTCCTACACTGTAAGAGACTCCTCTATCTACGTCTCTACCACCTAGGGTAGATAAGGGAAAGGAAATTGCATATCCTTCTCATGCAGCTCAACCTAAGAAGATGAAAGGGAAGAAAGTGTTTTAAATTCTAAGGTTATGGTTATTTTCAGGCTGATACTCTACTCGGAGAATATTGGTCATTCAAAAGGTACAAGAAATCGAAGAAAAGCTTAAGACTACACAAGACGAACCAGAGTTTGTTATTTAGGATTGTGAAGGTTCTGAGGAAGAAATTCCTGAGGCTCTTACACCCAACAAAGGAGAGCTACTTGTTTTGAGAAGCGTGTTGCATACGGATGAAGCTCTTATTGATAAGGCTTAAAGGGAATTGGTTTTTCATTTAAGATGCGCAGTAGGTAACCAATTATTGATGGGGGTGTTTGCACGAATGTGACATTGACTTACATGGTGGAGAAGCTAAGACTTCCTCTTATTCTGAATCCCCGTCTTTACTCTTTTGAAATGGCCCAACGACAACAACAAACTTAATTAAGGTAACCATATGCAAGACCTAATTAACCTTTCTATTGGTTTTAAGTATCGTGATGCTATATTATACAATTTTTTTTTTGTATGGATGCTTGAAATATCTTGTTGGGTTGTCCATACTGATTTGACAAGCATGTTATTTATGACGAGTTGGAAAACACTTACATTTTTGCAGTCAACAAAAAGAGGGTAAAACTAACACCACTTGCCCTGTATGAGATTTTACTTTCCAAACCGAGGAAGGGATGTGAGAGGCCTAAACACTTGAATGAATACGGGTCGAGAAGGCTCTAGAAAAGGGGAAGGAAATCTTTTCCTTACTCCTCCTAAAAGCAAACAAGAGTGAGGAAGTGAACCCCCTGCTCCAACTGCTTTGCTTAATCAGTGTGGAGATTTTTTCTCGAGATTTGCCTACGAGTCTCTCACCTATTCGAGGAATTGAACATCAAATTTATCTTATTCCTAGTGCCTCTTTATCCAACAAGGTGTCTCATAGGTGTAATCCTTCGGAATCCAAGGAGTTGCAACGACAAGTTGAAGAGCTCATTGAGTGGGGATACGTTCGAGAAAGCATGAGTCCATATTTATTTCCAGTTTTGCTAGTTCCCTAGAAAGATGGTACATTCTGAATGTGTGTTAACAGTTGCACGATCAACAATATTACTATCAAATATCGATATCCTATACCGGGTCTGGATGATATGTTGGATGAGCTCCATGGGTAGTGTATATTCTCCCAAATGGGCCTTCGTAGCGAGAACCATCAGATTCGAATGAGGGAAGATGATGAATGGAAGACTGCCTTCAAAGATAAAGGTAGACTTTATGAGCCGTTGGTCACACCATTTGGAATATCTAATGCCCCAAGTACTTTCATGCGACTTATGAACGAATTTCTTCGCCCTTATATCAGGAAGCTTCTAGTGGTCTACTTCGATGACATCCTTGTGTATTCCAAGAATGAGAGTGAACACTTGTTACATTTGAAAGCGATGTTCAAGATATTAAGGCATCGAAAATTACATGGGAAGATGGTGAAATGTGAATTATGTACTCATAAGTCATTTTCTTGGGTACATAGTCTCGAAGAAGGTATCTTGATGGATCCTTCTAAGGTTGAGGCCATCTGGTTTTGGACTTCCCCATCCTCTATCATTGAAGTACGAAGCTTTCACATTCTTGTATCGTTCTACTAGTAATTCATATGAGAATTTAGTGCCCTCACGACCCCAACGAATTATGGAATGTTTGAAGAAGGGTAAGTTTGAGTGGACTAAAGCATCCTACGTTTCCTTTGAGAAGTTGAAATCTAAGCTTTGTGAAACTCCGGTTCTAGGCTTACCAGATTTCACTCAAGTGTTCAAAGTTGATTGTGACGCGAGCAGGGTGGGTATAGGAGTTGTTCTCATGAAAAATCAACGATCTATAGCCTACTTTAGTGAGAAGATTAATGGATCAAGGAAGAACTATTCAACATATGATAAGGAATTTAATGCTTTGGTTCTAGCCTTAGATCATTGGCCTCATTACCTTTGTACAAGTCAATTTGTGCTACATTCCTATCATGAGGCCTTGAAATATTTGAATGGCCAATACAAGCTCAATTCTAGGCATGCGAGATGGGTAGAATTCATCCAAAGTTTTAACTTTGTGGCAAAGCACAAAAAGGTGAGCATAAATATGGTGGTGGATGTGTTCTCGAGGTGTCATTGTTCGTTGTGTATTATGGAAGCTCGAGTTCTTGGTTTCGAACACATCAAGGAGTCTTATAAGGAAGATGAGGATTTTAAACCTGATATTGACGGAGATGGTGGTTCATATGTGAATCAAGAAGGTTTCCTTTTAAAGCGAAAAAGATTATGTATTCCCTAGTGTCCTTTGAGATGATTTGGTGAAGGAAGTTCATGGCAAAGGTATTTCCTACTATTTTGGAATCAATATGACCCTTGACATGCTCCAGGAACACTATTATTGGCCTAGAATGGGTGGAGAAGTTCACTATGCGATCTCGAAGTGGCCAACATTCGGAGAGTCAATTTCACCAGAGACTTTACATTCCCTTACCGGTACTGCATGGTCTTTGGGAAGATTTGAGCATGGACTTTATTGTGGGTCTCTCGGTCTCCCTCGAACTTCTTGTGGAAAAAATGCGGTCGTGGTTGTTGACCGATTCTCGTAGAGGAAACATTTTATTGCTTGTGAGAAGATGGACTATGTTACACACATAACCTCTATCTTTTTGAAGGAGAATGTGAGTCTTCATGGCATTCTTTCTCAGCCACTTCTGGAGGTTGTTATTGAACATTTCTCACCATCCCCAAAATTGATTGGGAAGAGGGGGTGACTAACAAGACCCTCACAACCATACTTATAGGTCTAGTTAGCAAGATCTTGAAGGATTGGGATAAGAAACGTTGTTGATTATTCCGTATTTTGCATGATTTTTTTTACCGAGTAAATTACATTTACCCTACCTGACATTTGTGGTAAAAAAATTTACACACCCAACATTTGGGAAATAATTTTTACCTTACCTAACATTAAGTGTTCATATATTTAAACCTCCAAAGAAATTCTGTAATTGATTTTTGTTGGATTATCCGGTGAACATTAAAAAGATAAATATGAATTGACTTTTTTATCCTTGATATTAATTCATATAATTTTCAATTAAATATGAATTGATGTTTTTACCCTTAATATTAATTCATATGGTATTTAAACCCCAATCTTTTCTCTGCTTTATTTCTTCAAAAACTCAATCCCTCCCCATTCTGAAAATGAAAAGGTTATTTAAGTCATTTATTTCTCAATGTTAGGAGCAACATGGTACATTCATATAGTCATATAGGGGCATTTTGGTATTTTTCACATTTCCGATAAGAAGTAACCGGATTCAGCCCCTAAAAATTATTTTCACTAAATGTCAGGTAAGGTGAAAATTATTTCACAAATGCCGGGTGGGTAAAAATTATTACCACAAATGTCAGGTAGGGTAAATGTAATTTACTTAATTTTGAGTAAATTACATTTACCCTACCTAACATTTATGCAAAAAATTGCTGGGGGGTGCCACACATATTTTTTAATTGACTCGTGGGTCACAACTTTTTTTTAATGCATTCCCGGGGGACATTAAACTTACTTAAGTCGCTGAGGGTGACAATCCGACATGTTTTGACTGGAAAAAAGGAAAAGTCTTATATGCCCTTGAAAATTGAGTGAAGTGACCCTTTTACCCTTAATTTCACTCCTCAATCTTTTCTCCTTCAATGGCGTCACCACTGCAACCGCCACTTCTCTCTTCTCCTCTCTTTCTTCTCCCTCTCTCCAACCCCCTCGATTCTCCTTTTTCTCCACCAATCCCACTTCTCTCCTCTCCACCTTCTCCTCCTCCCATCACCATCAACATCTCCACCAAACACACCGCTAAAAAGGACGACATTGACATCACCTTCTTCGACCAAGTCAACCCAGAAGAATAAGTCGCATTCGACCCGCCGGAGAAGCCCGAAGGTTTCGTCCCGCCGCGACCCATCGACGAGCCGCCGTTTGAGTCCGAGGAGGAGGTCGCCATGGCGTACTAGGAGCTGTACGGGCCGGGATTCAGCGGGGATACTTTTCTAGGGAACGATGTGTATGTCATTCCTTCTCTTTCTCGACATCACAAATTCATAGGTTTTGAGGGTTTATACTGTTTCGAGGGATGGGGGTTTGTTTAGTTGGGGATGTCCAGATACTAAATTGGATCAGAGTGATGAGGAAATGGTTGACCCGCCGTCTCCTGGGACACCTAAGAAAGTTGAGGAAGGTTGGGTTATTGTGAAGAAGAGGAAAGAATTTGATGGAAAAGGGAGTAACTTGAATGATGAAGACATGGAATTTTTACTTCACAAGATCAAGTGGGAGTTATTGAAGAAGGATTACCTTATGCAATCTCCAGCAAAGGTGACAACATGTGATTATCACCGGGGGCTTGATCTTGTTGTTGTTGGGTTACGTGCAGACCCAATTCCCCACACCATCTCCCTGCTTTAGGGGTTACTTGCAGATCACTCTGCTTGCTTTGGGATTGCTATTGATTCTGGAGGAAGAGGATTGAATTATGGAGGAAGAGGATGAAGAAAAGAGAGAAAGAGGGATGAATGGCATGGTAAATTAAATTAGAGAGAAAAATAAGGGCATTTTCGTCATTTTCAACATATCTTGCTGGATTTCAATAAAATTAATCGGATTGTCACCCCTCAGCCACTTAAGTAAGTTTAATGTCTCCCGGGAATGCATTAAAAAAAAGTTGTGACCCACGAATCAATTAAAAAAGATGTGTGACACCCCCAACAATTTTTGCACACCCGACATTTGTGAAACAATTTTCACCTTACATGACATTAATTGTTCATAAATTTAAACCTCCTAAGATATTTTATAATTGATTTTTGTTGGATTTTCCGGTGTAACATTAAAAAGATAAATATAAATTGACTTTTTTACCCTTGATATTAATTCGTATGACTTTCAATTAAATATGAATTGACGTTTTTACCCTTAATATTAATTCATATGACATTAACAGGGGAGTGTTGAAGAAGAGGAGTGTGAGAGGAATCGACTGTTGGTGTTTTTCTATTTGGAGTTTCGACACACTTTTTTCCATACAAAACAATTAAAGGGTCCTTTAAGTCATTTTTTCTCAATATTATGGGCAACATGGTACATTCACATAGTCATATAGGGACATTATTGTATTTTCTCATTTCCGATGAGAATTAACCGGATTTTGCCACTAAAAATCACTTTCACTTAATGTCAGATAAGGTAAAAATTATTTCACAAATGTCGGGTGTGCAAAAATTATTACCACAAATGTCAGGTAGGGTAAATGTAATTTACTCCTTTTCTTAACCCCAACCCAACTTTTCCCCTTCTCCTCTCAGCCCTTGGCCCAATTCCCTCCAGCTCGGAACCCAACTTAATCTCCCCTATCCATTAACCCCAAACCCAACTACCCAGAACCGTTACCCGCCTAACCCACTACCCAAACCCTAAATCCCTAATTCTAATTTCAATCCCCCCATTTTTCCATTCTTCCCATTTCATTTCCCCTTTTCATTCTCTCACAATCACGTTTCTCCCTCTTCCTCTGCTTCCTCGCTTTCTCTTTCTTTCGTTCTCCTTGTCTCTATCCGTTTTGCTCTCTCTCATTCTCTCAGCTTTTGTTTCTCTGTTTCTCTCTTTGTATCTCTCATACACTCATACACTCACTCCTTTTTCCATTTTCTGTGTCTTTTCCAGATTTGGAATATGGGAGACCAAAATACAATTCGCAGAAGTTCAGATGCATCTGTAAGATATTATTCTTTAATAGATTATGGCTTGATATTAAGAGATATGAAATATAATTTCCTCTTTATTACCTATCAAATTTTTGGCAAGCATAATCATGGGGATTGTAATTATCCAATCAAATCAAATCTTAACGGCTAATTAATATTAACCGTTCATCTTGGTTGCTTGATGGACGCACCATATTAAAAGTTGAAAGCTATAAATTGGTCCTCTCCTTAACAGTAAATATACAGTGAAAAAACCATCTATGTCTCTGTAACTAAAGTGAGAAAAGTGTTAAGGGGGAGAAACTCATTTGTGCAAGGAACATTCTTTTGGTGAAGGAGTATTTCGGAAAGGGTTAGTCAATTACATTATGGCTTCCATATCTTCCGCATCAGGTATAATTTATTGTGAGAATTAATTAGTTCAAGATCCTAACATCATGAAGTTAATTATGTCTATTAAGTTTTACATGTGATATCAGAGCATGGTTATGAACTTTTAATTTCTCCTACTAAAGTTAATGGTCTCTCGTATCAATGTTATGCAAATTGTTGATTAAATACTATTGCAATATCATATATTTCAATTAGTCGAATTGTGAGTGTATGTGCTGATTCTTTTAAATGCTAAAGTTGACCATTATTCATTATGCTTAGTGACAGTTTATATTGCATGATTGATTTTCTCCAAGTCACATTTACCGTATGAGAGATGAAATTCGTTTTGATTAAAATTAGGCCACTTATTGATTTGTTTTACGTACGTGAATATTTCTTATTCTACTTATGAGATTGTGAATCATATTACGTTATAATTAATGGCATGTAATATTGGCATGTTTATTTGTTTACTATACTTAATTGCATATGAATTACTGCTGGAAAATCACAATATAGTTTTTAATTTGTTTATTAACTAACATGATGAATTCATGTGCTAATTACATAATGTGTGTATATATATGATTAGCATGTGATTGTGCTTTATTTGTTGATCATGATGATAATCTGTATGATATTAAATGTTTAGTATGATACTTATGAAATTAAGCTAATTGCTTAAATAATGGATAAATAAATTAATGGTAATATCATGATTTAACATTTGTTTGATGCTCACCAAAGTGGCCAAATTGTAATGTTTATGCTAATCATGATTCACGAGGTCATTTATCCAGATTTAATAATAGTATGAGATGTTCAATTATTAAAATTAAATGGATAAAAGATTATCCTTATCGATAGAGGTTTAAATTTACCCAAAGGTAAGTTAGTTATCTATTATTAGGGGACATAATAGAGAATGTGTAGCAATTACGTTGACTAAGTTTGCTCGTATATCCAAAGATAAACTTGTAAATTTAGTTGTGCTATAAAGTTATTGATGATTTTTACGTAGTTTACTATAATATTACCCAAAGGAGTATCGTAGCATATTTTCATGTTTTACCTGACACTATTATGTGATTACTTGTATTTATTAATGAGCATTTATGTACAATTGCAGCTATTTCACTTCACTCGCATGCTTCATCTGTTACTGTGTTCAATGGACTTAACTTTGCTGAATGGAAAGAACAAGTTAATTTCCACTTAGGAGTATTGGATCTTGACTTGGCTCTTTCAGAAGACAAGTTTTCTCATCTTACAGACTCTAGCACTGAAGAGCAAAAGCCGTACCATAAAGCTTGGACTCGATCTAACAGGTTAAGTCTTATGTTTATGTGAATGACAATCGCAAACAATATTAAGACTGCTACTGACTCAACAGAAAGTGCTAAAGAATATATGGAGTTGGAAGAGAACAAGTCTCTTGCTGGTACTCTCATGTCTTTGAGCTTACAAACATGAAGTACACCGAAACGGTGAGTATGCAAGCTCATATTATAGAGATAACCAACATTGCAGTAAGACTTATGACTTTAGGGATTGTTGTTGATGACTCTTTCTTAGTACAATTTATTCTTAATTCACTTCCTCCTAAGTATGGACCATTCCAAATAAAATATAACAGTCTTAAAGACAAGTGAAATATTAGTGAATTGTCCAGTATGCTTACTCAAGAGGAAGCGAGGTTAAAGAAGCAAGAAGGAAGTAATCATATAGCTAACCTACTAAGTTCAGAAGTTCTTAAAGTTAAGCTTAACAGGTTTAAGAAGAAGAAAGGACCCACTAAAGCTTCTCAGGGCGACAAGAAGGAGAAAACGATTCTTAAATGTCGTTTTTGCAATAAGAAGGGACATTTCCAGAAAGATTGCCTGAAACGTAAGGCTTGGTTTGAAAAGCAAGGTAATTACTCTATCTTTGTATGTTTCGAGTCCAATTTGGTTGAAGTTCCTAACAATACTTGGTGGCTTGATTGTGGTGCTACTACTCATGTATCTAACATGGTGCATGGATTTCTTACTATCCAAACCATAAACCCAAGTGAGAATTTTTTATTCATGGGAAATCGGATGAAAGCTCCAATTGAAGGCATAGGGACTTATCGTCTAAAGTTAGATATCGGTCATCATTTAGACTTGTATCAAACTCTCTATGTACCTTCGGTTCTAGGAATTTAATTTCAGTTTCAAAACTTGATGTTGTTGGGTTTCATTTTAGTATTGGTAATGGATGTTTCAGTTTGTTTGAGAATAAGCAATTAATTGATTCCGCTTTTCTTAATGATGGTTTATATAAACTGAAACTTGATCATGGTTTTTCTGAATCCCTTCTTACTATTTATCACAATGTTGGAACTAAGCGTAGTATGCAAAATGAAAAGTATGCTTTCTTGTGGCACAAACGTTTGGGTCATATATCTAAAGAAAGGTTGGGAAGACTAGTAAGAAATGAAATTCTTCCACAGTTAGATTTCAATGACCTTAATATATGTGTGAATTGCATAAAAGGAAAGCAAACCAAACATAGTAAGAAGGTGCGATAAGAGTAGAGAGCTTCTTGAAATTATACACACTGACATATGTGGACCGTTTGACGTTCCATCTTTTAATGGTGAAAAATATTTTATCACCGTTATTGATGGTTTTTCGCGTTATGGTTACATATACTTATTGAATGAAAAATCTCAGGCAGTTGAAGCCCTTGAGGTGTATGTAAATGAGGTTGAAAGGCAATTAGATAAGAGGGTTAAGATCGTTAGATCCGACAGAGGTGGTGAATACTATGGAAGGTATAACGAAAAGGGACAATGTCCTGGTCCATTTGCAAAGTTCCTCGAGAAATGTGGCATATGTGCACAGTACACTATGCCAGGAATGCCACATCAAAATGGTGTTGCAGAAAGGCGTAATCGGACATTATTAGATATGGTTAGGAGTATGATTATTAACTCCTCATTGCCTAAGTCCTTGTGGATGCATGCTCTTAAAACAGCTATGTACTTTCTTAATAGGGTTCCTAGTAAAGCAGTTCCCAAAACTCCTTTTGAGTTATGGACTGGTAGGAAACCTAGTCTAAGACACCTTCATGTTTGGAGTTGTCTAGCAGAAGCAAGAATATATAATCCACGTGAAAGGAAGTTGGATTCTCGTACGACTAGCGGGTACTTTATTGGTTACCCAGAGAAGTCCAAAGGCTATAGGTTTGATTGTCCTAATCATAGTCCGAGGATAGTTGAAACCGGTAATGCTAAATTTATTGAGAATGGTGAAGTTAGTGGGAGTAATGAAAGACACAATATGGAAATTAATGAGATAAGGGAAACCATACCCATATCTATAAATGTTCCATTATCATGCCCTACTCCAAATAACGTAAGTGAGATAAGGGCATCTATACGCGTATCAGTAAGTGTCCCTCTGTCAAATCCAACTCCAAGTGTTGTTCCTATCTTGGATCATAATATTCATAATAATGAAAAACATTTGGGTGATGATATGACTCATGCGGAAACTGATTCACCATTGCTCAATAATCAAGATGAAGCACAAGAGCAACCTATTTTAAGAAGGTCACAAAGGGAAAGAAGGTCAGCTATCCCAAATGATTATGTGATTTATTTGCAAGTATCAGACCTTGATGTTGGAATAAAGAATGATCCGGTTTCATTTTCACAAGCCATTGGATGTAATGAGTCTGATGAATGGATCAATGCTATGAAAGATGAACTGAAATCCACGGAACAAAACAAGGTTTAGGACCTTGTTGAGTTACCAAATGGGTGTAAACAAGTTGGAAGTAAATGGGGTTTTAAGACCAAGTATAACTCATACGGCTATATCGAAAGATATAAAGCAAGGCTTGTTGCTAAAGGTTATACACGAAAGGATGGCATTAATTACAAGGAGACTTTTTTTCCCGTATCGAAGAAGGACTCATTAAGAGTAATTATGGCTTTTTTTAGCCCATTATGATCTTGAGCTACATCAAATGGATGTGAAAACCGCATTTCTTAATGATGATCTTGAGGAAGAAGTTTATATGGATCAACCGAGGGATTTTTGGCTGAAGGAAAGGAACATATGGTGTGTAAGCTTAAGAAGTCAATATACGGACTAAAACAAGCTTCGCGACAATGGTATATTAAATTCAATGACACTGTAACCTCTTTTGGTTTTCAAGAAGTCATTGTTGATAAATGCATATACCGAAAGGTCAGCGGGAGTAAGTTTGTATTTCTAGTACTGTATGTTGATGACATTTTTACTTGATGCTAATGATTTGGGCATATTGTATGTGACTAAAGATTTTCTATCTAAGAATTTTGAAATGAAAGATATGGGTGAGGCATCCTATGTGATAGGAATTGAAATTTTCCGTGATATGTCACAAGGATTGTTATGATTGTCTCAAAAGGCCTATATTGAAAGAATTCTGGAGAACTTCCATATCGATAGATGCTCAGCTGGAATTGTACCAATTCAAAAAGGTGATAAATTTATCCTCATGCAATGTCCAAAGAATGATGTGGAACGTAAGGCAATGGAATCTATTCCAAATGCTTATGTTGTAGGCAGTTTAATGTACTTGCAAAACTGTACGAGGCCAGATATTAGTTTTGCTGTTGGGATGCTAGGAAAATATCAAAGTAATCCTGGCATGGATCATTAGAAAGCTGCAAAGAAAGTGTTGAGGTACCTACAAGAAACAAAGGATTACATGCTCAAGTACAAGAAATGTGATCAATTAGAAGTGGTCGAATACTCAGATTCAGATTTTGGTGGATGTCGTGATAGTAGAAAGTCCACTTTTGGTTATGTGTTCCTATTATTTGAAGGAGCAACATCCTGGAAAAGTGCGAAAAAAATTGTGTTGCTACATCTACTATGGAAGGTGGGTTCGTGGCTTGTTATGAGGCTACAATACATGCACTATGGATTAGGAATTTCGTTTATGGTCTTGGGGTAGTTTACTCTATCTCCAAACCATTAAAGATGTATTGTGATAATTCTGCAGCAATCTTGTTCTTAAAAAAATGATAAGTATTCAAGAGGTGCAAAACACATGGAATTGAAGTACTTATCATTGAAGGACGAAGTTCAGAAACAAAAAGTGTCTATTCAACATATTAAGACTGATATGATGATAGTAGATCCTTTGACTAAAGGTTTACAACCTAAGATATTTAAGAGGCATGTGCATAGAATGGGTCTTGGTTGTAAGGATGATTAATATTTAGTTTTTTGACACTTTGAGCTCAATACGTTACTAAGTTTCTAACTTACTTTTAAGCTTCATATTAATAAAGGTGTACACATGAAGTTTTCTAGGAATCTTAATAAGAATGTACATGGACCGTAATGTTTTATTTCATGTACTTATTCTTGATGATTTGTAAGATGTAGTAGTATATGAAGGGAACATGCTTCATAAAATAGTGTGTAACCTCCATAACTCTCTTTTTCAAATTGTTAAGCATGGTAAATGTATGTTGAACGGAGATGATTACTTGATTTCCACTCTTATATATGTTGTTAAGTTTGAATGATCAAGCCAAGTGGGAGAATGTAAGATATTATTCTTTAATAGATCGTGGCTTGTAAGAGATATGGAATATAATTTCCTCTTTATTGCCTATCAAATTTTTGGCAAGCATAATCATGGGGATTGTAATTATCCAATCAAATCAAATCTTAACGTCTAATTAATATTAACCGTTCATCTTGGTTACTTGATGCACGCACCAGATTAAAAGTTGAAAGCTATAAATTGGTCCTCTCCCTACCAATAAACATACAGCGAAAAAACCATCTATGTCTCTGTAACTAAAGTGAGAAAAGGGTTAAGGGGGAGAAACTGATTTGCGCAAGGAACATTCTTTTGGTGAAGGAGTATTTCCGAAAGGGTCAGCCAATTACATTATGGCTTTCGCATCTTCCGCATCAGGTATAATTTATTGTGAGAATTAATTAGTTCAAGATCCTAACATCATGAAGTTAATTATGTCTATTAAGTTTTACAACCTCACCATTTTTGTATACATACACCACTACCATCGCATACAACCCTGCAAGATCCATCTCCACCATCCAAACTGAAGTAATTCAAGGGCCAAGATTGAAGATTAGGATTGGATTTCGAGTATAAAAGCAACAGTAGATTGAAGAGAAGGGGATTGTTGATTTTGGGGATGTGACAGCCCATACCTCCATATTCAGGGTTAGGTTAGATTCAGATTTAAGATTAGTATTTTTGATTCATGTTAGAATTGGTTACTGATTATCTAGTTTGAATAGATTTATATTACTCTGTTTTACTACATTGATGTTTTGCTTGTTTATGCTAAGTTTGAATGGATTCTGTTTTGCTCTGTTTTATTGATGTTATGCTCTGTTTTATTTTGTTTAGGTCAAGGCATTACTCATTAGGTATTCTTCTTTCTTTCTCTCCTTTTCTCTATCGCCTTTACCCTGTTTCTCTTTTCTCGTTTTCGTCTTTCTTCCTTTCCTTTGTGTTATTCCAGGCAACAGTAGTAGTAGGGTTTTACTATTTTAGTACTGTTTAATCCTTTTCTTTCCCTCAGTTATTTTAGGTGATAGTTATAAGTGTTCTTTTACTTTGTTTTAAGTTAGGTTTAGGTTGTAGTAGATTAGGTTAATATTACATTTTAATAGAGTAAAAGCTTAGGTTAATTTATATGAGTTAAGTTGGGTCTAGAGTTATTAGTATCTAGGGTTAGTGATTTGGGCCAATTTTGTTCGTTTGGGCCGGCTTTCAGTTTAGATTAGTACTCCTTCGAATGATAAATTAGGGTCAAGTCTTAGGTCCTTTTAGTTTTAATTGGGTTAGTAGGTTTTGTCTAGGGTTTGTTTAGGGTCATTAGGGTTAATTGTTAGTAGGATTTTTAGATGTCTTTAGGGTTTAGGGTTTTTATTAGTTTTAGTTTTAGTTTGTTAATTAAAAATGATTAGTGAATAGTTAATTTAGGTTAGAGGGTGATTAAGGGTTTTAATAAGGGTTTAATTTGAGGTTTAGTTGGAAGGGAATGGTTAGCTTAGTTTAGGAGTTTTCACCACTACGCTCTATCTTTTGTTGAAGTTTAGTTGGCTGAGAGGTTGCTAGACTTCTTTAAAGTATTAGTGTGAGGTTTTAGTGAGACAATTAGACTATCTTTTATGAGAGTGAGGATTGACTTAATTAGGGTTTGTTACTTTTTATACTCTTAAGTGTTATCTTTAATGAAAGTGAGGGTAAGGTTTAGGAAGTTAATCTAATGTTATCCTTGAGAGAGGAGCTTAGAGTGGTTTAATTTTAGTAGCGACCCATTCCTTGCTTAGTTTAGCTATCACCTTTCGTTTTTCCTTCGATTAGATTTCCATTAGGAGGCTAAAATCAACCCTCGAGCATTTTTCTTTCTTTTATTTGTTGTCTTTTATTGTGTTCTTTTATTAGTTCTAAAACTCCAAAAAATGGATTTCCTTCAACCTAGATGGTGAGAGCTCGATAGCTTTTAGGTTCGGTAGCCCCAACTCCCTGTGGATACGACAATTATACCCGGCTGTACTGCAACTTGAACAGTTGTCATGTAGAGTTTGCATACAATATGGCTCATTCCTTTGCCACGAGGCATTTCCCTTTAGAGACATGTTATGAGGTGAACCCTCTCACTCCTCTTGAGTTTGTTCTGCTACCTATGAAATCAAGAGTGAGCATTGCGGCTTGCGAGTGAGCCAAGGAGGTAAAGAAGGTGCATGAACAAATCCAGAGCAAGATTGAAAGAGCCAATGAGATGTACAAAGCAAGGGCAAACAAACATATGAGGGTTGTGTCGTTTGAGCCAGAATATTTGATTTCGCCTGTAATGATAACTGGCGCACAAATCACCATAAGTGCTTTCCGCATGCTTTGTCCTCCCTAACACGTTACCTGGGATTGAAGTGTGGCTTAAAGGAATTGAAGTTTTCCTAGTGTAGGACCCGGGAAAAAACTTCCAACGGTATCCTTTGCGATATTAGGCGAATCGAAAGAGGTTTCTATTCTTTAAGGGATTTAAATTCAATTTTTATTAATCAATATGTTCAAATGCAACCTTGAATTTCATTAATTTTATTTCCAGAAAATGTCATTGCTAAAAAAATAATATAACACAAAAAAAACGGGGAGAATCAACAGTGAACCGAGAGTCCAAGACCTCAGCTTTCTGATTCGTTTCTTTCTATGATATTACTTCCCGTGCAATTAAAATTTTCTAGAAATAAAAAGTAAAATTCGAAAAGAAAGCGAGCGAATCAAATTGAATAAATTATAGAGTCGCCAATTAATTTTTGGTGAGAATTAATAAACTCAAATTAGACTCCACAAACCGCGAACCATGAGATTCGGATCCGGGGGTAAGGTTACGAATGCGAAAGTTTTTAAACCTTTGAATCCGCCGATTCAAAGAATGTATTCTACTAAATCGGTTCGTTAAAGAAGAGAGTAGAAGAGGAAAATTAATTAGATTATTTAAATTATTTAGATGCATGCGAAAAATTAAAGTGCGAAAATAAATAAATGCGATAAACGAAACATAAATAAATAAAGAACGAAATTAAAGTTGCAATTAAATGTAATCCGATTTAGATTAGTCGCAATTAATATTTAATATCAAGATAAGTGATTACAAGATAGTAAAAATGCAAAATAAAGATGCCAAGAATTAATGTATGCAAATGATGAAGAAAGGAGGAGGAGAAGAAGAGAGCGAGATGAAGAAGAAATCACCTAGTGTCAATACTCCTAGGTGATTCGGTGTAAAGAAAAATGATGAGAATGAGGCTGTATTTATAGGGGAAATGGAGTGAGGAAACTAGGGTTATGAAATAAAGAGAGGTAGATGGGCCATTCTGATCAGCAGGAGGCCCAGTATGTTGGAATCAAAGGAAGCGGGCCACTGCGGACCAGCGTGTTGGGTTATTTTGAGCTGCCTAACTTCAAACGATCTTAACTTTCTAATCCACCTCCGATTAACTTGATTCAAGTGTCGTTGGAAAGCTTGTAATGAGTACTTTTAGCTCCCAAAATTAGGAAACTCGTAGAGGTCGGTGGAAAGTCGGTAATTTAAAGAAAAGGCTAAGGTACATAAACAAAGGGCTGAGTTTTTGGAATATTTGAACGCGGATGGGCCAGAAATAGAAATGGGCTAATGTGAAAGGCTTTTTGTAGAGGAAAATTTATTTGGGTTTTTTGTGCGTTTTTCATCATTTATGCATTTCAAGAATACTTGGCATTTAATCCTAAAAAATAAAAATGCTCAAAATAAATTACATAATTACAAAGCTGAACTACGAAAAAATTCAGCGTCTACACCTAGACAGCATGTGTGCGAGGACAAAACATGCTGAAAGGACTCGTGGTGATTTGTGGGGACAGTCAACGATCCAAGAAGTAGTTATATGTAATGTCGGCGGCCTGGGAAGGGTCGGGGCATTACAGATAGTATCAGAGCTGAGTCGCGATCGTGAGTTGCGCCATTGGGTGAGAGATCCATGGTAGCCACCTAGTGAGGCAAAGATTTTTGAGTAGATTAAGGCACAACGAGGACATAATGGGCTTAAGTGGGGGTAATTGAAATAGCTTGGATGGTTAAAAAGTGTTGCTTAAAGGGATTGAAGTGACTACTTATATAGCCAAGGTCCACCTTTCTTTTAGGAAGATCATCTGTTGGGAACTCCTCAATTAAGAATGCTTAGCTCGGAGTAGTCTCAGGACGATTGACCTCCTAGGAAGTTTTCTGAGGCAACGTGTGAATGAGCACGAAGCACACTAAAAGGACCCGTTGTGATTTGTGGGGACAGTCAATGATCCACGAAGAAGTTACTGGTAATGTCCACTGCCTGAGAGAGGTCGTGGTGTTACATGGCCATACTTGTGGAATGAAAGGTTTCCATATATAAGGAGAAACAAGCTTATGTCGAAATGTGATGGACCTTCGAAGATATTTGAGAAGATAAATATAAGTGCTTACAAACTTGATTGACTTGGAGACAAGGGGATTTTTTCATCCTTTAACATCAATGATATCTCTCCTTACATCGAGGAAAATGAGCTCGATGGGCGTTTGAGGAAAAATCCTCTTCAAGAAGGGGAGGATGGAGTGAGCTGCGGTCTATACTCTAACCTTTTCATGAGGGCAATGTTTAGGCTCAGTTTTGAGCCTAAATACGTTCCTTTTACCTTAGGTTTTTACTCACTTCCTTAATTGTTCGTTAGTGTTTTTACTTCTTTTTCTTCCTTTTGCAGTTTTTGGAGCTTTTCGATACCGTTCGAGCAAAAACGCGCTAAACGTGGCCAATTGGGGCCCAAAAGAAGAGTAGCCTTGTCTTCTGGAGGAAACCCGACCATGGAGAAAGAGAATAAAGCCTCGATCCTGAAGTTAGAAGAAGAAACCAAGTGAAATCAACTTTAGAAGCAAGGTCATGGTCGTGACCTCCTACCTCACGGTTGTGACCCCTCCACAATCATTTATGCCAAAGGGGTCGAAGAGAGGCTGAAGACAGAAGAGGGGTCACGATCGTAACTTGCCACCACACAGTCGTGACTCCCAAAAACCCAGGATTTCCAAGAAATACCTCACGGCCATGACATGGAAGTACCCGACCGTGACCTCGCTTGAAACAAAATCTCCAGAAAGCATCTCACGGCCGTGACCTCCATAGTCACGCCCGTGACCCCCTAATTTATAGCAGATTCTGGGCTTTAAACGGCTTATTTGGTTCGACTTTTTCTCCACTTGTATAAATAGCTTTCCTTCCAACATTATTAGACAAGTTTTTACTTCCAGTTTTAGTTCTTAATTAGGGTTAGCTCTTTAATTCTTGTTTTCAAGTAGAGATTAGTGTGATTCAAATTGTAATTCATTCAATATTTCAGTTGAAGTTCTTTATTTGCAATCTTTTCCAGATTCTGCTTCGTTCTTGCTTGTCATTTGATTCTAGTAAGTTTTTGAGTTCAATTTACTCTTTCTTAATTTCTTTGATTAATATTTGATTAGCTTTAATTGTTTTCTTAGTTATTCATGTTTGTTTCTTGTTCTAGTTTGTTTCCAATGCATTCCTTAGGTTTAAAGATTGAATCTTTCATGCTAATTAACATGGTAGGCTAAGTTCTCCTAGGGTTACGGGTGATTAGGCCTCTAATGGAGGATTAGGTTATGAAATAGTGGGATTAGGGTGATTATTGAGATGATTAGTATTCCGCCCTAGAATTCTATGCCATGGATGAAGGATGCCGGGAGTCTATGGATCCTTCCATCCTTCACTTGTGGAGTTCCAGGGTGGTTTAATCAATTCCAGTTCCTTGCTCTAGCGAGAGGGGACTGGAAGAGATTACTTTGGATTGGTTCCCATAATACCAAGGTTTGTCATGCGTGGGAGTGATGACAACCTTGGAAAGTATAACATCGATTCATCGCCCTAGCGGGGGGGGGGGGGAGGGCTAGATGCTAGCTCGTGCATAGGAAGTGAACACCGACTTCACACCCTGGCGGGGGAAGTCGGTGCAAGCTCGGTATGCACACAATCCCTATATTCGATCATCGAACGAAATCCCCCCTAAGACCACAGTTCCGTGCTTAGTCTTTCGTTCGGTCGACCAGGTATTAGCCTCGAGCCCTTGCTTCCCATTAATTGAGTAGAAATCTTAGTATAATTCTTCTAAAAGATCGACCTTTAGAACCTCTCAAGACTTGAAAGACTGACATAGATCACTAGGGCCCCAATTTCTCGGACATATACGATCGTTGTCTTACTTCGTTAAGAAAACGTTAAACAGGCAAGTCAAATCGCCTCCCGACATCAATTGGAATTGTAATTTTCTATCGACCTGGACTTGATGAGGACCATATCGACCATCCTTTTGATTGGCTAGGAGCCCTACCATGGCAATAATAAGGAGGAGGAGACTAAAGAGTTAGCCATTTTTTGAGGAAATTCAAACAAGAGAACAAGCTGAAAGCCTTGGTGGACAAGTCTTAGTCATGGGTGTGAACTCACTGATCACGATCATGATTCTCTCTTCGTGCCTTAGCCATTTTGATTGTTTCTAAGGGAGTTTCCAGCGGTTGATCATGGTCATGACTCGTCCAGGTCACACCTGTGAGCCTTGTTAACAGTTGTTGGCCACGCCCATGACTTTAGCTAGATCGCTCGTAACCTCCTTCCTCTAAGAGGCAGTCATGGTCATGACTGCTCTGGTCAAACCCACGATGAGGCGCTTCCTGCCCGTGAGCACATGCTCCCTTGTCCAAGAATTTAGGGGTCACGCCCGTGACCCCATGCTGGAGAGGTTTCCCTCTATGCAAGACAATTGGTCATGGTCATGACCTCCATGGTCATGCCCGTGAGATCCCAACGGTTTTGGCTAAATGAAACATTGTATTTTAAGCTACTAAAAGGTTATGTTGTTATTAATTTCAATGTAATCCTTGCCTTAACTTCTGGTCAACTTAACCTTTTCACTCTCTTAGGATTATTTTGGTCATTTAAGTTGTAATTAACATGGGTTACTTACGCCCAATATAGTTAACTCTTCTTGGGGTTTTTGCTCTCTTAGAATGGAAAAGAAAGGAGATTAACTTTGATGATTAATATACATGGTATTTTTAGAACACACTCAAAATTCACTCTTAAGTCTTGATTTTATTTATCTAAATTGCTAATTTGGTGGTGATAGTGAGACAACCCTTTATTGATTTGTGATGGGAAATTTTATTAAATCGTGGTGGATTGAATATTTGAATAGGTCTTGGTGGTGGTCTATTTTATCCAAGATCATGTCCCTCTTCCTTCTATTGTTATTGGGTTCTTCAAGAGTTATTTGATTATTTAAAGATTATTGCAATTGATTATCAACAACTCAAGCATTTATTCATTTCTCCTATCACGGCACACTCCAATTTGTATTATAAACCTTTGAAAAAGATTATCTACCATCCCTATTAAAAGAGTTAAGAATAATCTACCATATCACAAATATTAATTTCCTAAAATACCCCTACCCATTATCTCAAATTTTCATTGTACCCTAGTTCATTAAAAGTGTATTATTATTATTATTATTATTATTATTATTATTATTATTATTATTATTATTATTGTTATTGTTATTGTTATTATTGTTATTATTATTATTATTGTTGTCGTCGTCGTCGTCGTCGTCGTCGTTGTTGCTATTATTATTAATTTCAATTCACATTTATCACCCTACCTCATTAAAAGCTACCTATTTCATTTTTATTTCCTTGTTGTTGTTGTTGTTGTTGTTGTTGTTGTTGTTAATAGTACTGTTAGTACTATTATTTACAATCCATATTCGAATACTATATGATTTCAATTTATTCTCTGTTTGACATGATCTCGTAACTATATTGCATGTTAAGTAATAATATAGATATTTACGTGAATCTTGTAAACTTAATTATAGTTTATAAAGATGGAACTTTATGGTATAGTGAAGGTAATATGAGTGTCAGTATGATTTAAATTAAACCATATTCAATTAAGGACATACTTAGCTAATTATTTTATGGTTTTGTCGCAAATTTAATTTTTGTGACCGAGATTATAATATACGAAGACAAATATATCACGATATTCTTTAGATTTATAATTGTTTCATTGGACACGAAAATACAACCCTTTTAGATTAATAAACGAGAGTTTGATGTTACGTTATTTGACTATAATGGCCATTAAGCCACTCTATAGTATTCAAAGATAAAAGGAAAATTGGAATCTAATAAACCAAATTTTATGTCCATTTTGATCTGACAAACCAAACTTAACTTTTTGTTAATGGCAAACTAAAATTAACATATTATTTTTCTTAGTAAACCTCCACCCATTTCCGGTTACCGGAAAAATGATATGGACGTTTTTTTGCTGATGTGGAGTGTTTTATATGCAAAAAATAAAAGGAAAATGAAGATGGCTTGTGCTTGCTGAGTTGTGAGCCCTACTTATTCAATCTCCTATCTGACTCACTAATTATCCCACAGAAAAAATAAAAACCCCAACCCAACAATAATAATCACTAAAAAAAATTTAAAAAACCCAATTGCTCAATATTAGTATATTAAAATTAAATCAGCCCAATCAGCCTAATCAACCTAAATAAATAATTGACCATCTGTAAAACCCCGAAAAATCCAAACATGTTGACCGTGACGTCGTTAATAGAATAGGTTTGACTTCGTTATTTATTATTCGTTTGTGTTTATTTATGCTAACGCTTGAGCTCGTAGGACCGTTGAGGGGCTAACAAGGGTAGAATAGTAATTTCCGCTGGTTAATATTATTATGTGAATAATTACGTGAATATTATTTGTTATGTGATTATATGATTATTAAAATTAATATTATTATTACTATTATTAGAATTATTAGGTTTTTAGAAAAATCAGTTTTTAATTGTTAAATGGGTTGGATTAGATTGGGTAATTTGGGCCTAATTAAGTGGGTAGTATATTAACCCCTTTCTCCCCTCTCAAACCCTAAAAACCCTAATCTCTCTAATCCCTCCTCAAACCCTAGCTCTCTCCTCTCTCCCTCCTCTTCCCCCTCTGCGTCCGCCCAGCCGCGCCACCACCACCATCGCAGAGACCGCCGCAACCTCTCCCTCTCTTCCTTTTTCTTTCTTTTCCTCTCTTTCACCCTCTCGATCCCCCTGCTTCACCAGCCGCCACCACCGACGGAAATCCCCGGCGACCACCTGCGAACGCCGCATTACCACCCGACGCAGCTATCACCGTCGGAGTCGTCGCCGTAGCCCAGCACACGAGGAGCAGCGGTTGTTCTTTATTCGAACCCGAGCGCCACCACCCACCTTCAACGAGTGCCGCTGCCATCTGACCGTCCGACCGTCGCACACCGCCACCCAGAACCACCGAGAAACACCTGCGTAAAAACCCTAACTCTAACCCTAACCCTAATCTGCCCTAACCCTAATCTGATTCTTTATTTCTTTTCTTTTTCTTTTATTTTCTTGTTTTAATAGTAAATAATCTGATTTATATATTTGTATTATTATTTTTATTAATTTCTGTAATTTTTGTAATTAGGAGAAATTAATTGTAATTATTTTCTTGTTGTAAATATGTGTAATTTTTCCTAATTGTTATGTGTAATTTTATTGTAATTAGATTTAGGTTGTAATAGTTGATTATTAGGTTTGAAAGTGATTCTTTAATGTTCTTTATTTTCTTTACATGAATCGTTAGACCACAATATTATTGTATGTACGAATTTGGAAATTTATTTACCTAGGTTAATTCTTAAATTTTTAGTTATAAAAATCGTTATGTTCTTTATTGTTCTTTAAAAGTAAATCTTGTTAAGTTTGTTAAATAAATTAGTTAACCTACTAGAAGTTGAAATCTTGTTAATAAAATCTTGAATTCTTGAAAATTAATTAGGTTTCTTGTTTCATTAAGTTAAATATTGTATGTTCTTTTATTTTTAGGACTCATTCATGTTAGGGTTTAGATAACATTATTATTGTATGCACGAATCTTTAAAGTATAATTACCTAGATTAATTCTTGAATCGTTAGTTAAATATTCATATGTTCCTTAAATTCTCTTAGGGTTCATTCATGTTAATTTCATGTGTAATCTTGATTAAATAAGTGAGTTGGTTAAATTACTAAAAAGGAATTCGATTCTTGTTATTAATTCTTGATTCTTGATTATTTTCCCTTGTTATAACTTATTTGTAAATAATCCATGCTTTAATCTTTAAAATCTTGGTCAAGTAATTTATGTTTTAAGTAATTTTATTTCTTTTATGACTTTAGGGTTGATTAAATTTATTAAAGTGTCTTTCATGTTTTCTAAATTAAGTTTACTTCTACAAGTTTAATTGTTGGACCTAAGTTAAGTTGGACTTTATATCTTAGACCCTAGTTACTGTTTTGAGCCCAAATTAGGACCCCGGGATCGAATGGTGGAAGTTAGAACTAAAATTATAAATTAAATAAGAACCGTTATCGGGACAGTTTCGTTAGCGCCTAAAGATCGGGTTGCCACGGCTAGTGTAGTTACCTTTGATCAAACCCTTTGAACTGGAGGTTCCCTTAGATGTTAGGAACCATAGGAATTTTACGGATCGAACGTTTGATTTGTATAGCCCAAGTTATAACCGTTTTACCGGAACCTGTCAGATCTAGACCAATGGGAAAGACGGGTGTTTTTGAGTCCTTCGGGACTGATTTGGGCTTAACCATCAACATAGAAGTTTTAGTAGACATCCCGAGGTTTCCGAAAAGTCCAGAACCAGCCCCATAGGATGTCGGGAAGTCGAGTTGTGACCCGTTTTATGTGAATGTTATAATCTGTCCTCTGTTTGCGTTTATTTATAAAGAATTGTTGAGTGAAATTAATGTGTGATCATGTTATGTGTTATCTTAGAGATGTTAAGTGTAATTTCGTAAATGTTAGGAACCTAAGTGTTCCTAGGGGATGGGTTAGGTAGTTAATAGTTAATTCTAACTTCGTTAGAACGCGTTTTGATTAGATAATTACTTTTATTCTAGGCCCAAGTTAGTGCGAGACGTTAGTGAGCTCAAGTGTGTTCTTCTTTTCTTTGTCTTTGTGAGTATATCAGGTAATTGTCTATGCTCTAATCCCCATCGGGATGCTCTTTAAATGTGTTTTGATGTTTTATAATTTATTTTGAGAATTGCATCCCGAAAGGGGACCTTTGTGGAAATACGACCATCTGTTTTGATAATCTTTTGATTCGATTGTGATCATGGTTTATTTGAGTTGAGAAATTGGATGGTCTTTTATTCAAAGTTTTGTTAATGGTTTTGATAACTTGGGATGGTTTGACTTGAGAGTTGTGAGCTGAGTTTGAATAATATACTAATAATTCAAGTGCAAACGTTAAGCGGGTTTCGGGGGATAACCTGTTGTGCAGGTGTAACAACCTGCAGGGTTATGGACCAGGAGACCAGGGCTTCCTTCCCTGATATAGGATAGTATTTGATGCCTTTGGTAGGCAATATCATTGATGCCTTTGGTAGGCGATATTATTGATGCCTTTGGTAGGCGATGTTCTTGATGCCTTTGGTAGGCGATGTTTATGCCTTTGGTAGGCGATGTTCTTGATGCCTTTGGTAGGCGATGTTATTTATGCCTTTGGTAGGCGATGTTCTTGATGCCTTTGGTAGGCGATGTTACTTTAAGGGATTTGGTATCCCGCCCGCAAATTAAAATATGGATTGGATGGGTTGAGGAAAACAGTTAAGGGTTAAAGGTTTGTAAAATGTTTGATTTGATCCCTCTCCCCAAAATGAATTGAAATGAACTTAAACTGTTTTAAACGTTAGGGGTAGACATTATTGAGATTTCCCCCTCATTTTCTGAAATGTTTTGATTTCAGGTGAAGATCTAAATGCTGGGGACGGGAGTTAGAAGTGAGGACAGCAGTCTAGAAGTCCTTGAACCTTTTATATTGTTTCGTTATGAATTCTTAAAGTTTGTTTTGAGTTGTTAGTAGTTACCGCGTGAGCCAGGTTTCCTTTCTCGCCTTGTATTCCTTCGGGGATACGGCAGTGACGCCCAAACTAAATTTGAAGTCTTCCGCTAAGTTTTGTCTGTTAACGTTAGTTTGACTTGACTTTCTATAATTGAATTTCCGGGGTGTCACAGAATGGTATCAGAGCTCTGGGTTGCGACCTAGTGGCTCCTCAGAGTCCTTTAGGTTTAGATGGACCCTAGGAAGCTAAGTTCGGAGTGATGAGCGTAGGATGGGGGAAAATGGTTCCATGCTTTCCTTGAATACTTTGTTTGATTATATCATCAGTATTTTATGTTTAATGCGTTCTAACCTTGTAGGATGGCACAACGCACACACTGTCACCAGCACCCCACGCCGTGCTTTCACCGTTACACACCCATTCCTCCTGGTGGGTATTTGGGAACCCACATGCTGAATTTTTACGATGAGATCGAACGATACACCAAGGATGTCCCGAACTCCTGCTTGCGTGACAACGAGGAAGCACAGGCCAATGCTTTTCTACTCACCTTACGAGACGATCCCTGGTGGGGCCATACTATACTGTCATTGCTGCCACCCCTGCTTCCGGAGGAGAGGTACCCACACCGTCTTTGTTGGTGTCGAGTGCAGGGTGGAGTCGGAGCACCGAATCCCGGGAGTCTTTTCTAGGATCGCCCGGATTGGGATGCGCCGAGTAGAGAGGGTTCAAGTGAATCCAGCTCTGCGCGGTGAGGATCATGAGGATGACCCTGAAGAAGATCCGGAGGAGGATCCCACGGAGGACGACGCCCAGGATCCCGAGCCCGAGGTAACCTCTAGGGTCACGGCTGCACCCGCCGTTGAGCCCGAGCATGATATTCCACCCGAGGAGGAGGATGAGGTGGACCGGGAAACAGGAGAAGACCCCGAGGAGGGCTCGGGGGATGAGACGAGTGATCCTGAGTGGACTCCAGTCTCAGCGAGGAAGAACCCTCGATGCAGAAGAATCATCTAAGTGGGATGGCCACTATGTGTTGAGTGGTTGTGTATAGTTGTTGTGTTGATATTTTTGTTAAACTGTGATATAATCTGAATATTGACTTGTTGTTTCTTTTGGAAATATTGTACATGATTACATTGGTATATAGAAATATTGTTTTGTGACCTTGCAAGATGCGATGAGAATTCATGAAATAAACTGTTGACATAAGAAATTACTTGGTGAAATAGAATTACGTTTTCGTATTGTTTAGCATCCTATGAGAAGACCGGACCAAGTAGCTACCTTTAGTATAATGTTGAGACTATGGATTGGAAACCCTTTAAGTAGACTAAATCGACCCTTTGAATCAGGATGTCGGACGTGAACGGTACTCAACCTAACCATGGTACTCGGGAGCGTACACCAGCTGTGACCGAACAGCGCCCTCAACCGCAGAATCTGAATCGCATAACGCCTGGCTCATTTGGTACCAGGGTCGAGTACAGCAACACCGGGGAACGACCTTGCTAGCATGCTAATGATTGAGATGCTCGGCAAACACGAGGACCTACTGAGGAAAGTGGTGGATCGACAAGGAGGAGGGAGGGAAGATGACCCCTCCGCTCTTCTCCAAAGGTTCAACAGCTTCAACCCGCCCACTTACACAGGGGTAGCTGACCCCAAAGTCTTTGAAGATTGGGTTAGGGAAATTGAGAAGATTTTCGACACCACACGCTGTCCTGAGGAGTTAAGGGTGGATTTTGCTGCTTACCATCTGAAGGAGGAGGCCGATCTATGGTGGGCCAGTGTGAAGGAAATCAGAACTGAACCGGGTTTCGACTGGAACCACTTTAAGGTGGTGCTAAAGGATCGATTTTACCCAATTTCTCTCCAGAAGGCGAAAGAAAAGGAGTTCATGAATCTGCGTCAAGGGGAAACTAGCGTGCTTGCCTACTCTACAAAGTTCACCGAGCTATCTCGATTTGCATCCGCTTTGGTAGTGTAGACGCTGAATTTTGTATCAGTATTTTAGTACTAGTTTTAGAAAATAAGCTAACCGATTAATTTAGTAGCATGCAAGCCCCTCACCCACCTAAACCCGGAAGAAACAAAAGCCCAATACCAGTGGGAACCCGTCTGGGTTGTTGGCCGGAGCTCAGCTCTAACCCAAAGAGAACCGTGCAGGTTTAATGGGTCGAGCTTAGCTCCACCCAAGAACAGAACCACAGTTTTTGGGCTCAAGGCCCGTCGTCTCTCACAAGAAACCCGCCTGGGTTGTTTTCTTGGCGCCGCGGCTAACCTAGCAAAAAAAAAATAACCCTAAACCTAATTTCCCCCCTATAAATACCCATCATCCATCACCCACAAAAACACCATAGTATGCTAGAGTATTGACACTAGCATATTCTCTCCACCTTTTCTCTCCTTTTTGCATGCTGCTTTACTAAAAGGTTAGCCTAGTTGATGTAAAACATGTAGTAATTCATAGAATTCTTTCTTTTTTATTTTCATTATTTTGCATGATTTTAATGATAAAATTGTGAAATTCATATCTAATTCCTCCTTTTTGTTTTGTTTTACTTTAATTTAATTCTAGTAGAGTCTATTCGTTGAATAGGCGGATTTGATGATTTTAATTGTCAAATTCGTAACCTTACCCCCGAATCCATCTCTGGATTCGCAGGCCGGAGTCTGTATCTAATGGTTTGTTGTTTTTCTCCTAAAATTCAACTGGCGACTCTCTTTTTGCACCTTGTTTTCTTCTTTTTTTTTATGGTTTTTATTACCTTTTTTTACGTTTAGCGCAAAGGGATAATCCGGCTTGGTCCTTCATGAACCCAGACGGGTTCTTCTCCTTTCTCCTTTGCTTCTTTTTTTTCTTTGTTTTCGTTTTCGTAGGGTTTTACAGTCAAGAACCCGTCTAGGTTCCGCAGCGAACCCAGACGGGTTCCTGTGTGTTTTCTCTTCCCTTTCTTTCGTTACTTTCTTTCTTCTTTCTTTAAAGGTAAACCTCGGGTGCATAAATCGTTTTTTTAGTCTGTTAATGAAAACATTCTTAAAAGTTCAACCTTATTTAAGGTTAAGCAATCCCATTCGGCTCCCAATCATTCCCTTAAGTAGCGCCGCGAAAAAAGGTCATCGATCGATTTTTTCGGGGTCTACAGATTGGCGACTCCACTGGGGACTTAAACTTAAAAAGAGGGTAAAACTTGAAAGAATTAAATTTTAGTGTTTTTTGTAAAAGAGGAGGAATTAATTTATTTCACATTTTTATCATTGTTTTAGGCATATTGCATACCAGGCTACTCTTGGGCCTTTATGGCTGGGGAGCACAAAAGCGTTGGTTTAGGTTTTAAAACTAGGAATCAATCCCGAGAGCGGGAGGTCACTACTTGTGGGATGCACTTACATCGCCAAGCATTTGATCTCTCCTCTCCCCGTGTTACACTCTAAAGGTTTCCTTGAAACCCAAAGAGCAACACCCCACACATTTTTCCTATGAATTCCATAAGGAAAATGCACCGGGGCGAGAACATGTGGTACCCTATTCATCTCCCTAAACCTAGAAAAAACCTGAATCTAAAGCCATGGTTAGGCGCATCCCGCATCTGTATGTCATGTGATTTAATCCTGTAAAAGTTGAGTCCAAGCGTCTAGCCCAAACATGAGTAGGACGTCATTCTAGCCCGCGTAGGATCAAAAGAGAGAAGGACCGGTCCAATCCCAGACGGGTTATATAAACCCAGACGGGTTTGCTGTGCCTGGCCTAGTTGGACTCACTGTGGAATCCTGTCTGTGCCTATTTGAAAGGGATGAATTACAGTCCGAACCCAGACGGGTTTTGGGCCTGTTTTACTTCTCCTTCCACTTCGGGCCAAACTGTTCGATACTGCAGTCAGCCCAATCCGCTTACTATTGATCCTATCCGGCCCTTTATGACGCTCCTTGAGTCATACATCATTGCATTGCATCGTCCTAAGTGCATAGTAAAAAGTCATACATAGCATTACATAGGTCCGTTGCATCCTCATCAGGCCAGACCTCCACCACCACCACTGGCGCTATCAGCCCCATGGGCTCCGCTTCCACCAGCTCCAAAGTAAGTATCCCATTGATAGTAGGAGGAGTCTACCACCTCTGTATCACCGCTGAGCGAGCAGTGCAACACTTGATCGTCACTGTAGCCAAGAGTGTCCTGGAACCTGCCACTCTTGATTACCTCCAGGCCACCCCTGTGGAGCAGGCCAAGAAGTTCTTACTGCAGACTCTGGGACGGGCCATCCCGACCATTCGTGAGTTTGCGTTCCCCATCCAGACGATCGAGGCTGCTCCAAACCCCCTTGCGAAGGAGTAACGGGAACAACTGGTTGAGACGGAAGCACTGATGAGGCGTCATCTGCGAGGGCACGGTTATACCCCACAGATGCACCCGAATCACTGCGAAGCACCACAGTAGGATCGACCGCCACAATGGAAGTGCCAAAACCCAAATCCACAGTCGGTACAGGAGACGCAGGAATATACCCGGGCATTCCATAAGGGTACTGAGGCGAATGATGAGAGGGTTGGCGCCTGGACCCCGAATGACGAGATTCTGGAGGAGTACCTAAATGTAATGAAATGCCTTCTTGCTCACCGCACACAGCTCCACCAACAGCGCTAGACTCGGAACACGTCTCCACCACGAAGCTGGGGGTGCCACGCCGAGAGCCGCGACTCCGGCGAGAATTCCCATGATCATGAGACCTCACCTGATGCTCGCGCTCACCTAAAGACATGGAGGATATGCTGTTCTCCACAGAACGCTGATAGTCATGGCCGAAATCTGTGTCTCCATGGTGGGAACTGGTTGAATGGCTATCTTCAAGTAAGATACCTTTCCCACGGTCATCGTGAGCCGGCATGCCCGTGCTCCGCCTACTCCTCTCCCCGTGCCTTCGAAGAGCACCATCACCCCCATAAGACCGCCTCGCGTCGGCCATAAAGGAAGAATGTCGAGGAGGGTCAATCCGCTCCGACCGGCCACGAGGCACGTGCGCATCTGAATGGCGAGGAGGATCCACAGGACGAGACTGTGCCTCATCATCCACGTTTGCATCCCCAACCACAGAACCTGCAAGGTCTTTCTCGCGAGCCCATTTAAGTGTGAAGTAATTTTTGAGAAAACCTTTTGCCTGCTTCCATCGCCACTGCACAGAATAAAGAAAATTGGTCAAAGTTCGGGCAAATTACAACTAAGCAAGGAAAAAAGGGGAATCACCTACCGGCTTTCCCAGGATCTTCTCTAGTTCCGGTTTGATGTCCTCACTAGTCGCCCTTGGGTAGCCGCAAACTGTGTCCCCAGAGTTACTCTGGCTCTCCTCGTCATCCTTGCAATAGGGCCCCAACTGCAACAAACAAAGAATTGGTCGTGTTAGGCGATAATAGAAGGGATATGAAAAGAATAAATGGAGGTCTTCTTCCCCGCCTTTCTGAAGGCCAGGCGGTCCCGATATTGCTCCCATTCCTCCCAGAATTGGTCGGGGGATGCCATCGATGCATGGTTAGTATACCAAGAACCCCTCCTAGCTGCTACAAACGCCTCGGCATGCAAGGCTCGCAGATCGTTCATGGTCTCAGGAGGGTCTGATGGTATTATCCACCTTTCATGGCCCAGGGTTTGCCTCGTGAACCTCTCACCAAGACTCCAGACCCAACCGGACGGGCTCTCCATCACCAAGCGCAGGGTACTATCCCTATGCGCTGCATCTCGTGAAGGGATAAAATCTTGTGGAATCGCAAAGCCAACCCAGGCATTCCAATTAACATCATCCTGCACAAGTAGAGGAAACATAAGCATCAAAGAAATGCAAGAGAGATTACATGAAAAATGTACCTCTTCAAGATGATCCAAGATACGACGCAGCTCATCCAAGCTCCCAAATGGCTTCTTTTTTTTGCTCGAGGTAGTTTTTGTGCCACCGTTCTGCTGCCGGCACTGTCTGGGCGTGTCGGGTAGGGATAGTGAATCCCTTAATATACTCGTACCCCCATACCTGCAAGTACGTCAATACCAAGACTCACGATATAGGAAAAGAGAGAAAAGCATGTAAAAGAGAAGCGTCTCGAAGGTTACCTCGAGCACCTTCCACATGCTCGGCCATCATCTCCGCGCACTCTGCAGTGCGAAGAATGGGTCCACATCGCAGTGCCGTACACCAATGCGAAGCCGAATGAAGTTGGCATAAGCGGCTTGCCCGATTCGGTGAATGACTTGCTCTAGATCGAGGAGATTCTTCATCCAGGTCAAATAAACATCATCACCTCGATTGGCAAACATTGTGGCAGAGATGAAATATGCCAGGAAAATGAAGCGACGCTGAAACTCATCCATATGAGTGAAGTCAGCGGAAGTGATGACACTCTCGAAGGAGCCATAAGACAGCTTCATCTTTCGACCAAATCGGCGTCGTTCGAGCACAGGCTCTAACAGTTCCATCACTTGGTCCGGCACAACAGGGTCGAATTCGACATCTTGACCACCCCAGCGTAGCCCGGTAATCATCACAAAGTCGACAGGGGTTATGGCCATTTCTCCTACCGGGAGGTGGAAGGTGTTGGTAGAATCCCAGAATCTCTCCGCAAGCACACGCCCCATTACCCGTGGTGTGCAAGGTTCCCAGGCCTTAACACATTTCCAGAAGAGATCGAGTCCTGACTCTTCTAAAAGTGTAAGCGCCCAGTTATCTTCTGCAAAATGCTCGACCACCTTGATCGGCTTCCGCATATTGCCACCAGTTCTAAGGGAGTCTTCCTGAGGATCCACCATAAAAATTCAGAAAAAAGTCCCTACGGCAGCCTATCAAGTGATCCCTAATTTAGCAAAAGTCAAATTGAGCTTCCACTAAATTAGGGGGCTAAGAAAAAAGAGAAAAAAGAGAAAGTGCTTGGCGAGACGGGTTCTTTGCGCGTTTGCAGGCCCAGTACAAGCCCAAGAATCAGGCCTCGCGTTTGCAGGCCCAGTACAGGAAGGACCCCAGACGGGTTCCTAGCGCAAAATACAGGCCTTGCATTTGCAAGCCCGGTGTAAAAAAAAAAAAAAGAAAAAAAGGAAAGGTTGCTCGGAGAAGGAACCCAGACGGGTTCTGCTCCTGTTCAGTGGGCCTCTTCCATCTTTTCGGCCCACACACAAAAAAAAGAAAATCGCCTGGAGAGGCAACCCAGACGGATTCTACACCCTTTCAATGGGACTTCTTCCATCTTTTCGGCCCACGCACAAAAAGGGGGGGCTATTCTCAGCCCGTTTCACATGGTTCAAGCCCAACCCAGACGGGTTTGAGGACGAAAATGGGGGCTGTTTTCGGCCCAGTTCAGATAGTCTAACATCATTTTCCGACCTAAAGCCATACCCGTTTCACATGGTTCAAGCCCAACCCAGACGGGTTTGAGGCGAAATAGGGCCGCATTTTACCGATTCGAGATAGTCCAACATCATTTTCCGACCTAAAGCCATACCCGGACGGGTTTGAGAGCATTTATCAAAAACAAAACAAAAAGAAAAAGACGCAAAAAAAAAGAGCCAAAAACGGGCCAGTGAACCCAGACGGGTTTGCGCCCCATTTCTGCCGGCCCAACTCAACCAAGCCCAACTCAAAAGGGAGGCCCGGTTTTCACTCAGCCGAACCCAGACGGGTTCCTCTGGGCCCAAACACCGGTTTTTCTACTTCGGCCCAATTCTTAGCTAAATCAACAAGTGCGAATCAAACATCTCTACTTGCAAATTTAAGCTAAAGCAACCAAGAGCAACCAAAAGTTCATGCACATCATATTTAGCTAAATCAACAAGTTAGAATCAAACATTTCTACTTGCAAATTTAAGCTAAAACCAAAAGCAAAGTCAAGAAGAAGACATTACCCGGACATGTGAATGCTTATGCCATACGTGGTTCCATGGTTCGGGCACCAATTCCGACGGTTCCCAACCGGGCCGGGGAGTCCATGCTCGCCGGGAAGACATCTCATGTGCCCGCCACGCATGGGGTTGAACGGGCGGATTCCTAGCTTTCCTAACCATTATTTCCTAACTAGCAAATAAGTGGAAGAGAGAGAAGCAAGGAAGAGAGAGAAGCAAAAGGAGGAGCTTGAAGTGTGAGTTAAGGAGAAGAAGAGGCCTCCTTTTATAGGAAAAGTGGGTGCATGCACACCACACAAGTGTCCAAGCAGCGGGCCCCGGCATCCGGATTGTGGAAGACATGCATTGGCCGAAAATCTATCCTTATCCTATCCTATCGGATTGCGCAAAAAAAAAGAAAAAATAATGAAAGGGTCGAACCCAGACGGGTTCTTGGGCCAAAACAGGCCCAACAAGCGCAGCAACCCAAACGGGTTTCATGGGCCAAGAGCAAGCCCAATTCCGCGAACCCAGACGGGTTCCTGGGCCGAAATGAGAGGTCAAGGCTGTTTTCGAGCCCAATGCGACTTGATGCTCAACTCGAACCCATTTTCAAGACATAAACTGACAGGTAAATTCTCTGACTCACTTTGGATTTCAAATAAACTGATGCCTTCTTTCTTTTTTTTCTTGCAGGACAAAGCGCGAAATACAGCGGCCGTCATCGGGCCCTAACAATACATGACACCATCAGCCGTCGCCGCTAGTACGCGACATTTCCCCTGATGGTCGTCATCGGGCCTTAACAATACGTGACATCAGCCGTCGCCAGGCTAGTGCGCGACACTTCATCAACTACGGCCATCATCGGGCCTTCACAATGCGACGGCGGCCATCGTCGGGCCTTCACAATGCGACGGCGGCCATCGTCGGGCCTTCACAATACGACGGCGCCGGATCGCCTTCACAATGCGATAGCGGCCATCATCAGGCCTTCACAATGTGATGGCGGCCATCATCGGGCCTTCACAATGCGATGGCGGCCATTGTCGGGCCTTCACATGCGGCGAGGCCATTGCCGGGCCTTCACAATGCGACAAGGGCCATCATCGGGCCTTCACAATGCAATGAACATCACATCTAAATCGCGCAGACCCGGCTTCCAGCGTCAGCGGCCATCGACGGGCCTTCACAATGCGGCGAGGGCCATTGTCGGGCTTTCACATGCGACAAGGGCCATCATCGGGCCTTCACAATGCGATGAACATCACATCTACATCCGGCGCAGACCCGGCCTTCCAGCGTCAGCGGCCATCATCGGCCTTCACACGCGACGAGGGCCATTGTCGGGCCTTCACAATGCGACAAGGGCCATCATCGGGCCTTCACAATGCGATGAACATCACATCTACATCGGCGCAGGACCCAGCTTCCAAGCGTCAACAGCGGCCATCGTCGGGCCTTCACAATGCAACGAGGGCCATTGTCGGGCCTTCACAATGCGACAAGGGCCATCATCGGGCCTTCACAATGTGATGAATGTCATATCTACAACGGCGCAGGACCCAGCTTCCAAGCGTCAACAGCGGCCACCATCGGGCCCTCACAATACGATGACACTCATCTACAGCGGCCACCATCGGGCCGTCACAATACGATGACAGCGGCCACCATCGGGCCCTCACAATACGATGACAGTGGCCACCATCGGGCCCTCACAATACGATGACAGCGGCCACCGTCGGGCCCTCACAATACGATGACAGCGGCCACCATCGGGCCCTCACAATACGATGACAGCGGCCACCATCAGGCCCTCACAATACGATGACACTCATCTTCAGCGGCCGTCATCGGGCCCTCACAATGCGATGACACCCCTCGGTCAGCTTTACGGAAGAAACTAAGCAGACCAACCAACATCGACGCAGGACCAAGCTTCCAAGCGTCACCTCGGTCCGCCTCACGGTGAAATGAAGCGGATCAACCCCGACTGGCTTTACGGAAGAAACTAAGCAGGTCAACCCATCTTCAGCGGCCGTCATCGGGCCCTCACAATGCGATGACACCCCTTTTCAAGCAACATCGGCGCAGGACCAAGCTTCCAAGCGCCAACGGCCTTCGCGAGCTTCGATTCATATCCAAGATCATCAAGACTACTTTGATCATCGTTTTACTCAAACTCGATCAAAGTGGGGCTATCTGTAGACGCTGAATTTTGTATCGATTTTAGTACTAGTTTTAGAAAATAAGCTAACCGATTAATTTAGTAGCATGCAAGCCCCTCACCCACCTAAACCCGGAAGAAACAAAAGCCCAATACCAGTGGGAACCCGTCTGGGTTGTTGGCCGGAGCTCAGCTCTAACCCAGCAGGAACCCGTCTAGGTTTAATGGGTCGGAGCTTAGCTCCACCCACAAGAACCCGTCTGGGTTTTTGGGCTAAAGGCCCGTGCCTCACAAGAAACCCGCTGGGTTGTTTTCTTGGCCACAACTAACCTAGCAAAAAAAAAACATAACCCTAAACCTAATTTCCCCCCTATAAATACCCATCATCCATCACCCACAAAAACACCATAGTATGCTAGAGTATTGACACTAGCATATTCTCTCCACCTTTTCTCTCCTTTTTGCATGCTGCTTTACTAAAAGGTTAGCCTAGTTGATGTAAAACATGTAGTAATTCATAGAATTCTTTCTTTTTTATTTTCATTATTTTGCATGATTTTAATGATAAAATTGTGAAATTCATATCTAATTCCTCCTTTTTGTTTTGTTTTACTTTAATTTAATTCTAGTAGAGTCTATTCGTTGAATAGGCGGATTTGATGATTTTAATTGTCAAATTCGTAACCTTACCCCCGAATCCATCTCTGGATTCGCAGGCCGGAGTCTGTATCTAATGGTTTGTTGTTTTTCCTAAAATTCAAGGCGACTCTCTTTTGCACCTTGTTTTCTTCTTTTTTTTTATGGTTTTATTACCTTTTTTACGTTTAGCGCAGGGATAATCCGGCTTGTCCTTCATGAACCTGCACGGTTCTTCTCCTTTCTCCTTTGCTTCTTTTTTTTCTTTGTTTTCGTTTTCGTAGGGTTTTACAGTCAAGAACCCGTCTAGGTTCCGCAGCGAACCCAGACGGGTTCCTGTGTGTTTTCTCTTCCCTTTCTTTCGTTACTTTCTTTCTTCTTTCTTTAAAGGTAAACCTCGGGTGCATAAATCGTTTTTTTAGTCTGTTAATGAAAACATTCTTAAAAGTTCAACCTTATTTAAGGTTAAGCAATCCCATTCGGCTCCCAATCATTCCCTTAAGTAGCGCCGCGAAAAAAGGTCATCGATCGATTTTTTCGGGGTCCACAGGTAGCCACTGAACAGCTAAGGATGGACCGTTTCTTGGATGGATTGAATTGCAAGATTCAGGATCGCATGTCATCACGGGAGTTCACGTCTTACCAGAATATGCTGAACGTTGCCCTCACTGTAGAAAGGGTGATGCATGACATGGAACGACAGTTAGGCATACAAGGGCAAAAGAGGAAAGAACCACCCCGCTTTAACCCACCTCAACATTTTCAGGAGAAGAGGTTCCGCCTAGCTGGCGGAAATCGGTCTTGAGCGGGCGAGACCGTCGAATACTCCATCTGCAAGGTTTGTGGTCGACTGTGCCATTATCCACGGATTGTAGAGTGCGGGCGTGCGAGGAGGATGTTTCAACTGCGGGAGTTTCCAACATCAGCGTCGGTGCCCTCGGCCGACAGGGGGCCGAAGTGGAGGGAACAATGGAAGCAACGGAAATAATGGGAACAATGGGAATTGGAGAGCCCCGCAGACGACATATCAAAATCGGGGAGGCTACAATGGGAACCAAAGGCCACAACAGCAAAACCAAAGTGGATCTGGTGGAAATCAGAATAACCAAGGGAGGCCAGCAAACCCGCCTCGTCCGCAACAGCAGCCGCCGCGCAACGGAGGAGGACGAGTATACGTAATGAGGAAAGAAGAGGCTGAGAATGAAACAGACGTTGTGACGGGTACCTTCTCTCTCCACCTCTACACTATATCTGTTTTGTTTGATTCTGGTGCTAGTCATTCTTTTGTTGGACGAGCTATAGTAGAGAAGGTTAAGATGAAACCCTCAGAGAATAGTAAGCCTATGTCGGTAGCCCTACCTACCGGGGATACCATTAGTTATGGAGAATTATATGGTGGATGCCCTATAGTGATAGCAGGACAGGAGTTTGAGGCTGACCTTTATATGTTTGACCTAATGGAGTTCGACGTCATTTTGGGGATGGACTGGTTAGCAAAATATAGAGCCCAGATAGATTGTTATAAGCAAAAGGTGACCTTAATGGGACCAAACGGAAAGAAGGTAGTGCATTGGAGTGATAGGCACCTTCATAGTGTACGGATCATCTCTGCTCTCAAGGCTCAAAAGTTGTTAGGCCAAGGTTGTGAAGGGTTTCTATGCAACGTAATCGACACCAAGGCGGAGGAGCTTACGATTGAGAATATCCCAGTGCGGAGTATCGATGTGTTTCAGAGGAGATTCCGGTCCGCCTCCAATCGTGCACGTAGATTTCGCATCGATTTGGAGCCCGGCCGCACTGTTTCAAAAGCCCCATATCGCATGGCGCCCGCAGAGCTTAAGGAGTTGAAGACTCAGCTGGACGAACTGCTAGAAAAGAGATATATACGACCCAGCACGTCACCATGGGGAGCACTGCATCGTCGTGAAGAAGAAGGATGGTAGCATGAGGTCGCATCGACACGAGAGTTGAACAAGATTACCGTCAAAAATCGATACCCTTTACCTCGTATTGATGATCTTTTCGACCAGTTGCGGGGAGTGACAACGTTTTCTAAGATAGACCTGAGGTCAGGTTATCACCAGTTACGAATTCGCGTGGAAGATATCTCTAAAACCGCATTCCGAACTCGGTATGGTCATTATGAGTTCGTGGTAATGCCTTTTGGGCTTACAAATGCCCCAGCCGCCTTCATGGATTTGATGAACAGAGTGTTCGAGCCGTTCCTGGATAAGTTTATAGTGGTATTCATCGACGACATATTGGTATACTCAGGAACACGAGAGGAGCATGCGAATCATCTGAGAGAAGTATTGACGACTCTACGGAAAGCTTTATGCGAAGCTTAAGAAGTGTGAGTTTTGGTTGGAACAAGTAGCGTTCTTAGGACATGTGGTGTCTAAGGAAGGAGTGGAAGTAGACCCTCAAAAGGTGGAGGCCATCACCAAGTGGCCGACACCGAAGAATGCCACGGAGGTTAGGAGTTTTCTGGGTTTGGCAGGGTATTATAGGAAGTTCGTGCAAGATTTCTCGAAAATCGCCACCCCGTTGACCAATTTGACTCGGAAGTCAATAAAGTTCGCATGGTCGGAAAAATGTGAGCAAGCATTCCAGGAGCTGAAGAAGAGGCTTACCTCGGCCCCTATTCTTGCTCTACCTCAAGGGAACGAAGGTTTTGTCATCTACAGTGACGCATCACATGGTGGATTAGGTTGTGTGCTCATGCAGGATGGGAAGGTAATTGCATATGCATCCAGACAACTGAAGACGCATGAGAAGAATTACCCCACTCATGATCTAGAACTGGCAGCAGTGGTGTTCGCGCTTAAGATTTGGAGGCATTATCTGTATGGAGTGCACTGCGAAATATTCACAGACCATCAGAGTTTGAAGTACCTTTTTACGCAAAAGGAGCTGAACCTTAGGCAGACAAGATGGTTAGAGTTTCTGAAGGATTACGATGTGAATTTCCAATATCATCCCGGGAAGGCAAATGTAGTGGCTGATGCCCTGAGTAGAAGACCGTATCCTGCTATAAACCACTTGATGACGATGCCGCACGAGTTGTGCGAGGAGTTTAGGAGATTGGAGATTAATGTGGTAACACCTGGGAGGAAAGCTGTATTGAATGCCATGGAATTACAACTTACTCTAATGGAGGAGATTAAGAGAACCCAAGAACTGAACTTACAGCTTGTCAAGATATGGGAAGAAGTGTTGCAAGGGAAAGCCCCTGGCTTTGTGATCCACGAAGACGGTACATTACGGTTTCATAACCGCATCTGTGTACCCAATATGGAAGAACTGAAAAGGAGGATTCTAGAAGAGGGACACAATATGCCGTACTCAGTGCATCCAGGGGGAAATAAGTTGTACAAGGATCTTAAACAGATGTTCTGGTGGAGTAATATGAAACAAGAAGTGGCAGACTTTGTGGCCAAGTGTCTTACTTGCCAGCGAGTCAAGGCAGAGCATCAACGACCACCGGACTTCGCAACGTTAGGCGTCCACCGAGTGGAAATGGGATTCGATATCAATGGATTTTGTGATAGGTCTACCAAGGACCAGGCGGAAACACAATGCAATATGGGTGATTGTAGATCGTTTGACCAAGTCGGCTCATTTCCTAGCCATCGCCAACAATTGGTCCCTAGATCAGCTAGCTCAAGCCTATGTAAGGGAGATTGTAAGGTTACACGGAGTACCCAGCTCTATAGTCTCGCAGCAGACACCGATTTGACCGGTTTTGGAAAAAGTTACAAGAGGCGTTTGGCACAAAGCTCAAGTTCAAGCTTTTCACCCTACGGATGGGCGGGCAGAGGACCATCCAAACCCTCGAAGATATGCTGCGAGCATGCGCTTTAGATTTCAAGGACTCGTGGGATGACGAGTTGACTCTCATTGAGTTCTCATACAACAACAGTTACCATGCTAGTATAGGGATGTCACCCTTCGAAGCCTTGTATGGAAGGAGATGTAGAACTCCCCTATGTTGGCAGGACATCGATGAAGCTCTAACGATTGGACCGGACCTAATACAGGCCACTACTCAGAAGGTTCGAATCATTCAAGACAAGATGAAGGCAGCACAAAGTCGACAAAAGAGTTATGCTGACAAAAGGAGAAGACCTCTAGAGTTTGAAGTAGGGGAATACGTGTTTTTGCGGGTCTCACCTACAAAGGGAGTCATGAGATTCGGCCAGTCGGGGAAGTTGACACCAAGGTTTATCGGGCCATACCCAATTTTGGAACGCATCGGGGAAGTCGCATACAAGTTACAGCTGCCGGGAGAACTCCCCAGAGTGCACAATGTCTTCCATGTGTCACAACTCAGGAAATATGTTCCGGACCCGACCCATGTGATTGATCCCGAGCCGCTTCAGCTGCAAGAAGATCTGAGCTATGAAGAGCAGCCACTAGAAATATTGGACCGTAGAGAAAAGCAGCTTAGGAGGAAAGTAGTTCCCTTGGTAAAAGTACGATGGGCAAATCATACCACAACAGAAGCAACCTGGGAAACAGAAGACGAGATGAGGAAGAGGTACCCTCACTTGTTCCAAGCCTAAGGCGCGTCAAGTTTCGGGGACGAAACTTCTTTTAAGAAGGTAATGATGTAAAACCTCGAGTTTTAGGAGGAATGAAACCGTTAGTTTCCTTACCGGACCGTTAGGGTTAAGTTTAAGTTTCGAGGACGAAACTTCTTTTAAGAAGGTAATGATGTAAAACCCCGAAAAATCCAAACATGTTGACCGTGACGTCGTTAATAGAATAGGTTTGACTTCGTTATTTATTATTATTCGTTTGTGTTTATTTATGCTAACGCTTGAGCTCGTAGGACCGTTGAGGGGCTAACAAGGGTAGAATAGTAATTTCTGCTGGTTAATATTATTATGTGTATAATTACGTGAATATTATTTGTTATGTGATTATATGATTATTAAAATTAATATTATTATTACTATTATTAGAATTATTAGGTTTTTAGAAAAATCAGTTTTTAATTGTTAAATGGGTTGGATTAGATTGGGTAATTTGGGCCTAATTAAGTGGGTAGTATATAAACCCCTTTCTCCCCTCTCAAACCCTAAAAACCCTAATCTCTCTAATCCCACCTCAAACCCTAGCTCTCTCCTCTCTCCCTCCTCTTCCCCCTCTGCGTCCGCCCAGCCGCGCCACCACCACCATCGCAGACACCGCCGCAACCTCTCCCTCTCTTCCTTTCTCTTTCTTTTCCTCTCTTTCACCCTCTCGATCCCCCTGCTTCGCCAGCCGCCACCACCGACGGAAATCCCCCGCGACCACCTGCGAACGCCGCATTACCACCCGACGCAGCTATCACCGTCGGAGTCGTCGCCGTAGCCCAGCACACGAGGGAACGACGGTTGTTGCTGTTCGAACCCGAGCGCCACCACCCACCTTCAACGAGTGCCGCTGCCATCTGACCGTCCGACCGTCGCACACCGCCACCCAGAACCACCGAGAAACACCTGCGTAAAAACCCTAACTCTAACCCTAACCCTAATCTGCCCTAACCCTAATCTGATTCTTTATTTCTTTTCTTTTTCTTTTATTTTCTTGTTTTAATAGTAAATAATCTGATTTATATATTTGTATTATTATTGTTATTAATTTCTGTAATTTTTGTAATTAGGAGAAATTAATTGTAATTATTTTCTTGTTGTAATTATGTGTAATTTTTCCTAATTGTTATGTGTAATTTTATTGTAATTAGATTTAGGTTGTAATAGTTGATTATTAGGTTTGAAAGTGATTCTTTAATGTTCTTTATTTTCTTTACATGAATCGTTAGACCACAATATTATTGTATGTACGAATTTGGAAATTTATTTACCTAGGTTAATTCTTGAATTTTTAGTTATAAAAATCGTTATGTTCTTTATTGTTCTTTAAAAGTAAATCTTGTTAAGTTTGTTAAATAAATTAGTTAACCTACTAGAAGTTGAAATCTTGTTAATAAAATCTTGAATTCTTGAAAATTAATTAGGTTTCTTGTTTCATTAAGTTAAATATTGTATGTTCTTTTATTTTTAGGACTCATTCATGTTAGGGTTTAGATAACATTATTATTGTATGCACGAATCTTTAAAGTATAATTACCTAGATTAATTCTTGAATCGTTAGTTAAATATTCATATGTTCCTTAAATTCTCTTAGGGTTCATTCATGTTAATTTCATGTGTAATCTTGATTAAATAAGTGAGTTGGTTAAATTACTAAAAAGGAATTCGATTCTTGTTATTAATTCTTGATTCTTGATTATTTTCCCTTGTTATAACTTATTTGTAAATAATCCATGCTTTAATCTTTAAAATCTTGGTCAAGTAATTTATGTTTTAAGTAATTTTATTTCTTTTATGACTTTAGGGTTGATTAAATTTATTAAAGTGTCTTTCATGTTTTCTAAATTAAGTTTACTTCTACAAGTTTAATTGTTGGACCTAAGTTAAGTTGGACTTTATATCTTAGACCCTAGTTACTATTTTGAGCCCAAATTAGGACCCCGGGATCGAATGGTGGAAGTTAGAACTAAAATTATAAATTAAATAAGAACCGTTATCGGGACAGTTTCGTTAGCGCCTAAAGATCGGGTTGCCACGGCTAGTGTAGTTACCTTTGATCAAACCCTTTGAACTGGAGGTTCCCTTAGATGTTAGGAACCATAGGAATTTTACGGATCGAACGTTTGATTTGTATAGCCCGAGTTATAACCGTTTTACCGGAACCTGTCAGATCTAGACCAATGGGAAAGACGGGTGTTTTTGAGTCCTTCGGGACTGATTTGGGCTTAACCATCAACATAGAAGTTTTAGTAGACATCCCGAGGTTTCCGAAAAGACCAGAACCAGCCCCATAGGATGTCGGGAAGTCGAGTTGTGACCCCTTTTATGTGAATGTTATAATCTGTCCTCTGTTTGCGTTTATTTATAAAGAATTGTTGAGTGAAATTAATGTGTGATCATGTTATGTGTTATCTTAGAGATGTTATGTGTAATTTCGTAAATGTTAGGAACCTAAGTGTTCCTAGGGGATGGGTTAGGTAGTTAATAGTTAATTCTAACTTCGTTAGAACGCGTTTTGATTAGATAATTACTTTTATTCTAGGCCCAAGTTAGTGCGAGACGTTAGTGAGCTCAAGTGTGTTCTTCTTTTGCTGTGCTGTGAAGTATATCAGGTAATTGTCTATGCTCTAATCCCCATCGGGATGCTCTTTAAATGTGTTTTGATGTTTTATAATTTATTTTGAGAATTGCATCCCGAAAGGGGACCTTTGTGGAAATACGACCATCTGTTTTGATAATCTTTTGATTCGATTGTGATCTTGGTTTATTTGAGTTGAGAAATTGGATGGTCTTTTATTCAAAGTTTTGTTAATGGTTTTGATAACTTGGGATGGTTTGACTTGAGAGTTGTGAGCTGAGTTTGAATAATATACTAATAATTCAAGTGCAAACGTTAAGCGGGTTTCGGGGGATAACTTTGTTGCAGTGTAACAACCTGCGAGGTTATGGACTGGAGACCGGGCTTCCTTCACGATATAGGATAGTATTTGATGCCTTTGGTAGGCAATATCATTGATGCCTTTGGTAGGCGATATTATTGATGCCTTTGGTAGGCGATGTTCTTGATGCCTTTGGTAGGCGATGTTTATGCCTTTGGTAGGCGATGTTCTTGATGCCTTTGGTAGGCGATGTTATTTATGCCTTTGGTAGGCGATGTTCTTGATGCCTTTGGTAGGCGATGTTACTTTAAGGGATTTGGTATCCCGCCCGCAAATTAAAATATGGATTGGATGGGTTGAGGAAAGCGATTAAGGGTTAAAGGTTTGTAAAATGTTTGATTTGATCCTCTCCCCAAAATGAATTGAAATGAACTTAAACATTTTAAGCGTTAGGGGTAGACATTATTGAGATTTCCCCTCATTTTCTCAAATATTTTGATTTGGTGAAGATCTAAATCTTTGGGACGGGAGTTAGAAGTGAGGGCAGCGAGTCTAGAAGTCCTTGAACCTTTTATATTGTTTCGTTATGAATTCTTAAAGTTTGTTTTGAGTTGTTAGTAGTTCGTTAGCGAGATTGTGGTTTCCTTCCTGCCTTGTATTCCTTCGGGATACGGCGGTGGCATGAAACTAAATTTGAAGTCTTCCGCTAAGTTTTGTCTGTTAACGTTAGTTTGACTTGACTTTCTATAAGTGAATTTCCGGGGCGTCACACCATCGAATCAAATTAAAATTAAATTTGAACTTTCATCAAATTAAATTAAATTTTAATTTTTATACAATGTAAGAAATTTTTGTTCAATATTAGTATATTAAAATTTATATTTATAATTGTCTGGCAATACGTGGAAGTACGGGCTGGTCAGACTAGTAAACACTAAAAATCATCAACATGCTCCTTATATGTGGTCAAAGAATTTAAAAAACTCAGTGAAAATGGAGAATAATATTCATATGATCGTTTGATCATTCTAGGATTTAGGTTGGGCATTGTATTACAAATACAAGAAACCCGTTAGAGTATGTATTTTTGAACCATTGACATAGGCAACAATAAAAGGACATCCAAATGTGTCCTATTCCTCTTTATGTGGCCAAGGTTTTTTCAAAAATTCTATGTGGCCGAGAATTTTGAAAATTCATTAGAGGGAATGACATTTAAAGGGATGGGTTGATAATTGATTGTTGGAATTTGGATTGATAGTTGCATTGCATTATAGAAATGAGAAACCTGTTAGGCATGTATTTCTGAACAATTAAAACAAATAACAATAAAAGTCATTTGAACATCCAATGTAAGTCACCAAAGGTTTTGAAAATGCAGTGAAAAGGGGGGAATAATGTTCATGTTATGGTCTAACAATTGATTATTGAAATTCAGACACAAGGTTAAGTCATAGAAACAAGTAACTCGTTCAGACGCGGATCAATTTTTGAACCGTTGAAATAAGTAACAACAAAAAACCTTCCAAATGTTCCATAAATGTAGCCAATGGTTTCCCACTGGAAAAAAGGAACAACTTTCATGTAATTTTCCGATGGTTGATTGTTGGAATTTGGGCAGAGAGTTACATTAGAGAAGCAAGAAACTCATTTTTGCATGATTTTTGAATAGTTAAAATGGGTAACAATACAAGCCATCTAAATATCCCATTTATGTGGGAAAAGGTTTTAATTGGAAAAGGGGAACAACGTTCATGTGATGGTTTAAAGAATGATTATTGGAATTCATGATGAGAGTTACACTATAGAAACAAGAAACCCGTTTTGGAATTGATTTCCAACCCGTTGAAAAGTAACAATAAAATTCATCTAAATGTTTCATTTATTTATTTAGCCAACAACTTTCATTGAACAAGGGGAACGATGTTGATGTGATTGTGTAATGGTTAATTACTGAAATTTAAGCAAAAACAAGAAACCTATTTCTACACTGGAATTATGAAAGGGAAACAATGTTCATGTGATGGTCTAACAACTGCTTATTGGAATTTGGGATGAGAGTTACATCACAAAAACAAGAAACTTGTTTTGCTATAGATTTCTAAAATGTTAAAAAGGTAACAATAAAAGCCATCTAAATGTTCCATTTATCTGGCCAATGGTTTTCATTCAACAAGGAGAACGATGTTCATGTGATTGTATGACAGTTGATTATTTGAATTTGAGCTGAGAGTTACATCACATAAACAAGAAGCTCGTTTTGATATGAATTTTTGAACCATTGAAATAAGTAACAATAAAAGACATCCAAATGTACAATTCATGTGGCCAATTTTTATTTTTTTATTTTTTTATATTGAGAAAGGGGAATGACGTTCACATGATTGTTTGACGGTTGATTATTGGAATTTGGGGCAAGAGCTAAATCACAGAAATAAGAAGCCCGTTTTGGTACGAAGTTTTGAACTGTAGAAAAATTAACAATCAAAGCCATCCAAATGACCCACTTATATAGGCAAAGGTTTTCAATGGACAAAGAAAATGGCATTCATGTGACGGTCTGGCAGTTGATTATTGGAGTTTAGGTTGAGAGTTAAATCACAACAATAAGAAACTCATTTTCATGTAGATTTCTAAACCATTAAAATGGGTAACAATTAAAGTCATCCAGATGTCATATTCATTTGCTTAGAGGTTTTAAAAACTAAGTGGAAAAAGGAAAACATCATTCATGTGATCATACGATGGTTGATTCCGCGATTTAGGCCGAGAGTTACATTACAACAAGAAACTTATTTTAGTGCACAATTTCCCGAACTATTATGGAAACAAGGAACTTGTTTTGATATGAATTTCTAAACTGTTGAAAAAGTACAATAAGAGTCATCAACATGTCCCATTTATGTGGCCAAAGGTTTTCATTGAACAAAGGAAATAACGTTCATGTGATGGATTACTGGTTGATTATTAGAGTTCAGGCTGTAACTTCTGCAAATTAAACCCCAGAAACAAAAAACTTATTTTGGTAGAGATTTTTGAACCGTTGAAATAAGTAACAATAAAGGTCATCCAAATGACCCATTTATTTGGTTGAAGGTTTTGAAAACCTAGTGAAAAAGGGGGATGTCATTTATATGATGGTGTGACAGTTAAATTATCAAATTTAAACCAAAAATTATATTATAGAAACAAAAAATTTATTTGGCGCTCAATCTTGAACCATTACTATAATTTATGGTAAAAGAAAAATGAAATGCATTCAATATTACCCTTGACTTGTTTGTAACACATTTGCTTACCTCATGTTTCTATCTAGGTGCACGTGTTTGTGGGTTTTGGAGGGGGGGGGGGGTTTAAGCGAAACTAATTAATTTGATGAGTATTCAAGATTACTAAGTTTGATGAAATTGGTTCTAAATTTCACTACGTATTTATAACATTACTATTTGTATTTATTAGTATGATCCAAAATTACCAATTTGATGAAATCAATTCTAATTTCACTATGTATATTTTATAACATTACTATTTGTATGTATCCTTGCATACAATTTATATAAGGTGAGGAAAACAAGGAAAAATCATTTGGGGTAATTTAGTCAAACAAAACATTGATTAGTATCCCATATTACCAAGTTTGATGAGATGGGCCCTTAAATTTTAGACATTTTTTTTATTATTAAAAGCAAAAAAAAACTAAAAAGACAGCATTGCTGCTACAAAAAACGCAGAGGAAAATGCAGCGAATGGACAACAACCAACAACAAGGTTACACAGTCAAACAACAAGACAAACAACAAAATAAAACACTAAAATTATCAATTTTCTTATTTTTACTTTTTCTCCTTAAATCGCTTCTCAAATTTCAGACATTTATAACATTACTATTTGTATTAGTCCTTGCATACAATCTAATATAAAGTGAGAAATAAACGATGAATAAATAGGGAGATTGATTTACTTAACAAATAAAATGGATTACTATCTCAAATAACCTCATTTGGTGGAATTGATCCTTAAACTGCATTAAAAATTTTAGCATTACTATTGCTACCAATCCTTTCATATAACTGACATAAAGCTGAGAAAAAAAAATAAATAAAAGCAAAAGCATATACTACCTTACATGGACATTTCTTTCTTTGTTTTTCTGGATGCAATTGCATGGACATTTCTCTTCAGTCTTCAATGTACAGAAGACCAAATGAAAGAAAGTAAAAACAAAATAGCTCCACGGAGAGTTGAACCAAATGCATTTTCTATATTTTTAGATACTAAAAAGTCCTAATTTGGTATGAAATTGTTGTGAATACTGGTGTGATGAACACCATAAATCACCATTGGAGGAGAGTGAGTGATGAGAGAGAGATAGAGAGAGAGAGAGAGAGAGAGAGAGAGAGAAGTGGAGGAATTAAAATGAGGGAGGAGGAGCAGTGCAGGAGGCGGGGGACCCCGAATTGGCGGTGCCTAGAAAGAGCTCTTCCCGGGAAATCACATTGCCTTAAGCACCACCTCTTCTACGTTTCCCGCCGCCACCGCCTCAAAGCCGCCGCCGGTAACAAAGCATCCACCTCCGCCTCCGCCTCCGCCTCCGCCTCCGCCTCCGCCTCCGTCGAGCCCTACCGCCCTGCCATTGATTTCGATTGCCTGAACCCCCCGGTTCACAACCAGAGCGTCGCTTATGGCGTAAATGACCAAACTGCCCTTGCTGTTGGTTCGAGTGCTGACATCATGAGTTGCTTTGCTGGGGCTGCTTTTCGGAATGGCGAAATTGCCCTTGCTGGACTGGGTCTGGGAAATTGTAATCCTACCCTTGGTGGTCATCCAAGTATTGTGGAAATGACTGTTTTACCCCTGGTGGTGCTTCGGAAGTGAAACGTGCAGAATGTGGAGACATTGGAGGCGGGGTTGTGTTTGATGGGCTGGAAATGCAGTTGATGGCCAAGTCTGAGGATGGTGTCAATTTGGATAAGGGTGATGAGGAAGGATCATCAGGGGATAAAAACAGATTCAATGTGGGTGTCTTTGATCATCATTATCATCATGTATCTTACCAGAATCAGACTCTTCTCCATCATCATCATCAAGCTGTTGGTTTTGGTAGTGGAGTAATACCTACGATTGAACCAAATTTTAGCTGGGTTATGAGGGATAAGGACTCATCGGAGTCTGATAATGATGATGAAGATTTCAAGGAACAAAGTGCAAGTCTAGATGATAACCAACATTGTCGTTCATTATGGTCCAACAATATTGCTAAGTTACCCACCAATAATAATATTAGAAATAGGCCATGTGTGACCAACAAGAAGCGGGGGCGACCCAAGGGTTCCAGAAACAAACCAAAGTGGACAAGTTTATGATCAAGGGCGGAAGAGTCATTCAATAGTTCTAGGCCTTGTTTCATGTTAATTTTAGCTTAGCTTGTGTCTATGTGAGCTTATTTCAGAGAGTTCTAGTAATGAAAAAATCTCTCATGTTTTTATCTTTACAAAATTTTATACTACACATGTCACATGAAGAATAAATGGTCACTTATGTCAGGTTTCTTCCAGCAGATACTTCAAATATCGCTCTCCTTCCAAGGATAAACCTGGTCAATCTATCCAACATACCAAGCATCCACCCACTATAATATTCTATGCTTAGGTAGAATGCTCCTACTTCTTACAGTTTATTGTAAGGCTAATAATACTCTCTTTTTCCCCGACAATATGTACAAGTATGATGGGCCATGGGGTTGCCCTAAACTAGAGCTTGTGGTTTAAGTGACATGAGAGTAGGAGATTTATCATTCCTAATAAAATTTGATTTATGCTAGTTTCAATTTCCTTGGTGCTCCTGGAAGCTCCTTGTAGGCGCTATGTTATCCTTTGCGCCTAATTAAATGTTGTAATATCCCCTTTTGAAATAAAAATGCACCATGAGATTTATTTGTACTAAAATATTTAGAATTATCATATTGTTCTAATCAGCAGGCGGCTCTAGGATTGACCTTGACCTGGAACCAATTGCTAGATAATTGAAGTTGCTTTAAAACTATGGATTTCCCAGGCTCAACTCTATGTAGAAATTGATCTGGTAAACTTAACAAACCTCAAGTTAAAGAGTTTGAGACTTATCAAACCAATTAGCTACAAGTTGCCTACAACCCAAATGCTTCTAGCTAGAGAAGGTACTGCCACTGAATCTAAAATGGTAAAACCTTTGGCAATGGGGAGGACTCTTGAAAGTAAAGTTAGCAGTTTATGCCATAGTAAATGGGGGGAAAAATAGGATAAGATGGTAATTTGCATTCGAAGACTTTTCTTATTAGCTGGTTCCATCAAGATTAGATCATTTATCAAGAGTTAAAACACAAGTTTACTGGAGTAACTTGTATCCAACAATTCATCTTAACTTAATCCAAAGAATAACTTCGTTCTTGGATGACACTATTGTGTTTTTTTTTTTTATCATTAGAAGCCAATAGGCTAAAAGCATCAAAGATGCTACAAAATATCTGCCAAAACAGCAAAAACAACAGAGGCAAAACACCAAAACAAATAGCAAAAGCAGAAAGCTACAACCAGGAGAACCCAAAAAAGCATCCAAACAGCAGCTGGAAAACCACCCAAAGAACAAAAAAAAAATCACTTCTTCTTGGATGGCATAATCTTTAGCCCATAAACCTTTTCCTCCAGAGCCTGCTTTCGATCAATCGCCGCTCTAGCATCTTCAATGACCTTCAACTTTCGCGAAGTTTCAGAAGAAGTCGATTTAGACTTCTGAGACGCATCCAAAACCATCCTCCATTTAGATTTCAACATAACATTTCCTCTCCTTTTACTCCTAGCACCGACCTTTGAACGAACCAAGATAGAGTCTTCAAGATCAAGAGAGACATCAGATACATATTTGATCGAGACTGTGTCCTCACTATCTATAGGAGCATGATCACAAAGGACATCCTTATAAGAGCGCTAAGGCGACGTAAAACAACCACGTGAACCAAGAGCGCCAACATCGCCAATCGAATGAGTCACCCTTTCACAGATAGGGTTTGTAAAAGTTCTTTCAGAATCCGCAGGGAAAAAAAAGGTGAATGAGACGGCTTACTCTGATTGACTTTAGGGACCCAAACCCACTTGACAAGTTTAGAACTCGGCTTCTTTGAAATTTAGCCCACGAGACAGCTAAACAAGACCCATTAAAGCACCAACCATTAAGACATCGAATAGCATTCAAACCCGCTTGCTTGTCACTAAAACGAACAAAGCCAAACTTCTTCCCATTCTTACCTGATTTCTGAGGAATGTAAGCATCAGAGACAAATCCAAAATCAACAAAAAGGTTCTTCAAACCCAAATTATCAACCCCAACAGGAAGGTTATCAACAAACAAGGAGAAGTAACCAGACCCAACACCCGAAGACGCATTAAAAGAAGTAGCAACATGATGACCGACAACCTCATTTACTGCGGCATCACTAGACATCACAATGCCAGAATCGGGGGGGGGGGTCAGCCACCCCATGCAACACCACAAATTCCTTTAGAATGCAAACAATCTCACTAGCTCTCGAAAGAGCAGCCAAAGACAACAACACAACATCAAAACCACCCTCAACATCACCCGCAAAATTAAGAGAATCAACAATGGAAGACAACTCAGATTTGAGAACAGAGCATCTAAAAACAATTAATAGAAAGAGACATGGCACTCACAAAACCCCAAACCGCAGAGCTAACCAGGACAGCACCACACACAAGAAGAAAGAACCTATTGACGTTGAAAGCAAATGACACTGCAAAGCTAAGGCAAAAGGCACATTATCATCAGACAGATCCCCCGAGAAGCTTCCAAACGAGGCAACACAAATCCCGACTGATGACCATTTTTTACTCGGGACACCCAAGAGCCTGCAATCGCCGATATCCATCGGACCACCAGAGCAAGGAAGAAGCCACCACTAGGCGGACGAAGTCGAAACGTTGACAGGCCCGACACCAATGGAAACCGCCAGAAAACTACCGCTGAAGGTCACCGGCGAGCCCCGGGTCGGAGAAAGAAGGGGAAACGGCTATGGTTTAGGGAGAAAGGAAGGTCTAGGGTTTCATTGGAGGGCTATGGAAGTAACACTACTACGACAATCTAGAGGAGGCGGTCGCCGTTGGGAGAGGCCGGTGACCATGGGCGGCGAGCCCCGGGTCGGAGAAAGAAAGGGGAACGACGGTTTAGGGTTTAGGGAGAAAGGAACTAAGCGTCGCTGCTGAACATCCGATTAGAGTACCAATCTTCTTCAATGCCATAAAAATTTGCTTTCGACACTATTGTGTTTATTCAATGTATGAACAAAATTCTCCTTATTGGGCTACGATTCCTATTCAAGCTTTGATTAAGGAATATTAGATCGTAAAATACCAACTTTTAGTGGTATTGGATCGTACTATATCGACCTTTAAAATTATACACCGATATACCTAGCTTTTATATTCAGATGTTATTAATATACTGAAACATCACTATTTTAGGTTAGCTCCAGTACATTAATAATACCTAAATATATGTAAAGATCAAGTATATTGTTATCTAATTTTAAATGTTAGTATATATCGATCAAATACCATCAAAGATTGTAATATTACGATCCAATATTCCTAATATATATTTGTTAATTTGTTGCCAAAATAAAAATAATAATGAAAACTTTCCTATTTTTGTTAAATATTATTGGATACTTTGTTTCTCTAAAAATACACCTCATGAAAATTATGTTGAAAATATGAAGCTTGGTACCAAATTATTTGGATTATTGGACGCCAATAATACCAACTTTGGGGGTATTGGAGACTAATAATGCAAACTATTTTCTTGGACGCTAGTGGTACCAACTATCGACTTGTTTTCCTCTAACAGTACACGACCGAGTTGTTATAATTTTAACTCATCGGAAAGATGACGTGGTTCCATGATGTGTGACGTGGAAGGCAGATGTTGGGTAGAAAATGTTGACATGGACACTAACATGCCTTCCATGTCACATATTATGGAGCTACATCATTTTTTCGATGAGTTAAAACCATAACAATTCGACGGTGTACTGTTAGAGGAAAATATATCAATAGTTCGTACTGCTAGTGTTCAAGAAAATAATTTGTATTATTAATATCCAATACCCCTAAAGTTGGTATTATTGATGTCCAAAAACCCAAATTATTTTGATATTCTTTTTTAATTATTTAAAGCCAATAAATGGCTACAAATTGCATCAGCGATACTACTATCGTCAGTGAAACTGCAAAACAACCAAAAGACAACTAAAGCAAAACCACAACAACTAAAAGGTACAAACAAAATATTCTGCAAAATCACCAAACAACAAACCATTCTTAGAAAATCAAACATTTAGCCTATTATCAAATCGACATCCAACAACACGTCGACCACAAATGACTTTTATGCCACAAACCTTTCTCACAATCCTTCACATGCGTGCAAGTTTTGTTTCAATATCTTTGAAATCTTTAACTTTTCTAGGAGCTTCAATAGAAGTAGACTTAGCCTTTCAAATTGCTTCAAAAACCCTCATCTAGATCCAATTAAATTTCAACAAGGCTTTATCTTTCTTTTTCCTTCTAAACATTGGACCCCACCAAATTGGGCTCCTCGTGATCAGAAGAAAAATCAGACTTAGTCTAGTCAGACAAAGTGTCCTCAATATCAAACGACTTCATTCTAGAAAGCACAACCTACTGTTGGCACAGGATAGAGGAAATAGTACCAAGTGTTGTAGGGGCACCTAAGACAACTCTTGGTTGACTCAAACCCACAAGTCGAGTTTAAAATGGTCAGATCTGAATCCAAAGTGTTAACAGGGTCGTCATCTAGTTGGCTAGGACAACTTATCCTGTTTAGCTTTAGGGACCCAAACCCACTTAACAGAGACTCTCCTCGAAGAAGGAAAGAACTATTGTTTTTGCATAATTTTGCCTAAGAAACACTCAAGACCGACCCATTATACAATAAACCATTTAGGGATTTTATTGCATTGGAACCCCCACGCTTACTCTTGAAGCAAACAAATTTAAATCGCTCAACATTTTCGCCTAGATTGCGAGGAATGTACGCGTCAAAAACATCACCAAATTTCACAGATAAGTTCTTCAAACAAACATTATCAATACCAATAGGAAGATTTTCCACATATAAGGAGAAAGAACTATCATCCCAACCACAAGGATCAAAAGACTGCACATGCATATTACTAACCATAGGCACAAAAACCATGCCTGCACCTATAGTTGAAGAAAGCTTAACAAAATGGCTAGGCGCCCCTAACAGCACAACCAATTCCTTGAACACAAAACAAATTTCACTTGTCCTAGAAAAGGCACCCAAAGAAACACACTAAAACATCACCACTAAAAAGGGGGGGGGGGAGGGAATGGCAGATACCTCTGCACATCTGGATAAAATTGAAGGACTCGTAGGCAAGAACCTCACAGGAATTCGACTAACACAAAAACCACCAAAAGAATTAAACTGTCACTAGGGCAATTAACCGCGACCGCCTACCACACAACAATGGGCTAGAGGCTTTGACAATAAGGTAGTCCACCACCAACAACCTTCCGAGAGAGCTCATCGGCGACCACTGACGACCGCTAAGTGAAAAGATTAGCCAACGACCACCATGAGCTTACGACAATAGAAAACGCAAGCAAAACAAAAGACATAATAGTGGGTAAAGAGTCGATGTAAGTAGGGCGAGGTCGGGGCCGACGAGTGGCCTCAAAAGCCAGGGTCGGCGGTGCACTCACAGGTTGTATCGAGGTTTTAGGGTTTATAGAAAGCGACTTATCCCTGAGCCCCTTCGAAATCCTAAACCCTAATATAACGATTATTAAATATCAAATTGGATGATAAGACTTTTTGTTTCAGGTTTATACTTTTAAGTCATACTAGCTTGTCACTTTCAACAATTTCTTGTCACCAAACTATTTTGATATTAGGGTCATTTTTGTACAATATAAATATAGGTTATTATCGAACTATTTAACGCACTTATATTTGGAATGATTACTTCGTTTGGGTGAATGGTTAGATAACTAAGTATTACCTTTTTTGAAAAAAAAAAAGAGAAAAGGATGAAAGACACATTTTTAGAAGAGAGATCTAGAAAGAGTTTGAGGGCTACAAACTTAATGGTGATTTGAGTGTAACTCTTAACTCTATCATAATATCTTTAATGCTAATGGTTATGATTGGTAGTTGAGGAGTAATTGAGAAATTGCAAAATAAATGTGATAATTATATTTGCATAGTGACCACCTCAGGAGTGAAGGGGATAGAATGACAAAATATTTCTTCCAACATTTTAAAACTAAACAAAATCTTACTTACATCAAGGCACTAAAAGGTTGACCTAAACAAAATCTTACTTACATCAAGCCAAAATCTCTATAGAAGCTATCAAATATTTCCAACAAGTGTACTCCCAACAAGAAATTGCACACTCTAATTGGCATAAACTCATCAATGGGGTATTGTACCATTATGACAAAGAGTTCCTTCAAAGCGAATTGCAAATTTTAAATGCCCTACCTGGAAGGAGTGGAGGGCACAATCTTTCAAATCGGTAGCCTTAAATCTCCAAGGCCTGATGGTGTTCCAAAGACCTTTTTCCAACAATAATGAATATTTGTTGGAGATGATAACGTGGAAGTAGTACTTAGTGCACTGAACACAGGGTTGATTCTCAAGGAAGCTAATATGTCATACATTATATTGAACCCCAAAGAAAAAGATATAGAAAATTTTGGGGATTATCGTCCCATATCTTTGTAATGTTATATAAATTATTGTCTTTAACTGCCTTGTCAAAAGGTTGTAAGGAATAATCAGCAAGTTCGTGGATCGGAACCAGAATGTTTTACCCCGAGTATAATTATTACTGATTGTTGTTTGATTGGACATGAACTGTTGTATTACATTAGATAAAAAAAAACATCAAAGTAAGAGTGTAGTTGCCCTAAAGGCTTATTTGAACAAAGCTTACAAAAGAATCAACTGGGAATTTCCATAAGCAGTTCTTAGCATGCTTAGCTTCTTGTATAAATGGGTTGAGCTTATGAGAAACAATGTGATGACTATCCAGTATGCAATTCTTATCAATGGAGACTCGTCGTCGATTTTCAAGTCCAAGAATGAACTATGCCAAGGGGACACTTTTTCCTCTTACCTCTTCATACTTTGCTTAGATGGCTTAGCTAAAAATTTGAGATGGTGGAGCATATTAGCAATGGTGGGAACAAGCTTACTTAAGTTTGGTTTCTAGATGATTAATTGAAGCCCAGTGACAGACAAATGACAATTTAGATTATGGTTGAAATAAACTTTGATCAAAAGAACAATAATAACCCAAGGAACATCAAATGATATGAACTTGGAATAAAGATTGATCACCACCCAAGTGTTAATATTCCACCATGAATTGATAAATGATCTACTACCACAAATCAATAAAGGAATGACTTAAAACACCGCCAAGGCTTGAAAACCTAGATAAAGTAACAAGATATTAGAGAGAGACTGAGGTTGGTCTCAAAATAACATATTCATTCAGCATCAAAGTTATTATTTTTTTTAAATCCTCAATTGCTTGGATAAATGACAAAAGGGATGGAGCCTTCCCTAAGGAAAAAAAATAACTAAATCCAAGGGTCCAAATCAACCCAAGTCTTTACAATTTATGGTTAGGATTGAATAAAGATAATTAATCTAGCTTAGGGGCACTTCAGAAAAACATTAAGAGAGCTAGGTACAAGAGTCATTGCATTAGAAATTATGAAAACCCAAAGAAATGAGAAAAGAAAGACGGAACACTAGAACTACAGATGACACGATCGTGCTCCTTAGTGACGCGATCGTGCTCCTTGCTAACCAGCTACTTTAAAGAAAACTTAGGGCATGTTTGGCAAAAATAGCAGATTCAGTAGCAGATAGCGAATGAGATAGCGGATAGCGGATAGGGTAGCTGATAGCTGTTGCAGGTTAGCAGATAGTTGATAACTGTTTAAGTAGATATTTATAAAACATGTGTTCGGTAAAACTAGTTGTTGAAGTAGCTAATAAATGTTAGAATTACCAAAAAGGACATTATTATTATTATTATTATTATTATTATTATTATTATTAATTATTATTATTATTATTATTATTATTATTATTATTGTTACTTCTTCTACGACTAGTATTACTATTTCTATTATTATTGTTAATACACAAAAGGTTGAATCATCTGATTGTTGAAACACAGACACATAAAAAATCATGCCCGTCACTTATACTCACTAAAATCCTACCAAATCTCCCCTATACATTACAAGTCACCCACTAATTTTGTATTTCTTCCCACTTTTTATCTTCCGATGGATTGATTATCTTCCCTTCAACCCTGCATCTTTTCTACATCAATGGGTTCCCCATCAGACAATCATCTTCCTATCTTTGATCTCTTTCCTTTGTGTCTCCTCCATGGCTCCATCACCCCCACTTAAAAATATGAAGCCCTCGAGACCTTCAATTTTCCCCGGGGTTTGCTGCTGAAAGGGGCCAAAGTCTATGATTTGGATTAAAAATTGGGCAAATTTAGGGCGTACTTAAATGGGTCATACCGCTTTTCATTGGAGGGTTTGTATGAGCTCAAATACAAGCCCCCTATTACTGGGATTATTTCGAAAAACATGCTCACAAATCTGAAGGGTACGAGAGTTAAAGTGTTTGTCTTGTGGCTGGATATCATGGAGGTGAGAAGAGTTGAAGATGAGCTTGAGTTTTCAGTGGGGATTCATCTGCAAATTTCAGGAGTTGATGGCCAAAGGTGAAGCGGCATTGCAGGTGATGATTCCAAAGGTGAAGCAGTTGGAGGAACATCGCTGGGATGGTATTTATATTAATGGCAATGGTTGTAATTTTTTTGTAACAGTTGAGGGTAGTCTCGGAAATTGAGATTCCAAACGCTGAAGCTAATCCTCAGACGTTAATAGGGGTAACGTTTGAGTTTTTTTTGTCAAATGCTGTATCAAACTCTATCCGTTAGTTCTAAACGTTGTTTTATCGAACACTAAAAATTTGATAAAATAGCATTTTGACTGGTCAAAACACTATAAGCTCTCCAAAATGTTGTTACTGAACAGGGCCATAAACTCCCGCAAATGGCAAGATCATGTGTACCCAATGACATGATCATGTCTCAACCACTCTCCAAATGTTCGGCTAGGAACGAAGATGACATGATTGTATCTCTGGGATGACACGATCATTTTGATCATCTAAAACTCCATTTCTTCCCCTTTTTTCTTTAATCATTCCCTATGCTTGAACCATTACTCAATGTGATCAAAGTTGTTAAAACGTTGGATGACACCTTCCTATTCTTGTCTACATGGTGTAGCTTATGGATGGGCTTTCAAATGGTCAGGACCAACTTGAGAAGGTTCGAATCATAGTGATATTGAACCTTCGAGCTGACGCGAGTCGCTAACCTCTATTAGCATTAGATAGGAGATTAGCGTAGGGCCATGTATCCCTTCGAATTGAGAATTTATTTGGGAGTGATTAAAGGAGTTAAGGTGGCATAGGGAGGCCCAAAGGTGAATCATTTATTTTTTTGCAGATGTTGCCATATTTTTTACCGAGCTTTTTGTCTCGGCCAGTTCATATTTTAAGATTTTTGTTGATGCTTTTTGTAAGGCATCAGGGCAAGTTGTAAGCGTAGATAAATCCCAAATTATGTTTTCCCCTAATGTCAAACAGGAAGATAAGGAGGGTCTGAATCTCATTCTTGGGTTTGAGGTGGTGGATGTTTTTGAGAAGTATCTTATCACACCCTCAATTTTGATGAAGAACAAAATCAACCAGTTTGTGCCACTATTAGAACCAATCCAAAGGAGGCTATAGGGATTGAAAGATACTATGTTATTCCCTACAGGGGGCCTAGTTTTTATTAATGTTGTGTTATTTTCATTGAGCCAACACATCCTTGGAGTCTACAAAATTCTGGTAACTATTAAAAGGAATGACGACTTTATTATCAACAACTTTTTCTGTTGGAACAGAAATGGGTGTGAAGGAAAGTATTTGAAAAAACTTTGTTCAAGTCGAATGGAGAAGGAGGCATGATATTAGATGCTTGGAAGTCTTCAATGACATATTACTTCTTCGAAAAGTTTGGAGGATTCATGGGAATCAAGATTCTTTACTTGCGAAAATTTACAGAGCCAGGTACAAGGTGAAGTTTCTTTAGTAGTTTCATAGAGAACTGTGCACCGGGGATCTTGGGGATGGAAGGGTATGATTAAAGTGGTCCAAAAATCCAAGGACGAGCTTCGCTGGAGAATTAATGGCTCCGAAGGAACTATTGGAGTGTTGGAGGACACGTGGGTTGCCCATTTAATTTAAGTTGAGACTCGGACGTGCTTTGCTGGAGAATTAATGGCTCCGAACCAGTTAATAGGCTCTGGAATGAAAGTTCATAGCCCTAAAACATTATGATGGTGAGATAATTATTTTATTAGGAGTATGCAAGAAGGTTGCTAACGATTCTAATTAGAAACAACGGTGACCAGAACCAATTCCAGTAGGGGAGACAATCATTCGGTTATACTCTGTTAAAATCTGAATACCATTGCTTTTGGGCTAAAGGAATGGACGTGGGGTCTAGTGATAGGTCGAAGAAGCAAAATCAAGGGGATTATAAATTTGGAAGACATTGTGGGGGCTTAATCTCCAAGAGAAATGAAATGTTTTTTTTGTAGCATGGCTTGTAATAGAAGTTTGACACTATGGTAAAAATGCTTGGGGTAGAATATTGTCGAAGAGCTTCGTTGTCCTCTTTATGGAAACGAGTTGGACAAGTTTAAGCATTTATTATGAGATTATGAAGTCCCAACCCAAATTTGGAGCAGTGGCCAGTTGGGGATCAATGTAACTTCAACTAAGGAGGTCAATTTTGAAAAGTGGGTAGAAGGCTGGTTGTTTTTTCTTCTCAAGCACAAGGAGGATAATGAAAAAAACCATCTCAATCTTTATTGCAAGTCTTAAGCAGTCTTGCAACTTGAAAAAGTCAATCCCAGAGAGATACTACACGACTTTGTGATGTGTATTATATTAGAGAGAATGCTTTGTCTAGTTTAAGGGAGACAGGAACTCCCAAGAGGTACAAGGAGGGCATTCATTCACAAGTTTTCACTTGGAAAACTTAGGGTAGAGATGATATAGCGGTTGTGGTGACTTGTGGCGAATCATGGGACTTTAGGACGTCAAACATGAGGGCTACATGGGTTCTGAAAGGGAATGATGGGGTAAGAGTGTGCAATTGTGATCCTTTAGTTGGTTCTTCGGCCTTGCAAGTGCAGTTTTTGAGGACTGAAGTTGCATTGAAGGTCGCCAAGTTCAGAGGATTTTTTAGTTGCTAGATCATCACACTCTGTGTATGTCGTCCAAATTTTCAAGATTGCTTTCGTGAAACTTTCATTCATATATTATTTGTAAAACTAGTAGAAGTAATGTCAAGGATGTTTATGATCGTGCTACTTCTGCAACGCGGAGATGATATGCTTGATTATTCTTTTGTCGCACAAGTTTTGTATTCCCCAAAAAAAAAAACAACCACCTCAGAGATTAATTGTGATTGCTTTATTTTAGTTTTATTGCATTTTTTTATTAGCTATAAGTTATACTCAAAACATTCTAGTGTATTAAAATTTTTCTATCCACCAAATCATTTCATTTGGAATGAATGATAGACTTCGAAAGAGAGGGGAAGAAATGTGGTGAAAGAAGTTCTTGCTTTACATATTAAAGAATATAACAGATGAGTCATATCAATATATATATAGTCACTCCTAAGATTATTAAACATATCTCTAGCATCCCTAAATATTTATACTATTTTAAATAATTGTGAACAATTTATAACTCACCACTTCAATATTACTCGCTCTGTTTCATAATTTTTGTCATTATTGACTTTTCACAATTCCCAACAGAACCTTTTAACATTAAATTTTTGATATAATATATTCGTCAAAACTTCATTATCGTGCTCATATTAGACTTTGTTTGTGGCTTTAGGCCACTTATTGAATATCGTGAGGCAAACGTGGAACACCTCAAAAAGAAAAAGAAAAAGTAAAAATAAAAATAATGCATAATTGAAGGACTACTCTTGAATTGAGTTTGTATTCTGGTGCATTAGAGTTAGGGATCGCTATGCTTGTTTCTTTCATATTATGTGTATTGATTGTTTTGATTCTTTACTTTGTTCTTTAGATGTTGTTTAGCAAACGTGTATTGCTTTTCAGCCTTGTTAATGTAAAATGATAGTATTGTACACGATAAACATATATATATACATAATGATGTTAGTCTTATCATCATCATCATCATCGTTGTTGTTGTTGTTGTTGTTGTTGTTGTTGTTGTTGTTGTTGTTGTTGTTGTTATTATTATTATTATTATTATTATTATTATTATTATATATATATATATATATATATATATATAATTAATAGTTAAATTTATGAAGTGATTGCACATAGCTTATAATAATAAATAATATAAAGTAGAGGGAGCACCAAATATTATGAAAGGGCATCTAATGTGTCATAAATATAGCCAAAGTTTTTGAAAACATAGTGAAAATGGAAAACAATATTCATATAAAGTTTTAACGGTTGGTTGTTGGGGTTTGAGCCAGTAATTACATCATAGAAACAAAAATCACGTTGAAGGGTGTATTTTTGAATGGTTAAAGATAAATGGAAAAGGGGTTAATGCAGTGGGGACAAAATTTTGAATTATTTGCAGACAAGCGCGAGCAGCGCCACTCATATGTCTATTTGTATGAGATGAATATATAGATGATGAAAGCACTTGAATAATAGGTCAAACAAATCAAACTAATTAGGATCTCATATTACTACATTTGATGGGTTTACTCCATATATTTCAACAAATATTTGTAAGATTACTTATTCAGACGATCCTTGCTTACAAATGATAGAATTACTTAGGAAAAATCACAACACATAAACATAGACCACATTACAAAGAGATTTCTCAACAACTTATAAGGACACCAAATAAAAATGATAAAAATGGCTGTTGTTGAGATTTGAACTGAGGCTATTAGACTTAAAATTGAATATCCTGAACCCCAAAAACCTTTACCTTAACAACTCAACACGCAGTATGACTCCATAATCTATATTTAATTATTTTAAGAAAATGACAGATTAGCTTACGTTTCTAGTATAAATAACACTAAAGAAGGTATGAAATTGTTGTGAAAATTGTAGTCCATTTTGGTTAGGAGTTTCACAAATAGTGTTCCTTAACTCGACCTATCTCCCTTGAAAAATGAGAGAGAGTCTGACACCCGTTACGGACGAGGAGCGGTGCCGGCGACGAGGTAGCCCGAATTGGCGGTGCCCAGAGCGAGCTCTTCCCGGAAAATCTCATTGTCTGAGGCACCAACTCTTGTATCTTTCTCGTCGCCAACGCCTCAAAACTGCATCTACCACCACACAAAAACCTACTCCACAACTACTCATCTCTTCCTTCTCCATACCAGTCATCCAGCCTTACCATCCCATCATTGATTTTAATTGTTTGGGCCCTTCTACTCACAATCAAACCATTGATTATGGAGTAAATCATCAAACACCTCTTGTCCATGGTTGGAATGTTGAGACTATGGGTCTATCCAGTGGGGGTTATTCATCTGGCCAAACAGCTACCGTTGTTGGATCAAGCTTTGTTAATCAAGATTTTACCCTTGGTGTTTGCAAAAATGACCATGTCACTCTTAGTGGTTCTAATGTTTTCCAAGAAAAACCTCAAGAAGAGCATGGAGAAATTGCACATGGGGTTGTGTTTGATGGGATGGAATTGATAGGAAAATCAGAGGTCAATGACAATATTCATTTGGGTACGCCTCAAAAAAGGAAAAGAGGTCGACCGAAGGGATCAAAGGGTAAGGAAAAGATTGAGGATGAATCAAGGGATACCATTGGGCTTCATCTCAATGATGTCTCTTCTGAGAATCAAACTACTCTTCACCATCATAAAACTGATGGAATAGAAGGGTATGAGAAGAAAGAACATTTTATTTGGGATATGAGGGATAAGGTCTCATCTGAGTCTGATATTGAGAATGATGATCAACATCATTTTCATCATAAAAAAGTAAGTGCTGACGATGGCGACGAAGACCATTTGTGGTGCAACAATATAGGTAAGTTATTATCGATTGGAAATAATGCAAGTATGTCAATGAAAAGGAGAGGGAGACCAAAAGGTTCAAAAAATAAATCAAATTAGACAAGTTTATGATAAAAGGGTGAAGAATGGGAGAATAGCACATGTTGGAGAATTAAGCAAGCGAGTAGTCCCCTTCTAGGCATTGTTTGATGTTAATTAGCTAGCTTGTTCCTGCTATTAACTTGTTTCTTAGTGAATTGATATTTAGCCCGCGTGCTTGGTGATGAAGGAATTATTACAACATGAATCAAATGATGTACAACCAACAATGGAAATCCAAGATTGAAGTACAGTCTTAGACATGACTCATTTGTTGGTTGCTTTTAGAAATAATCTTTCGTTCTTTTATAACAATTTCAGATTAGCTTCTTGTTATTTTATATTTTCAAATTTAGTCATTTTCACATGTTCATGGGATAAAAATAGAAGAGAATGTGATATAAAGAAAATGTTTGTTTCATTCCATTCTTCCTCAATTGGCAATGTTAGATTTATGTTATCATCAAATGTGTTAAAAGTATATGCGCTCCCAGCACACACACACATATAGAGAATAGATCATATAAGTGGTGTTTGTATGAGTACATGAGCAAAAAAAATCTACACCATTCACCGTCAAATAACCGGCTAAAAATTTCCTTTTAGTTTCTCGATCTTTCTTACGTGACCTATCCTCCAGAAAAAGTAAGTAAAAGTTACAATAATTAGCAAATAAAAAAAGCTGCCTAGCATAATCTTAAGGATTTAACACTATAAAATTAGCAAAGATCATGTCTTTCCTGTCTTATGAGCCACTTCGCATGTCATTATTTTAAATTAAAAAAAAAATCAATGTAATCATGACGATTGTGGGTATGAAATTACTACCCATGAATATATTTGAATTGATGATGGTTCATTTTATATAACCATTGTAAATTTTGATTGATGTAGATGTGTGTTGAACGAGGAGTCCAACGTTCAAAACTATTGGTTTGTGATTTCCATCATAATACTGGATGTTTTTTACAGTTGTGTGCAATAATACATCAGTGGCGAATTAATGATGAAGTTTTTTTGGTTGTTGTTCCCTCGAGTGGTACTTAATGTCCCTTGTAGAACTTCATGCCTCCTTTATTAATTGATATTCACTTGAAGAGATTCGAAGGTTTTTACTTTTGAATTCATAACCTTATCCTCATATCTGAATTTCATGGTTCTTAGTCTATGGAGTTTAAATTTGAGTTTATTAATTTTCACTAAAAATTATATGGCGACTCTCTAGATTCTTATTATTTTGATTCACTTGAACATCCTAATAAAATTCATTTAGATCCCCTAAAGATTAAGACACCACATTTGGCTCGCCTAACATCATGTAGGGTACTGGGAGTTTTTTCTGGGGTTTTACAAATGACAACTCCACTGGTGACTTTACTTTAAGAGGGTAAAAACTTGAAATTTTGTTTTTTTTTTTAAATGTTTGAAAAGAAAAGAGAAATTAATTCTTTTAATTTTTACTATTTAGTAAGACATCAAGCATATGGGCCTACATCATGTTGTTTTTAACTGCAATGAACAGAAAGGTACCATTTAGGATTTTAACTCAAATTTTCCTTCGGGCAAAGTGTATTGCCGACTTTGTAAAAGAATGAACTCCACATTTCGATAAGATCACAAATCTCTTTCCACTCATGAAGTACTCTAAACTTTTTGGGATTACGAATTTACATTCAGCTTTAATTTTTGTAAAAGACACGGGTCAGATCACTATGAACTTCATAGAATTTGTGGTGTGTGAGAGACATGAGTATATTAGACTTTCAGGATTCGACCTTAAACCTCGAATGTAGAACCTTAGTCAGGGGCATCCCTCATTTGTATGTTATGTGCATTTTATGACCTTTTTTTACATGCCAATTTTGTGTTAATTACAATCTTTGTTGTGAAATTGAGTCGGTCCAACATATACATTTCTTTCAAATACCGCTTTAGTTTAAGTAATAGTCAAGTAAGACACTTGATTAAAGTAGGTCCAAAAAGTCTATCTTAAGCCCAAGCCAAATAGGTTTGACTATTCTCGAGATTCAGGTTTGACTTTATTCAACCCTAAGTAGCATTTGACCCCAATGTGTTTATCCGGTCCTTATTTAAACTTGAGTCCATTACCTTAGGGTGTGTTTGGTAGGGGGAGAAACACTTTCAAGGAAAATGTTTTCTCAATTTTCTAGTGTTTGGTATTAAAAAAAATTCGGAAAATCATTTTCAAAGAAAATCATTTGCCCCTAAAGGAAAAAAAAATTGACTTTCTTTGTTCAACCTAGAAAAAAAATATTTTTCACCTTGATTGTTACATTGATTTTCACTACTATCTCTAACTGAAATTTGACGGCGAAATTCAACATCAACTATTTTGCTCGAAATTTTATAATATGATAAAATTGCTTTAAAAAAGTTCAAATATAAATTTTTAGCTCAAAATATTTTTATCTGATAACATTTAGTGTTTTTGGACGCTAATATACTGAACTTTTGGGGTATTGGACAATAATACACTGAACTTAGACCTTGGACAATAATAACTGTACTTTAGGAGGTGTCGGACAATAATGCACTCATAGTAATTCCGACGGTGGCTGACTTGGTGGCAATTCTATGTGGGTCGCCTACTGCGTAGGATCACCACCAAGCCACCGTCGGAATCTTTCTGGGTGTACTATTGTCCAACATCCCCTAAAGTACAGTGCATTATTGTCCAATGTCAAAGTTCAGTGTATTATTGTCCAATACCCTAATAGTTCAGCATATTAGCGTCCAAAAATCCTAACATTTATCATCACATATACCAGAAATTTTTGCCTCTAAAACTAACTGAAACTTTAAAAAATTCAAACTTAACTATTTGAATCGGAACTTTATGATTTGATAGTATGGACTAAAACAAACCTCAAATATGAATTTTGAGCTCCAAATATTTTCATTTATAATGTATATCACCATTTTTGTCGACATGATTTTGCTATTAAATATGATTGAAACTTAAGAGCAAAATTCAATTTCATCGATTTGTCTCCAAGCTTTACAATACAATAGAAATGATTTAAAAAGCTCAAATATAAATTTTGAGCTCCAAATATTTTCATTTGTAACATATATCGTTATTATATCGATAATAAGGTCATTTTTCAAAAAACGATTTGTCTCCTACCAAACAAGGGAAAATTTAACATGGAAAACCATTTTCCATGGAAAATCATTTCTCCTGAAAAACAATTTCCTCTGAAATCATTTTCCTTTCAACCAAACACAACCTTAATGTTGACGATGGATACCTCCCCTGTTCATTGTAGATGGCATCATCTTAGGCTAGGAGTCTTCATGCAAGCCCAAGATTGGGTGAGTCCACCCAACCCCCCCCCCCCCCCCAAAAAAAAAAATCATATAGGCATTGTTTTATCCCATACATGTCAGCTAGTCCATAGCATGCTCTAGGAAGGTTGGTAACAGGGTTAATTTTTTAGGTTTATGGTTTCCATATAGGCAAAATAGGACCCAAAGAGTCAAATCCTAGGCTAGAGTTGAATATTAAAGATCATCAAGATTTTCACGAATCCCGTCAACATCGCTAAGTGAGAGCTAACTCATTGTCAACTATACACGTTGTAATACTTCCTTGACTATCTCCATTCCATCGAACTTCATGGAGGAAATCAACAACCATGAGCAGGAAGTTCGTAACCAACATGTCACTGTAAGACACCTTTCTAAAGTGTTATAGGAGGTCTATGGGTTGATCGATACATAGACTAAACAACAAGATCACAAAACTGAAGACCTCATCCAGGTTATCCAATATATCAATGAGATGCTTCGCATCGGGGAGGACATCCGAGATGATGATGCTAGAAGCGACAACACTGTAAGAATTGAACCCCAAGATGAGCAGTTCATTCCATTCTGAGACAATGGGGTTGACAATCTACAAAATCTATTGAGACAAATCCCTATATTTAGAGATCAATTTCCTAGACATTAGATTGCCAAATGCACCTCAAGCTCGACACTCAGATAAGTTCTTTACTTGAATAAGGGTACAGAGAACACTACTTATCATGTACACAACTTTGCATGCATGATGGCCTTAAAAGATGTAGACTCTAGCTTAAATTCTCATGTCTGTACTTGGACATTGAGCGATGAGGTCCGGAAGTGGAAGTATACTCTAATTATAGACAGTCTGAAAAATTGGGAGGCCCTTCATGGCCTTCATTCAGCAATGCACATGCAGTCAAGATGCTAACATAATCATGTCTAATATGGCAGCTATCAAGCTGAGCGAAGCAAAGTCATTCATAAGTTATTACAATCGTTGGAATGAACAAAAAGCCCTAATGACTGACAAAGTGCCTTAGACTATCAAATCCAAGTATTTATACAAGGACCGAAACCAAACTTTGCTCATTATATGGACCGCCAACTCATTCCCAATTATGCGTCCTTGAAGAGGTTAGGGCTAAAGATTGAGGTGAAAATAGCGAACATTGCAAACCATACTAGAGGTGAAGCTAGCACGACTCGTCTGCAGCAATCCTAATATCGCGTGTTTCCATATTTTAGGTATGAGGTCCCTTGTATTTTTAGAGTCATTCAGGGTGTATCCCATGTCAATTTTTACATTTCCTTACTCGTATTCTATAAAATGAACTCATTTTCATTGTGACTCTTGTCTTCCCCAACCCCCTAGTTGCTTCTAAACTATTAAGGAAGAATATTGTGCTTACATTCATGATTTGAATTGAAAAGGCCAGTCACCCATATATCCATTCAATTACCTTTAAATCAAGTCTGATATCTCCAGGCCATCTCCCCATATGCTATGTTTCATCCTATCTTACAATCTGTTACATCTTCACTCATCATGTTTTTTTCTATCCTACCATGAACCCAACGTTAACAGAGAGAAGAGAGGTTAACTCAAAGAACTCACTCGGGTTCAGCTAAAATGAGAGGCAAATCAAATCAAAAAAGAAAAAACAAAGAGAGGAGAATAATTTGAACACCCACATGTTGGGAAAAAGGAGAAACGAGTGAAGATTAAGAGAGATTGATGAGTGTTTTTTTGTATATATATGAATTTAGGACATTTGATGTGAATTTAGGAAATATTTCATATGAACATGTTAATTTATACCTAGTTTCTCATATTATGCTTGGTTTATATATTGGTGAATTTTTGTGGGAAATTTTTAAAGATTTGAAGGAAAACCTAGCTAAAAATGTCCAAGTGTTGCATGAAAGAAGAAGAAAAGAGCAATTAGATCAGCCCCAGGCTCAAAGAGCAAGCCTAAGTATTGAGTTAGCCCAAAACTGACAGCTACATGTGTAGAATTGAGCCCCGCGAGTAGTAAAAGCTCACAAGGTGTAATGATTTGATGAGCTCGAAGTAGGGATGGAAATGGGTCCTAGACCCGACCTAGACCCGCCTGGACTCGACCCATTTAGGTGGGCCTGGGTCAAGAAAATTGGACCCATTAGGTCCGGGTCGGGTCTGGGTCCACTAAAAAATGCGCAAATCCGGGTTTAGGCACGGACCCGTGGATCCAACCATAGACCAGAATGATTTGGTAATTAGAGGAATAATTGTCGACGATACTCAACTTGTTTCCAAAATTTCCCGCATAAATTGGTTTAATCCTTAAAACTCTCTAGTCTAGATGCTTTCTAGTATAGAAATTACTTGCTTTAATAGTTTAATCATGAATAGTGAGTAGTTCTTTTTAGTCTGGGGAATGAACCCTAAAAGTTTTTTGATGAATTGATTTAGTTGGATTGAACAAGCATGAATTTAGCTGATTATATTCTATTTAGCTCTTGATTATGTTTTTAATGCTTTTGCTTGATCACCAATGGCATAGTATTAGGTTGTTGAGTGAAGAACCAAAAGGAGAAACTAAATAATCGGAACAATAGGGTTAAATTGATTAAAAATAAACTAGATATAGGGATTTTTATTTTTTGATAGAATAGATGTAGAGATTTTTAGTTAGTGGTCTTGTGATAATTTGATAATTAACTTAGTTTAAATCAAAATAACCACGAAAGTAGGTGATTGATTGAGCAAAGCGATTCAGTTCTTTCTCAAAAGCTCATTGTGAAAAAAAAATATATGCAGTTATCAACCCTAGAATATACTAAATAATGAACGTAAGTTCAAAACACTTTTTTAATTGGTTAAATGACTTAGGTTTTATCCCCTAAATACTTTCTTTCATCTGTTAGTTCCCTAGAAACTTTGATTGCTTTGATAGTTAAAAATAGTTTAGAAAAACCACTCAAACAAACGATCAATTTAGTTACCAATTAGGAGGGTGTTCGATATGTTGTTATTCAAAATCCTTGTCGGAACGATCCTTGATACTTGCTATAGACGCACCTATGCACTTGCTACATATCATGTTTTTGGTGCCTTTGTTGAGGACTTTCTCTCTAACAACCATCAAACGCATATCCTTAGATTGACTAAGTCATTTTGTTTTTCTAAATTTTGATTTGCTTTGGTAGTTGTTTTCGTCCCTTGCTAGGTTTCTCATTGGTGTATGAAAAAGGTGTTGCTTTTCGAGCTTGAGCTGGAGATTGAAAGAACCTTCCAATCTAGACGAAAGAAGTAAAGGCGAGAGGAGACATAAAGGAGATGCGCAGAAAAAATTTAAGGAGGAACACAAGGTGGTTGAAGAGAGAAGAACATTTGGGGAATATGTGACACCTAATGTCACCAATCTGCCAACGGTCATTAATTTACCATGAGCGGCCACCAATAACTTCAAAGTGAAGAGCTCCATTGTTCGGTTGTGGTATTTGGGGTTAAAATGTAAGGGTTGTCGTATCCACATGGATGATGTGTCAGGTTTAAGATATTAGTTTGGTAAGGTTTCAAACTCGAAAGTAATAAATTATAAATTAAAACAAGAAACTAACCTAAGCATGAAAGAAAAACAACAAGTATTAAGGAAATTAATAACACTAACATCCATCTAAACAAATAATCGATTGCAAATAATTATCAAACTAGAACATGAATTAAAAATAAAATTTAACCTAATCTAACATGAACTGGAAATTGAAACTAAAAATAGAATTCATATTCGATCAAGAAAGTAAATAATAGCAGTGAATATAAAAAAACTGAATTGAACATTGAAATTACGACAAAGAAACATAAACCTGAATTTCTTCACTCCATTCTTGAACTTGAATCACACGAATCTCCCGAACAAACAAGAAAAACGTGATTCGGATTACTAAGACTACCCGAATCCTCACTCAAATGGAGAATTCGGGGAACCTTAATCCTCATCTTCACTAAAAAGGTAGAATTTTTATTGGAACTAATACTAATGAAATTGGAAATGGCGAAACAGAAAGTAAAAAGTGAGAACGAATAAGAAGTTGAATTGACTTAAATTAAAATTTAGAAGAGTAACTTACAATTCGATAAATTGTCTAGAAAACTAGAAGAACTTAATTAAACCGAAGTAAAGACTAAAAATAAAAACTAAAACTGGTATCTCTCGTATACACAAGGGGGCCTTTTATATTGAAGGAAGCAAAAACAAGAAACAAGAAACCCTACATGTATTTAGCGACGCATCAGGATTCAAAACGCTGGCAGCGCCTTAAAGGGACGTTAGCAGCGTGTGTGACTTCGGTCCTTTTAGGTTGTCTCTTCTTTGGACGTTGGGCGCGACTCTTAGAGACGCTGGGAGCGTATTTTATTTTCCGCCGTCAGCCGCTGGGAGCGGCTAACAAGCGATGGTAGCGTTTTGTTTTGACAGTCTTGACTTCCGGAGTTAGACGCTAGGAGCGGCGTTTAGATGCTGCCAGCGTTTGTGCATGAGGCACTAGTGAGGAGGCAAGTATGGCGCTGGTAGCGCTTGTTGTTGATGCGTCTCATCGATCCTCCTATTCTTCTCATCTTCCCCTTTTCCTTCACTTCTCTATGAATTTCCACTAAAATTTGTAAATCATGTTAATTTTCCAACCAAGTGAAGAAATTACAAGCAAAAATACTTAATTTACAGTCTTAATTCGGCTCGAAATGAACATAAGGTGGTCGAAGAGAGAAGAACATTTGGGAAATATGTGACACCTAATGTCACCAATATGCCAACAGTCATTAATGCACCATGAGTAGCCACCAATAACTTCGAAGTGAAGAGCTCCATCATCAACATGGTGAAGGCCACGTCGTTCCATGGCCTTCTCAATGAAGACCCCAACCAACATCTTCGCATGTTTCGCCAAGCATGTGATTCCTTCAAGGCAAATGGGGCCTCCGAGGACACAACCCATATGAGATGGTTCTTCTTTTCACTTTAGAGGAAGGCATGAGAATGGTTGGATCCCCTTTAACCGACCACCACCATCACTACCTATGATCAAGTCGCTAGCGCATTCTTGGTGAAATACTGGAGCATGAGCATGGTGGAATATGGATGCTTGATTTGAAGGAAATGATGAACTTAAACCCGGAACTTGGGACCTTGATATGAACTCTTCAATGGGGGTCCTCCATTGTTGAGAGCTTGCAAATCCACCAAGATTAGATAAAGGAAACCACAACTAATCTATGAAGGAAATGACTTTTTAACACCACTATTAATAATGGATAAAGTAAAAACAAGATTTGGGAAAGAATTTGGGAGAAATCCCTAACTTCATTCAATATTCAAAGTTGTGTTCTCTCACAAATAGGGGGTATTTGAAGAGGATGGGGGAAAATGAACATGCCAAATATTACAAAAGTGTCATTACAACTCATTAAAGAAAAAGGAAATAAAAAAGAAAAGGGACAGAAATGAGAAAATAAATGTCGAAAGAAAACTCGCAAGGCAACTTCAGCTGGGGAAAAAAACACAAGGCGCTGCCAGTGGCTGTGCAATGCTTCCCGCATCTATTCCAAAGAGGCGTCCAAGGCTGGCGCCAGTGGTGTCAATTTGACGCTGCTAGCTTGCCTCAAAAAACAAAAAGGAAGGGTGAGGCGCTGATAATATATCGATAACAGGAGTTAAATTTGACGCTGCTAGCTTACCAGCGTCTCTGACCAGTTTTTCTGTCAACTTCTAACTCGCGTAACTTTTTCATCCAGACTCCATTTTAGACTCATAATATATCGATAGAAAGCCCTCGGTGTCTACTTTAATCTCCCAAAATTTGAAGTCCATCAGAGTTGTATTGAAGAAGTTATGGTTGAAAGAGTGAAGGCACATTCATTCCAACTTCCCATATTGACCCCTTTTCGCTTATTCTTGCCGGAAGGTTTCGAACCCTTTCAAAGGCCCGAAGTAGGTCCCAATGAGGACTTGTAGATCCACTCCCATGGTCCAGGGTCCCACTTGTAGTGGATGTCACAACCAACGATAACCCGAATATGCCTCCAAGGTCCCGGGTCCACCTTAAAATAGACTCCACACCCGACCTTGAAGTGGATTTGCTCGTGTTTCTCAAAGGGGGTGCCGAAGGTTTGGTGACCACAGATTTTGAGGCGCCGACCCTAGCCCAGTACGATTCAAATACTTTCTACCTAACAAGTTGACGGGCTTGAGGAACCAGATTTTGACATTATCTCAGCATCTCGATAAGACTTTTTATGATGCATGGGAGAAGTTCAAGGGCCCGTTGAGATAGTTCCCCCAACACAAATTCAAGTCGTAGGTTTCAATTCAAGCATTCTACAATGGGGTTGATGACAATATGATGGCAAATATGTTGGTGACGGCGGGAGGAAACATCATAAGCAAGATTGTGGATGAAATCCTCTCATTGATTGAGCAAATGGCATTAAATAACTACCAATGGTCCAAGCCCCATTCCACGATAACAGGAGGTAAATTTGATGTTGATGTCACCTTTGCTTTGACTACTAAATTGGATGTCTTTACTTAAAAAGTTGATAAGTTAAGTGTCAATGCTCCCTCTCCCCTTCGTATGCTTCTTCCAATTCTTATGAGCGTGAAAGGCAACTAAAAGCACTACACAACATGCAAGTGTATCAAAACAGGATTTCCCGCGCCTTTAACAAAAGAGTTAAAGATCACGCGATCCAAGTAAGTGATATGGTGCTTAAAGAAATGAGGGCACTTGTACAAGACCCAAGGGAAAAGTTCGCACCTAATTGAAAAGGACCTTACATCATCAAAGACATTCTGCCCGGCGGGGCGGTCAGGTTCACAACCATGGATGGAGAAGATATGATTCAACCCTCAAATTTGGATCAACTCAAGCAATATTATGCTTAATATAACCAAGCAACTGGAAGACTAGCTTTCTGGCACTTGGGTTTATGTTTGGATAAGTGCTCATAAAGACAAACTTGTAAATAAACATTAAACTTTTTTCTAAAGAGCGTCTTTTAATTTATTTCATCTTAAAAGGAACAATACAAGTACATCGCTTGTTGTTGAAAATTCAACTAAATTTAAGATTATTTAATGGCTAAGCAGCTTCTTTTCCTTCCCTCGCTCTACCCCTTAAACTTCTTTCACCTTCCTTGCATCGCCGGTAGTCTTGGGAATGGTCTCATTGTTTCTCCACCTACTTGGTCCTCCCTCTGTGCCTTTAGGTCGGTGTCCCTTAATAGGCGATTTTCGCACCTCAACCCTAGGGCCAAGACGGCCTTTCACTGAGGTCTTTGGTCCAAGGCGATCCTTCGCAGTAATTCGGGGGCCAAGCCGTTGTTTTACAGGCAAGCAACTCGCTCCCTCTTTGCTTCCCCAGCTCGGCGAGACTCTACAGCCGCGATCAACTACCCCTGATAGCCGGCATCAGCTTGATCTGATACATGTACCTTCGTAGGAGCATGGATCGTGGGCCTCTTCTCCCAATACTTTAGCCATTACTCTATTATGGCTCGATGCAACTTAAATTGCTCGGGGGCTTCACACAACAGCTTAAAAATGGTTTGTTTCTGCGCCATTTGCCGTCGCACCCTGTCCAAAAAGTAATAGGTCATGTGCTATAGGCCGGCAATGCACAGATACGCATTCCACGAATCGCAGGTCACGTACTCGGGTATGTGCCACCATTCAATCCACCACGTGATGTCTTAGGGCTCCTTTAGCAACACAATCCAATTGGTCACCGATCAGAGGTCGGTGTACTTCTGATTTATTTAGCAGTAATTTGCCAGGGCGGATGATGTCTAGGGTTCCTTTACAAGCCCCAAATGCTCCATCAACCATATCTACCCAGGAAAAAAACAGTTAGCAAGGGTTACAATTGCACACCAATTTGCCCACACTAATGGAAAGAAAAGACAATTTTTTTTTGACACTGCCTTGGCCCTGCGACCTTAGCAGTCAGTAGAGGGGCATCTGCAGTTCATGTCACTACCTAGGCCTTGTGGCCTTGGCAGTCAGTAGGGGAAGCATTTGCAACATTTTCTTTCTTTTGCTCATAAGGATATAAGGGCTATGGTTGGTTACCTGTAGCAGCAAGGGACTTCCTCGGTATTCATGCTCTGGGTTTGGGGTCGTCCAAACTCATCATCGTTTTCTACCAACATCAATGCATCTGGGTTATACCCACGGGCCATGTCTTCAACCACATGAATCAAGTTGGCCGGATCAGTTCTCTGCCCGCCATGGTAAAAGCAGAATTCGCCTAGGAGGCACAACACAAGAGCTCGCACTCATATCATTGGGCCATACTCCAACGTCTCGGGAGCTTGAAATTACTCCACCAGGGTTTGATAGTGCACCTTTTCCCCGATAAATACACTACCCATAACTCGAGTTGGGAGACACAACAGCTCCTTGCTGGTATCTTTCGATCGACACTGGCGGCGACATCGACGACGGATAATGATTCGTCCCCAGAATCGAGGACCATTCTTCCGGCAAGGGACACAATTCCTTTACTTCGAACCAGAAGACGTGCATCTTCGTATCCCAGAATGTCTCTGTGGCCTGAAGAAAGTCGTAGTTCACTCGCACTTACCGCAAGCTCAGCAACTGCATCAGGTTTTCTTGGATAAAGGGCTCATCTAAGTTGCTAACTTCTTCTCGAACGCCATTGAATTTTTGGGATTTTCACTCTTCTCTAGTGCCTCACAAAGTGGATGGAAATGATGGATGGTTTTCTTCATGCTTAATGGGGTATTTACACTACTCAACAATGATAAAAAAAGAATCAAAATCATCAAAAAAATGGTCACATAACCGTTGATGTTCATATCCTATGGATCATGCTATCTTCCCAACAGTTAGAAAAAATAAAAAAAATGGCCAAGGCCCTGCAGCCTTAGCTGGTCTGTTGGCTGGCGCCCGCCTGCCAAGCCCGACCCAATTGTTCCTCCTCTTTATTAAGGCCGCAGGGCCTTGATGGTGATCATGGGCCGATCGTGTTCGATCTTTAGAATCCCGACCCAATTCTGTAATATTAAACTAAGGTCACAGAGCCTTCCCTGGGCAAGTTGGTACGTTGGGGGCGTTTATACAGTTGTGACAGTCTTGGGATCGTGACAATGCGAAACCCAACTTTTCTCTCTCGTAGTGTCACGGCCGTGACACTCCTTTTCGTGGGTGCGACATTGCTGTTGGTGGAAAATCCTCTCCGTGAGAGTCACGGTCGTGACTCATTAGTCATTAGCGTGACCTCCCTCTATCATTTTTGCCATGGTTGGGTTGAGGGGGTCAGGGGCATGACCTGCAGTGCCACGATTGTAACCTCCCTGATCAAACCTCCTTTGAGGTTTTCTTTGGCCTTGAGCTTGGTTCCCTCCTTGTCCTTGGCTCGGGGTGTCTCGGTTAGCTCTCGAGCTTCGGTCCCGGCCCGAGTTTGGCTTGATTATCTTCGATCTTGGCCTCCTTTTCGACTTGTTTTGCTTAATTTGACCCAAATATTTAGTTCTCGAGATGAAACCTACAAAGGAAACAAAAATGCATAAGATTGACACTTTTATTAAGCAAGCGTTCACAAAAGCTTAGGTAAAAGAGAAATATTTTGGCTCAAAACAAGCCTAAATAGGTATTCACATGACATGAAGCTGCAAAAAGGGGAAATAATGAGGAGAACGAGCAATCTTGTGTCTTTATCTTCCCTAGGATTGTAAGTTACATGATAAGATACGAGGCAGCAAAAACTTTACCTATGGAGGAAAAAAATGAAGTTAACTAAGGGATCAATGCCAACTTAAGTAGCATAGACCTTGGTGGATCATTGCGCACAAGCATCTACTAGTGTGGAAAAGGTTTTCTATATTGGTAACACAAGTATCTCTCTTTCTAGTGTTATTCCTTTTGTAGAGGTGGCTGAAGCACAAGTTAAGTCGAAAATGTACATCTACTAGGCTACAAAGAAAGAAGTTAAGCCCACAATTAGCATATCTATCTAGGGATCATCGCATGGGTTAACTCATCATTTTATTTGTTGTAGTTTATTTGTTCTTGTTTTACCTAGTCTTTATGTCTCCTTCGCGAAAAAAAATGTCTAATCGCTTTCGCTTTGTGAAGTTGTTGTTATCGAACTCACAATGCTACCACAACAACTCTGATTCGTCTAGCATCCTTGCAACTCCCTCCTTTCCTCTAGCTGATGAAAATGCTAACATTAAACCACATCTCTAAGATCTCATAGGTTATAGTAAAACCCTCCTTCCTATCAGTGTACGCATATCTATCCTCCAAACCTATGCGCATAACAAATCAGTAGCTTGGAAACTTTGCTTGATTTAGTCATGCACCCCCCCCCCCTCCAACAAAAAAATAAAATAAAAATGGTGCATCTTTTAAAGTATTAGGTGCTCAAGTAACCTAACTTTGTTGTTGTTGTTTATAATTTTCTTTAAAAGATTGTTTTAGAGACCAATCATTATTAAGTGAGCATCCCAAGATTTATTCTTGATTGATCCAAATTTAAATAAATTAACATTGAGTTTTAGTAATAGATACTTCATACTTATAATATTGATCAATATTATAGGTTAAAATGAGCCAACCCTTCATCAAACTTCAAAGGATTAAGCAGAAGACTACACTCTTTGTAAAATTAATTGTCGTTCGTTCATAAATTTAATTCCAAACTTATATTGTACAGAAATCATATAAAGGGTATATTTTGGGGAATTTGTTCAGGATTTCTAGAAAAAAGTATTCCACATTTTGCCCATGTTAGCACTTTCTTCACTCCCACAAGCAAAGGGAAGATCCCATTTTCTGACCTCAGACGACGTAGTTTCAAGCCACTGTTGTGTCACCAATGAAATGAAAAATAGAAGATATTCTAGAGAAGGAAAGATTGGGGGAAGAGAGTGCTTCTAGTTTGTATTGTATGTTCTATCCTTCGATTTCTTCATCCTCTGCTAGGTGCTAGCTCTCTCTCTCTTTTTTTCTCTCTCTCATCATCCTCGCATTTCACGGTCTCTAAATACCCCCCAAATAATTCGATAACCGCCCCATCGTTCATTGCCTGTACTTATTTATCCTCATGGTCCAAATTCTGTCTCTATCTGTAGACCTGTGTTTCTCATCACTTATCACAGAATCTAAGACCTACCCATTTGAATTGGTGTTGAAATCTAGAAAACCCATGTCTTGATTTTGTCAATTTCTCCTTGCTTCTATCTAATCCGTGTTTTGTGTATTGTTCCCCTGTTTGTCTGCTTTGATTTTAGGTTGATAGAGTAGATAATTATGGCTGCAGCGGCCCTAAGATCCAAATCAACCAAAGAAACGGCTATTTTGACAGCTTCTCAATTCAGATACTTTCTAATGAACCATATGCATGTGGGTCGTAGGGCCAATTCACATAGTGTTCACAAACCTAGACAAGATGATTACTTTGTCAGTATCCCTTATCATTTTGCTTCTTTCAAGCCTGTTTCACTTTGTGGGGAATTTGTTGATAGAGGGACTGAATCTATGGGATTTAGCCATCAGCATAGAATGAAGAACTTGGGTTTTGATTTTGATGTTTTGAGGTGTGGTGGGGACCCCCCTGAGCCTTGGCAGCCTCCTGTTGATGGGATTGTGCTGCAGTCTGGGGTTGATTACGGCCGCCGTAGAAATGGTGGTGGTGGTGGTGGTGGGAATGGAAATGGAAATGGGGCAAACTCAGGTGGTGGTGGTGGTGGATCCAATTCAAAGGAGGGGTATTGGGGTGGCTCCAATTTGGGGAATAATTTTCCCACCCCTAAAGAGATTTGTAAAGGACTTGATAAGTTTGTCATTGGGCAGCAAAAAGCTAAGAAGGTATACCTTTTTGCTAGTTTTTTTTTTTTTTTTTTTTTTTTTTTTTGTTACTGTCCTTGGATTTATGCTGTCTGTGTTTTTCAAGGCCATTGTACTTTTGCTACTATCAACATGTTTTAATGGTGAATAATTGATAAATTGTAGAACATGGGCTCTATTGATGTATTTTTGATAATTTCTGTTGCTTTTTTTTTTTTTGAGTTTGGAAAAGTAAGATGTGGTCCTCTCTGTGTTTGATGTGCTTTCTATTATTGGAACCATGGGCTTGTTTCATTTTTTTTAGTTTTTGGTTTTTATAACCATCAAGTTTCTCTTGGATGGTTGAAATCAGTGGAGCACTCTAATGTTGTTTATGTAAACAAGGTTGCTATTCATCTGGTGAATTTTCTACATTAGTACTCATGAAGAGAGGAAGGATTGTGTCAGTATTCTTTGTTGTTGATTTAGGCTTACGAGCTAGTAATAGTAGTGTCATAGTGCTCGTCGGATCCTGAATAACCATCACTTTATTCCTCTTTGTCTTGTTTTACAGGTGCTTTCTGTAGCTGTGTACAATCACTATAAGAGAATTTATTATGAGTCCTTGCAGAGGTTGGTGATTTGCACTAAATCATATCTATCCTCCTTTTGTGCAATTTAGACTTTTCAGGGCATCAGGGTGAAATATGACACTATGCATTTACATTCGGGGGTGGTTTGCATTATATCTTATCTCATCAGCTTTTTATAGAATTATAAGAGTATCAGTGTTCAATATGACAGAGATAGTCTGAGGGCTGCATGTACATCATCCTATCACATATTGATTTTGATGATGATTACCTCAGCCTGCTGCTGTGCTTGCCCGTCGGATTAATCTAATTGTACAAATGGGATATGCTGTTGTTCTGGTTGGATCAGAGATGCATAGAATACTAGAGCTTAGGATGCTTGCAATCAACAACATGTGCGCAATATTTTCTTTATGTGTGTGCGTTGGGCCGGAGGGGGGTAGGTCTGCCACTTTGCATTTCTTGTCTTAACTATATTGCAATCATGCATGGGATGCCTTTTTTTGATTTTGTATTTCCAGCAAAATATATATTCATGGACCTATTGCCAGGTGTTACTTCATTCAATTGGTGAATACTATACTCAGGAAAATTTTCTGAGTACGACCTAGATATTGAATGGGAACAGATTCTTACTATGTTATCACTGCATTATTCATTGACAAAGAATTTTCTTTTTCATTCATGGTGGGATATGGGGATGATACAAGTAATTACTGGATTTGTTGGCGAGTTTGGACTTCTCACGAGTAATGGCTTGTCAATGAGTTAGAGCGTTTTAGTGTGGTGGGAAGGGCTGTATATCTAGTGTTGTGCCCTGATATTCATTAATTTGACAAGCCTTCTTCAGCACCTGGCCATCTCTGTAGGCCTATTTTTCGGACTGTTTCAGGACCAATCATTGCCCAGGGCTAAAACATAAATATGTCCATGTGATTGGAATTATTGTTGATTAACTTGCTAAGATAGCTAACTTTATTCTTTTTGTCATGTGGAAAGCTAGGCAATCACGGGACTTGGCAGATGACAAACAAGACCTAACAGAAGAACCAGTGGAGCTTGAAAAAAGCAACATTCTCATGATGGGACCCACTGGCTCAGGTAATCTGTTGTCATCCTTGAATTTCTGTCTCAACTCTTGAATGGACACTCAAAAACTTGTTACTTGGGCATTCCAAGAATCTCATTTATCTTTTTCAAATTTTGCTTTTTTTACCTAAAGGTTATAACACGATTTACTATTCTTTTCTGTTGTGTGATGCACCGTTTTTTTTTTTTTTTTAAAAGAAGGGGAAAGTGGGGGGAGGGGTTCTTTTATGCATCTTTTAGCAGTAAACTGTGTCCATGTAGAAAGTCTAAGAAATCATATGATTATATTTGCCCCTAGCCTGAAATAAGATTGAGAAATTTCAGGGTTTAGTTCCCAACATGTTGAGGAAGATGGGGATTTATCATATTTCTTGTTTTGTTATTGTTTGAACCTTTTGTTACACTTTAATTTGAACAAACTAGTTCCTTATCACTTGGATTTCCTCTCTGTGAATTATGCGAGATCATACTAATTGTTATTTTACCATACTTGTGGCACTTGAACCAACAAATCAATCTGTATGCTTGAACACTGACAAATATTGCTACTTCTTTTTATCCAAGTTCATGTGGGCATTCTCCGCTCCCCTAAGCTTAAGTGGATGAGGCCCCGTGCTAACTCCTCGTCCCCCTCTCCTTGAGAAAGGGCATCACTCTTTTCCTCGTTCAAAGAATAAGCCACTGGCCTCTTAGCATTAGGAAGTAGTCCCAACTCCTAAGGTCAATTAAGAAATGGATTCTTAAAATGGATATCAGAAATCACTCAAGTTTTGAACCAAAACAGCAGGTCAATAAATTTCAGATGCAGTAAAATGAGTCTTTCATCTGGTTGTAGATTTTGAAGAACCATTTCTTGGTGGGTTCCTCCTTGGACATATGCCTTATCCCCCGATACTTTTTAGCTTCAGATTTCTCTGTACCAAAAATGAGTTTCATCCTATGAAGGCTGTGATGATGAGATAGTCCCTGTTCTACAATTCTCAAATGTCAATTGGTATAGTGAGTTGGTCTCGTAGTAATTGCTCCTCCAACGTTCAGCTTTTTCTGAAGGGGTATGGAGGGATCAAGGACTGAAAACATGAGGAAGAAGTAAACCAAAGAAACCTGAAATTGAGTATTAAGTTGTAGATATGAGCATGCTTTCTCATGTGTTAAGAGTTCCTTTCTTCATGTTAATGCATTTCTCAATTACTCTTCTCATTGGCTTGCTTTTATTGCTTTCTAAGGACAGGGAAGACATTACTAGCAAAAACATTGGCAAGACTTGTGAATGTGCCCTTTGTCATTGCCGATGCTACCACATTGACTCAGGTTAGTTGCAAGTCTTGTCACTACCTGTTTTGCTTATGTTAATTGGGCCTTAGTCACGCTAACACAATACGAACCCCAATAATTTCCATGCCAAAGCCAAACAATGTTTGGAGTTACACATTAGCTTGTCCGCATCTTGAAAAGCAACTGAATTCATCAATGTTGGATGCTACGCCACTGAATCTTCCAACAGTCAATGCCATCCTTGTTATATATAGTCTTCTGATATAGTTCATGTCATTGACTACTCTTTAAAGGTTCGAGATAGGCAGTGAGCTGAACTTTATATTTAACTATATAATAAGACATGATGTGAGGCAACTGAAAGAATGCCCAATAATCCATCTTGGAAAGTGCCCTGCTGTATGCCTTTTCTACCAATTATGCATGGAAACGTGATACACTTATGTAGTACACAATGACCATGGTGTCACGATCTCTTAAAATCTTTTCATGGCATCCTAGGAACGTCATCACAATTTTGAGGGGTAACAGTTCAACTCCGCTGTCCCAAATTAAAGGATGTACTGAGTGTTGGGTTGGATGGTTCAAAGATTAGGCCATATAGTTCTCCACTAGTGACTTTAAGAGTTAATTGGTAAAATGCTTATTCTAGTTTCGTATCCCAAAAAAAAAAAGCTTGTTCTCATTAAGCCATATAGAATATTATATCGTCAAGAGCGTATTGCTCAAATGGTAGGGGGGTTGGAGGTTTATCCTCCCAACTAGGTTTCAAATCTTTGTGGCCACAATTTCCTTGGTGGATATTATGGTGCTCTTGGAGGCTCCTTGTGGTTAAAATTTTCAGGTTGGTTCTGAGATGATTTCTGAAAACCGTTAAAAGGTTGGTATGGGGTTATGGTACCGCTTAATATATTCTAGAATATATTCTCAATCAGCCTGCAACTATCTCCATTCCGTTTTTGACCTTTATGTCATTGTCCACCAGTAGTGAGTCAGTGACTAATTGTAACAATGGAGAATGCTGTTGGTGATTAATCAGTTTTCTCTTAGCCTTCTACACTTAGGTGGAATCGCAGTCCCAGTATTGATAACTGTACGAAGACTGAAGGGACCAGCAATTCTTGGAAATGTGAACATTGGAAATCCTCTACAATTCTTGCAATGTCACTGTCTGGGTGCATTTTTTGTTTGCTGATTTTATATGTAGCAAGCAGACGGTAGATTTCTACGTCAATCAACATCGCAAATCCTATCTTTTGAATAATGTGCTTCCTAGCATCGTTTGGTAGTTGATAGCTATTTTGACAGCCAAAATTGTTTTCTGCTTTTACTTGTCTTTGGAGGCACTATCTAACTTGAGCTGTTCTTTGGGTTGGTATCTCTAACCAATCCGATCCAATCCAAACCTTACACAATTCCCCAGAAAAGCATCCTCTCTAAAAACACAATTCCCCATAAAAGCATCATAACTTATCCAATCCAATCAAATCTAATCCTATCCATCCAGACCTGATTTTAACCAATCCAAAGAACAATTGAGCTACATATAGTCGTATGTTGGAAGCATATTAAATTTATTATATCCATCATGAAAAGGTAAAGGTGCGTTAGTACATTGTTGTGAAAAATTGATGAAGTTGGTAACAGATCTGGATGAGGATTGGGCTTCTGAAACCCTGAGCTTCTGATCAGTGGATTTCTCCTGGACATTTTGTGGTTGGACTGCTTTTGGTTGGACGGTTTTTACTGAATATTGACTGTGTTCAACTGCAGGCAGGATATGTTGGTGAAGATGTTGAGTCGATTTTGCACAAGCTTCTCATGGTAAGTTTCTATCCTATTGGCTAGCACATTGTTAAGTCTGTAGGACAATTATGTATATTGCTTATTTAAATTTGGACTCTCTCTAAGTGTTAATCCTGTTTTGGCCGACTCTGTTGGAACTGAAGTTAACTTTTTGTTGTAACTGGAAATGTTCAAAAGTTTATTACATTGCTTGTTGCTGGTGAGCACTTTTATGATTTTAAACTGGTATCCAATTTCGGCAAAAGACATTTCTTCTTGGTGCTTCTTTAAACCATAGTGTACAGTACTGAATCTGTACATTGTTTGGAAGAATCCAAATTGATAACTCAAACGCTTGTTACTATTTCCTGTATAGTGATGATTGTTTAACATGGTTGTATTCAGATACTTCTGCTTATGGTAGATATGCCTGGTTATATGTTAATTAATTCTGTTTGCAGGCTGCTGATTACAATGTAGCAGCTGCTCAACAGGGCATTGTCTACATTGATGAAGTTGACAAAATTACCAAAAAGGTTCTGTAAATTCTATCAACGTTTTATTAACTGTTTATCCACTGTTATTTATATGTTTGTATAACTGATTTGGGGTTTGTAAAATTGCAGGCTGAGAGCCTTAATATTAGTAGAGATGTTTCTGGAGAGGGTGTCCAACAAGCATTACTGAAAATGCTGGAAGGAACGGTGAGCCCTATTATTGCTTTTGAAAACATGAGCTATGAAAAATGAAATCCAATCCCTGCAATTTATGTAAGAATTAGGATTTTCGTAGCATGGCTTGGTTTGATTGCCCCTCTCAGGTAGGACTTTGATGTATTACTCTTGTACAAGTTGTTTTGGTTTCGGGCAGTAGGTACTGTCAGTAATCTTCTCTGGATTTGAGCTACTTCTTTAGTTATTTTGGAGGTAATTGTTAATTCTGCATTCTGCTGTTTGATTCTGATGATTGTTGGAAAAGTAGGCTAATCTGACCAGTCTTAAGCTGGTGATCTTACTAGTCTGGCATAGTGAAGTGACCTTGGTTGTGTTATCCTGAAAATGCTCACTTAGGAAATTGGCTTCATCTTTATTATTATTATTATTATTATTACTATTATTATTATTATTATTTTACAGCCAAACAGAAATAAAAATTTCCTTAAAGCAGTCTTTGTTGTATTTGTCTTTTCTGCCAGATTGTCAATGTTCCTGAAAAAGGAGCACGTAAGCATCCCAGGGGTGACAATATACAGGTATTGTATCCATTATTCTTGAAAATTTTCTATACTTTAGTCGTTTCTTGTATTTTTTTCAGTTTTTCTATATATGATTTTCTTTTTAAATAAATGAGGAGGCACAGTTTCTTTGCAAGGAACCTGAAGTATTGGAGAGAAAGGAACCAAAGAGTTTTTGAAGGGGAGTTGAAACTCCTCTATAGTGCTTTAGTGAAAATCATCTGGACTATACTCTTTGGAGATAGTGAGAAATTCAGGTCTCCTCTTTTGACATGGCTGACTATGTGGATAGTCTTTTTGGGAGTACATAAGTTTTGTAGGATGATATTTGTGTCTCTGGTTTCAATATATCTTTTCCTATAAACAATGTGGAAAAAAGAAGAGGAACCACCCACCGCGGGGTGTCTACAACATTAGGGGGAGATAAGGCAAAGAAGTACAATACTTTGTTATTGTGAGACCAAGGCTAGGGTGTTGTGACTCATGAGAGGAAAGGGCCCCAACTTGCAGGTTGATCAATTTGGTCGGCTACCCACCTCCCTTTTGTCTTATCTGGATATTGCCACTCCTATTAGACCTTAATGAGAAGGGGAGATCGTGTGGTCACGAGTTCGAATCCTGGAAGCAGCCTCTTGCAGAATTGCAAGGGAAGGTTTGCCTGCATTACACCTTCATGGTGGGACCCTTCCCAGACCTCCGCTTGTGGGGACGCTTTGTGCGCCGGGCTGCCCTTTTTTTATTAGACCTTAATAGTGAGTGATTGAACAGCGACTATGCCAGTGATGATCACATTCTTGGTGACATGACAATGATAATCTTGTGGTATTCTAATTGGGGAGATTGTGTGTTGGTAGTTTGGCATCCACCCAATCTCTTTCATATAACTACGGGACCTGAGCTCCAGCAATTTAGGAAGAGTGTATGATGACATCAACTCTATAAGTTTCTTCCCTGGGTTCGGCCACCTGGGATTCCTTTGTTTCTGGTTATCTAGAACACAATCTGTCCAGGCTTTACCAGGCCGAGTGTCATTATGGATTGGCCATGGTCATGAGCTTGCTCGACAGGGTTGACCACCTGTTAAACTGACTGCTAACACCAATTGTTGGGCTTCATGAGCTACACTACACAGGAGGGCCCTCATTGACCACAAGGCATTTCAAAGATTTGACTTTCGACAATTAAGACAAGATCTAAAACTGAAACTCCCTGCTATCCTCTTGTGAAGTGGCAATCCTTGATCATCTGTTTATGCTAAGCTCTGGATCAAATTTTGTGCTTTCACTGTCTCTGCTTTAAGAACCACACCATTCCATGGAAAAGAGCAGGGAGAGATAATAGAAGAGTTCATAAATTTTCCCAATTAAATGTGCTTGTATATGTCCAAGACGAAATCCGGTAAGGTTTATGCCAGCAGCTTCAATTTAATGGCCTCTTTGATTTCTTTGTTACACAGATAGACACAAAGGATATTCTTTTCATCTGTGGCGGTGCTTTTATTGACTTGGAGAAGACGATCTCAGAGAGGTTCATCTTCTGTTTTCAACCCATTTCACCATTTTGCTTGCTACCCTACGTGGAAGGTTCCTTTTTGAATTTGTTTATTCATTGTTTTATATGTTATTTTCAGACGCCATGATTCGTCCATTGGATTTGGTGCCCCTGTACGTGCAAACATGAGAACTAGTGGTCCAACAAATGCTGTAGTAGCCTCCTCCTTGTTGGATAATGTAAGTATGCCCTTTGGCCGTGGAGAAAACTGAAGGTCATTGTGGGATGTGAAATGATACTAGCTAATTTTTTCTTGAATGCTAACGAGTAGTGTAAATGTGATGTTCAGTTTTTTACTAAAACATGAGAATTTATTCTTATTGTTTTTCGTTTACACTTGCAGGTTGAAAGTACTGACCTTATTGCTTATGGTCTGATACCTGAATTTGTTGGAAGATTTCCAATCCTTGTTAATTTGTCAGCCCTTACAGAAGATCAACTAGTCGAGGTAATGTATCAACAGTTTTTGTGATCAAACTTTTTCTTTGTAATGTCTGTTCTCTACTTGTATGAAAAATATGATTGTCTTGGAAAGAAAGCTATTCTCTTAAAAAAATCTATTTGTGGGGGAAATTCCGTTTCTCATTTGGAACTTTTACTGTTGCATAGGTTCTAACAGAGCCGAAGAATGCCTTAGGCAAGCAGTACAGGAAGATGTTCCAAATGAATGATGTAAGTTGCTTCTGTGGAAACCCTTCATTCTACAATGATTTCCTTGTAGAGTCAATTATGTAAAGCCATCCCTCTTGCATTTGATTTGTATAGTGTACACTGGGCATCAAATTCAAATATATGTTTTTTACTTAGAAAAAAAGGAGAACAACCCTTTGAATTCCTTGTTTTATGTTCAGGTAAAGTTGCATTATACAGAGAAAGCGTTGAGATTAATAGCTAGGAAGGCAATAAACAAGAATACAGGGGCACGGGGATTGAGAGCGATTCTTGAAACCATCCTTATGGATGCCATGTATGAGGTACATAACATAATAATCCCATCACCGCACCTATGACTTTGCTGATGCGGAGTTGCTTACGTTTTTCTCTCTTTGTGAACTGTGATGCAGATTCCTGATACAAGGACAGGTGATGATATCATTGATGCAGTAGTTGTGGACGAGGAAGCAGTGGGGTTGGAGGGCAGAGGCCGGGGTGCTAAAATTCTTTATGGGAAAGGAGCTCTTCACCGCTATGTTGAAGCTCCTGAAGGAGACCCTGAACCAGAAAGCGACATCCAAACTGTCGTGGCTAGCATGTAAAACTCTTTCAACTTCGTCACGGATATAGGGGCATCCCTTTGTAGTTTTATCATTGTACAGTCATACTTATAAAAATAAGTTTGCAATCATTTATAAAGATGAATGGATAGGCAAAAGGAAGAAAAAGAGGAAAAAAAGAAAGGGGGTTGGGGGGGGGGGGGTGTTTAGAAGAAAAGTGGAGAAAAACGGTTTGTATTTTGTAAGAAGCCTGCAAAAATTAATCTGCAATGCCTGGCTGCCCCCCTTGATTTGAGGAATGATTGTTGATTGTGAATATTATTGTGGATTGTCTCTTTGAGTTTGGTAGTTAGCTATTTGGCATTCTACTTTGTCCACACTTGATTTGTCTGGAATTTTATCAGTTGAATTAGGTTGACATCTGTGCTTTCGTGATATGTAACCAAAGTTGGTACAATGTATAGCCTGTTTATAGGGATGGGTAATGTACACAGGCGTCTTCTTTACTCAACTAGGAAAACAAGTATATCAATTCCACGACACACATTGTTGCTTGAAAGACACTCTCCTTGTAATTCGCGCCCCATCCCCGCCAGATCTTATTAGCATAATTTTGTCTTTTTCTATTTTATATTTCGGTACGTCCTAACTAGGTTGTCAAAAATTCAGGGGTGTGAACCCAGGTTCGAACGAGACTGGGGTGATAAAAACTCACGTCCGATAATCAGCTCTCTGTGGTTCGACGAAGCCGATGGAGGACGAACTTGATGTCAAAATACCGATTTTGGAACATTTTCAGGTCGGACTTGAGTCGGACAAATTGGTCAAACATAAATTCGGGTCTGAACTGCATTCGGACAATAGAAAATTGGAAAATATTGTGTTTGAATTATCGGTCAAATCGATCAATATAAAAATTTGGATGAAAATTCTATTACCATACTGATTTTTTTCAGGTCGAACTGAATTGGATTTTCGGACCGGACATCCTTTTAACAGCCCTACTCCTAACTCCTATGACATCTGTAAAACTTATAAGAAGGGAGGAAAAGTTTTGAACATGTATTTCAGTGATGTTACATGCTGAATATGCGGAGGAAAACATACCACATATCATGTAGTAGGAGCGGGGTTTGAGAATAGAGAGAAAGAGGATGATTGTTTTATGCATCTAAAACAAATAGAAGAGGAATAAAAGGTGGGATTAAAGAAAGATGATGAATAAATCCATTTCAAATGAGGGCAAAATGTCAGTCATTTTATAGCATTTTATAGCTTTGATGAGGTAGGATAAAAATCATTTCTTAAAGTTTAGGTATATAAAAATTATTATAACAAATCATTTTTTAAAGGTGAGGCAGGGTAAATATAAAGTTTATCCTATTAATCAGGTATGGTAAAAATTATTTTCCAAATATGAGATGTATAAAAGTTACAGTAAATCTCAAGTAAAGTTAAACAAAACAAAGTTGCTAACGAAACAAACAAAGCGGATTGAACAAGAATTTCACCAATTTGGACAACTTTTAGGGTTGATATTCATACAAAGTCTTCCGCAACAATCTTTTGGAAATGAAGCGAATTGTCTAGCAAATAAAATCACCTAATTTCGTGTTTATTTCAACTTTAATTAGGTTAGTGATATCCTTCCAGTTCTGCTGACCGAAAGTTGCATTGTATCCTCCTCGGTTTTGGTTTGCGTAATACGATGGTCCTCTATTTCCCCATTTCCATCGTTGAAACCCCCTTGTGCCCAGCGGGGGCAATCTATTGCCAAGTGTCGCAGGTTGTTGCATCGGAAGCATCCCTTTCCTGAAACTGACCGACAATGCTGGGCAAAGTGTCCCAGTCTTCCACAAGCCCTACAGGTCGAGAAGTTAGAGGGTCCACATCCTTGGTTTCCTACCCAGTTGTCAGGACAGGGTCGCTTGTCTTGGTAAGGTGGGGGAGGGTTGAAGCAGGGATGAACCTTCCTCTTGAGACCCTATTTGTTCTGATGTGCCTCTTGAGCAGTGGCTGCTTTCTCAATGTTGATGGCAACATCTAGCATCTCCTAATATGATGAGAATGATCATGCAGACATATGGTTCTGGATTTCGAAGTTCAGACCACTCTCAAAGCGATTGATCTTCAAGACTTCGTCGATCACATATGCCGATGCAAAACGGGACAACTCCACAAACTTTGCTGCGTATTGCAACACACTGTCCCTTCCTTGCTCTAACTTCAGAAACTCTTTCTCCTTATCCTTCTGGAGTGACATGGGATAAAAGCGATTCTTCAACATCTCCTTGAACCGGTTCCAGTTGAACAAAGATTCATTCTGTCGTTCTTTCACACTCATCCACAACAGGTCAACATCTCTTTTCAGGTGGTAGGTGGAAAACTCGACTTTCTGTTCCTCGGGGTAGGGCAGAGCATTAAATATATTCTCGATGTTATGTATCTATTCTTCAAACACCTTAGGATCAGCTACCCCGGTGTAGGTGGGAGGGTTGAGGCTGTTGAACTCATGGAACAGTGAGGCCTCGTTGTCCATGCTCAGTTCGCATCTTTGCTCCAACATTCGTTGGAAGTGCTCGGTTTGTCGAGCCATCACCTCCAGCATCATCAGTTGTGCCAGATCGGGGGACTGCTGGCGGGGCGTCCCCTCCATTAGTGGCGATGAGTACAACTTGGGTTGCCCGTGCAGCTGTTGTATCCTGCAGGTCTGCAAACCACTATCTCAGCTCAACGAGGATTGGAGCAGGCTTCCCTCATTGGGTCCACGTCTGTCTCCTTGAGTCATCCTGTAGTCAAAAACTAAAAGGTTACTACACATGCTACTCTTCCTATCCCGGCCGGCTATGCTACTAACGCACATGGGTCACACATTTTCATAAACAACGTTACAAATTCATAAGGAAAAAGGGGTTAGCTAAAAGTTTAAAACCACAAATACAACAACATAAACATGTTGTCATAATCATTACTCCTTAAAACACAACAATAACATCACTTATCACAATATTAACTCATGAATAAGCTCAAAATTCTCATTATTTCATTCCATTAAAAGAATTCATAAATGCAATCCAATTTATACCTCCCAATAGGGTTTATATGTGGTAAGAACAAACAGAAAAGAAACACACCAAAATTTATTGTAACTAAACTACTGGGACTTGGTCCCACTACCCACTATGTAACTACCCCCTACACGATCCTCTGGCACCTCGGGTTATCGTGTGCTGCTTCCGGGTATTGGGAGTGTCCCGACAATGTTCGATATATACTTAGAGTTTAAGTTTAGGGTTTTTGGTTAACCCTTTCCCCAAGCCATCCAACACTATAGAAGGGAGTCTCTCTGAGAGATTTATTCAATAACTATTTGAGACTTTTAGAGAGATACCAGGGCGATTTCCTGAGTTCCTCTATCTTCTAGTTTAACAGTTATCTTTTTTAATTTCGTGAAATAATATACGAAATACCCTAAACACATACATCTTAGATTGAGATTAGTCTCAATCGGGTCGATCTAGCAATTGAGTTCCCAGAGTGCTAAGTGGACATAGAGTAGATGATTTTTGCATTAGAATCTCAAAGGTCAACCTCTTCTTCAACCGGATTAGCGATCAGGTATAATACTAAGCTTTTGCAGTTGTACTCTTTCATGGGTGATTAATTGTTTTGTAATAGTTATGAATATTCCGCCAATTAATCTGTATTTGTTTAAGAAATAGATTACCTAAAACCCAACAGTGGTATCAGAGCCACCAATTGCATGCTGATGTTTTGTGCCTTAATTCATATATATAATTTTGTCAATCGTTGTATATTATGAATTTACTAGATTAGATATTATGCCTAAATTTTGAAACTTAATGAAATTTTAGTCTTTATTATTCATAATAGTAAATCTAGAATTGTAAAACCCCAAAAAATTCGAATGCGTTGACCGTGATGTCGTTAGTTAATTAAGTTGACTCTGTTAACTTTGAGATTTTATTTGCGATTATTCTGGTAACACTTGAGCTCGTAGGACCGTCGAGGGATTATTAAGGGTGTTACAGAATGGTATCAGAGCTCCGGGTTACGACCTAGTAGCTCCTAAGTGTCTTTTAGGTTTTAGGTAGAACTTAGGAAGCTACGTTCGGAGTGATGAGTGTAGGTTGGGGGAATGGGATGTGTGTCAGTTTCTTGGTGTCCTTTTAGGTTATAAGTGCATGCTTGTCGTTCTTGATATCTATTGGATGGCATACTGCCGCCATTGCTATGAGCACCCAACTCTAGCATCTCTAGAAGACCTAAACCCCGAGGAGGGTATCGAATAGAGCCCCAAGGAGGGCCTGGAACAAGAAGAAGCCTCGACAAGGATTTAGAGGCTGAGAGAAAACCTAACCTACATGGTCAACTCTTGGAGATTCTGGAGCGCTAAGAGAAACAACTTTGAAGGAAGACCATCTAACCAATAATGGTGCGATGGGTGAACTACACCCCAAGTGAAGCCATCTGAGAAGCCGAGGAGGAGAGATCAAAGTATCTGCACCTACCTAAGGCGTAAGGTATGTCGAGTTTCGAGGACGAAACTCTTTTGAAGAGGGTAATGATGTACAACCCAGAGTTTTGGTTAGGGCCACCATTAATTCTGTCAGGAAGATCGTTGGTGTTGAGTTTAAGTTTCAAGGACGAAACTTCTTTTAAGGGGATAATGATGTAAAACCCCGAAAAATTCGAATGCGTTGACCGTGATGTCGTCAGTTAATTAAGTTGACTCTGTTAACTTTGAGATTTTATTTGCGATTATTCTGGTAACACTTGAGCTCGTAGGACCGTCGAGGGATTATTAAGGGTGTAACAAGAATTTTATTGTAAATTTTCATGCTTTATTATTTATTTCTTTATTGCCTTCAATTATGCGGTTTATGCTTATTTAATTGTTAAAATTGGCACAAACTTGGCATATTTTAGATTATTTTAAAAATGATCATATTTAATGTTCTTAAAGAGTAGGCAATGCCCGGAATAATTTTAATTTATAAAATAGATTTTTGTAGAATTATTTTATTATTTAGACTATTTACAGTAAATATGATGAAAGTTCGAAATAAAATATCACATAAATTTGAAAAATTCCAAGAAAACTACTGGAGGCATTTGAAAGTGTTTTAGACATGCCCTAATTTTTGTATAAATTTCCCAATTAAAGTAGGTTTTTAAATTGAATTTTTTAGATTTGAAGAGAAACAAATTTGTTTACTTATCTGATTTTATAAATTTATAGAAATTTGTAAAATATCTGAACATTTACAGTAGGTCACTGGGTGACCATACTTGTAGAGAAAATTTTTGTGTGAATTTTCGAAATCATTAAATTATTTTCCTTGAATTTTCATATCTATAGCAGAATATAATTGTTTATTCCTCTTAATTTTCTCAAATTTTTTGAAATTTGATAAGATTTTGAAAAATTCACAGTAGCTCACTAGGTGACTCTACTGTGTGCAAAAATTGTAAAATTTAATTTTTAAACTTATCGGACTATTCTCTTTTAATTTTCCCTGTAAAATAGCGAATTAAATTAGTTTAATTCTCTGAATTTTACAAGTTTGTGTAAATTTGATCAAATTCTAAAAATTTTCATAGTAGGTTATTAGATAACTCCATGATATGAGAAATTTTATGTCGGTAAGCTTTGAAGTTGGTTGATATTTTCATTTACGTTTTCATGCATGAAATATTTGGCACTAGGAAGCAACACGAATCATGTTGACACAAGTGTCGGTGGTTGCGTGCATTTAGGGTTTTAGGATTAATTTTGGAAAATAATTAACAAATCCTATCATTATTAAATCAGTTATCAAACATAAAATCTTATAAAATTTGTAAAGTTTAAGAAACTTGCGATTTTCAATAGATATAATACCTTTTGGAATACTTAATTTTAGGAAAATTAAGTAACTTGTATGTAAAGGTAGTTCCTAAAGCCTAAATTTGTTTATGTAATTAAGATAGAATTTGAATTTTGTTGTTTCGTCAATCATGCAAACTGTTTAGGAAACTTTGTTTTGTACTTGTTTCCTTGTGTGTGCTATATTGCAATTTAATATGTCTTAATAATTTATTATTTGAGCATGTGCTATATTTGATATAATTATTGTAATATTGCTTATTTGCATGTGCTTCCAGTATGCCCATAGATAATCGGTTTTCACCGGTCTACGTATCGGGTTGGGTGAAATACGGTCTACATGTCGTCATTGAATTATTTAAATTTAAATTTCAACTAAGTTTATTTTAATTCATGTAAAGCCTCTTTATAAGAAGTTCGCTTTGTAAATTATTGCAATTGGAGACATCAAGTTGAGTGGGAGCCCAACAACAATAGAGATGTTGATCTGAGTGGGAGCCATTTCCAACGAAGTTGCAAAATCCAAGGAGTTCTTGAAGACTGTCAAGACTTAGTTAAATTAGTTTGATCAAGTCTAAGTGGCCATACTAGGGTTATTTTATGATTTAATTTGTTTTTTTTATAATTAGCGGCCATAATAGCCCTTTTAATAAATCAATAAAAGAGATGCCAAAGAGCATCACAAAGAGCTTACAACTCTTAGAGTTTACCCGACAATGAAAAGAAGTCAAACCACATAGAGCTGGGAAAAGCTGACACGACACGATTACCGACCTGAACCTAACACGATATTAAACGGGTTTAGGTAGAAATTTTCAACCCGTTTAATTAAATGGGTTGACACGGTAAACTCGTTTAATTAAATGGGTTAGGTTCAGGTCAGGACTTTCGACACGAAAAAACACCTACTTAACCCGTTTAATTAGGCATGTTAAAAGGGTCAAGTCGTTTGCTCGATAATTGTTACCCAATTATACCGTTTATTAATAAAATTAGGTGAAAGTTACAATTATACTCTTTGAAACATACGTAAGACTTGTAATTTTAACTTATATTCATATTTGACTGTGAATTAAAAGACATCTCTTTATATAGAACTCGAATTATATTACCACACAAATTGTTGAGTATGATATGTCATTATTTCGATCCCACAATGAGTTTTTTTGTACAAATGAGTTAATGGTCAAACGGGTAAATTGGTAAATTTATTTTAACACGTTTACTTAAACGGGTAAACAGGTCAAAATAAGGTCAACCCATTTAAAATTTAAACGGTAAACGGTTTCAATTCCCAACTCGTTTAATAAATGGGTTAGGTTTAGGTCAGATCATTTTGAACCCGTTTAAGTTTGACACGAACACGAACCCGACTCGACCTGACCTATTAGCCAGCTCTAAAACCACATGAGGGAAAATAGTAGTAGAGGTACCCACCAAGACAAACCAAGCAGTGTTGCACCGGCATTACAGAACACATGAGTAACACAGCAGAAGACAATTGAAAAATATTGTAATTTCATGAAAAATCCAAAGCCATCTGATCAATGTAGTAGTTGTATGATTTCTTCCAAACAGTAGACCCTCCAATTGGCAATGTGCATATCCAACTTTTCCACCTATCCATTTGATCAAAGATTCATGCAATGTGAGGATCCCAAATCGACCTTTCAAGGACAATTGCTGCTGCAATAGTAGTCCCACCTTTTGCATGATTTAAGACTAAAAATGAGCATGAAAGAGAATTTGAAGCAACCTCCAACCACTATCAAAGGCCTGCAGCAAGATGAACAGATGCAACCCAGATTCAGAAGCCAATTTGAGCTCAAAAAGGCTTCACTTCATCAATTTAAAACTCAATCCTCTCTTTTCCTTGCACACTTATGAGATTTCCAAACAGCTAACCAAAGACAACCACCAGTTGCCAAGTTTAAGACACATAGCTCCTGTCAGCACCCATTTGATCAACCAAAGACAGATTGTCGCTTCATCAAACTGACCTCATCAACACCAAGAAGATATCCAACACTTGAGAAAGCAACTGGAAATCTCACTGATATAAATACACCAGACTATCAGAACCCCTCAAGCAAGTAAGTGTAGCAGCAACAGAGCACCGAACAAGACACCATAAATCACCCTTACAACCAGGAGACTAAACATCAAAGATCAAATGTCGCAAACAAGAACATAGCAGCAGCCGATCAGAGTAAACGGACAAAGAACACAGCATCCGCAAACACACAAAAAAACAACCTAGAATTGCATTTTGTTTTATTATGATTTAATTTGTTACAACATGTTGTTTTATTATGCCTTTTATGCTTTTCAAAAAAATTCACCTAGAATTGCATGTTTAGGTTAATAAAACTTACTCTCAAAATTGAATTATTGCTCAACCTACCAAACACCACTTAGATGGAAAATAATATCGCCAAAGCGAATTATTTTGTTTGTCACTAACAAGTAGGGTGGGAATTAGGTCAATTCAAATTAGCTATCAAAATAATTTTGAGCTAAGAGCAATGAAGAGAAACATTATATTCGAAACAAATTTCATGTCAGACATGGTAGGTTGGGGAGCAAAAAGTTAAAATCTTTATTAAATTAATGTCATGCCAAACATCGTCAGTAAATGCAAATGAATTTTAATTATTTTTTTAAAAAGAACACCTTCTTAGTCGACATTTTTGCTAATCTAAAGAGTGTTTTTTGTTTGAAAAAAATAAAATTCATCTTTGCTTATTTGGACTTGCTGATATGAGATTAATTTAGTAAATGTTTTAAAATTTTTTGCTCCTCAACCTACCATATAAGACTGCCACTAAGTTAATGTTTAGGCTCGATTTTGAGCCTAAATGCATTCCTTTTACCTTAGGCTTTGACTCGGTTGCGTATGTGTTTAGTATTTTTACATTATTTTCTTCCTTTTGCAAATTTTGAAGCCTTTAGATGCTTGTGGAGCAAAAGCGCGCAAAATGAGGCCAATTCGAGCCTAAATGCAGAAGAGTCGGGTCATCTCGAGGAAACCTGACCTTGGAGAAGAAGAGTCGAGCCTCAATTCCGACACTAGATAAGAAACAAGAAGACAACCCTCAGCAAGGGGGTCACAGCCGTGACACCTTACCTCACGATCATGACCTCCCTACACCTTGGCTGACAAAGAAGAGAAGAAAAGAGGCGTTAGAGACAAAACCAGGGTCACGGTCGTGACCACCACTCTCACGGCTGTGACACCCCAAAATCATGGGTTTCAGAAGACACCTCCTCACGACTGTGACCCGCTAGAAGCGTCCCCTCCAGGAGGTACCTCACGGGCGTGACCACTACTGGTCACGACCGTGAGGTTTGTGGGATTCAGCAAAGAAAATCCTACTTCTTCAGGGGTCACGCCCATGACGACTTGGGTCACGTCCGTGACCCCCCTGATCTACGTGATTATTGGCGGCCCAAAGCACTTGTGTTTTGGCAACTTTAACTCTGGCTATATAATGTAAACTCTAAGCTTTTTCACGACTAAGCTTTTCATTCCCTAGTTGTAGTTTATAGTTTTAGGGCTTAGTCCTTAGATTAGTTCATAGATTAGGTTTAATTTCTTTGTAATTAGATTAGGGTTTAGTTTGTGTAATTGAATTTTTCATTCTCGTTCTTTCTACTTTAATTGAAGTTTGAATCTTTTCCCAATTCTCAGTAAGTTCTTTCTCCTCCTCTATTTCAAGCTCTTAATTGGTTTACTTTTTCTTTTGATTTTCTTGTTTATGCTGTTGGTTTATTTGATTAGTGTTGTTATTTGTTCCCTCCATTGCTTTGCTTGTATCATGTCAAGTCTTGGTTTCTGAATTAGTGTTAGTTGCAATCATATGTGAGTAGTTCCCTTAGGGTTAGGGGGTAATTAGCGCCCTTGATGGGGGATTAGACATAGATTAATGGGATTAGGGCAATTAATGAGGTAATTAGGTGTTCCACCCTAGTTTTCCACTCGACAATTGGAGGATACAGGTGCCAGGAGGTTATGGACCCTTCTAAGCATCGAATTGGAACTCTAGGGCGGTGTGATAGGTTACAAATCCTTAGTCTGGCGAGAGGGATTCGGGATTGATTACTTAGGATTGCGTTCTTATACTACCAAGTACCGTCAGATAAGGAAGTGATGGCGGGACTTGGGAAGTATGCGTCAATCTATCACTCTGGCAAGGGAGATTGACGCTAGCTCATGCTCAGGAAGCGAATGTTGATTTACTACTCTGGCGAGGAAAATCGATAATAGTTTGGTATGCATGCAATCCTCACGCCTAACAACCGAATACCGATCATTCCTAAAACCACGAAATCCGTGTTTAGTTCTTCGTTGGGAGGCCTAGTACTGCCCCCGAGCCCTTACCTTTTTACTATGTTTTTCCTTTTTGACCTTATTTTAGTAGTCCATTCACCACCACAAATATCGACTCTCACACCTAGTTGGTGAGTGCTCTCGTGAGATTCTTAGGTTGGAACCCCGACTCCTCGGACCAATATGACCGTGTTCGTAATCCCCGGGATCACGTTAAACAGTTAACCCCTTTGGGGTCGTTTCAGATGCATTATTTTTCACCGCCTCCAAAGTACAGTATATCATGTCTAACAAAAAATTCAGTATATTATTATACAACACCCCAAAATATAAAATATTGTCCAATAACCAATCCAATAATAATTTTATACTTTAACAAATATAACTGAAGACCTAAATAAAACCAACAAATGTAATGTAGTGTAATAGAGAAGTAGGAAAATGTTGGGGAAAAGAAAGTAATGTGGCATGACAACATGAGTGTACCACTTGTAAAGTGACATAGTTGAGTCTTTATACAATCAGGAACAATAATTGTAATGCCCCCACAAATAACGTGGCTTCATACATTCCCCATCCCAAAACTCCAATTCCCTCCATCATTTGTTTACAGCTTCTCTACTTTGCTTTCTCTGTTTAATCTTAACAAATCTACTCTCCTCTTCTACCCCCTCATCATCCTCTGTCCTTCAACCGAAAACCCAAAAATGCCATCTTGGTGACCGTTGGATCTCCAACAGTTAAAATCCCAGTTTGAAAATGGACCAAGATCCTTAACTCTCTCCCCCTCTCTCTCAACAAACTAGAGAGAGAAAAAAAAGAGGGATGAACGAAAGTAAAAGAGAGCAAATGAAGAAAAGAACCCTCCTTTTTGTGAGGGGAGGTTAGTTTGGTTCTTTGGAATCCAACCCATCCTCCCCCTCCAACCTCCTCTCTCTCTTTCACACACACACACTTTCTCTCTCGACTTTCTATCTCTCAGTTCAATTTGAAGAAAAGGGGGAAGAAACTGAATTGAGATTTCCATAATTTCTGTGATTTTGGGAACTGGGCTTTACAATTGAATTTGTGGGGTTTTCTGGGTATTGATTAATTTTGGTAGAAATGGATGTTGATAGTATTGAGTGTGTGTCTTCAGTGGATGGTATGGAGGAAGAAGACGTAACCCGCCATGATAATCATCATAATAATCATCAATTTCCGGTGAAACCCAGGAGTAATGTAGTCCCTACTGTAATAACACCTGCTACCAGCGTTCATGAGTTGCTTGAATGCCCTGTTTGTACGAATTCTATGTATCCTCCTATTCATCAGGTTTCTCTCTCACTCTTTCTCTCTTTTCTTTAGCAATCTGTTAAAAAATTGATGTTTCGTATGTTTTCTTTTTGTTGAGTAAAGATTGTTTGCTGGTATGGAATCTGGTTGTTTGGTCTGGGAGAAATCAAATAAGAATGTAGTGAATGTAGTGTCAATTACTTCCCCTAGATCGTCTAGGAACAAATGATAAAATCCATTTTGAATCTTTTGGTTTACTTAAAACACACTTGAGAAGTGAAAGAGGGACATATCATGATGTTGTTGCCGGGATTTACCTATTATGGTTGTCTGATCGATGATGCATTTGGATGGAAACATAATGCTACATTGCTGAATTGGTAGGTTGCTTGCTTGGGTAATGTTAGGGGCTGATTCCCAAGTAGTTGTATCAGTTCATGAATCATGATGTCTGACTTAAAGGAAGAAATCTCAATCAAGATTATTTCAAGAAAGCAAATGATCAGTCCAAAATGTGACGCAAGAAAGCTTATTGTCAAGTTTATATCTTGCTATTTGAATGCAAAATTAGGGAGATTCTACATTGTTGATTTTTTAAACTATCATAGTTAGAAAGTATAATTTCCCTTGATTCTAACTCATAAATAATCGAAATCAATGTATATTGATCAAAGAGACTGATTTCAATATGTAATTCGATTAATTGGGGAGAATCTACCATCAACTACCATAGTTAAAAAATATAACTACCGCAATTCTAGTTCAAACAACCGAAATCAATATTTGTTCAAAGGTAATCTATCGCAACAATTAATCATATTTATTGAGACACAAATATTTTTAACAGATGAGATTTATTTTAGACAAATTAATGGTATAGAATTTTCACTTACCATAGTCAATCAACTATCATAGAATTTTCAGCAAAAATTATCATTTCACTTTCACGTCTTGCAATTGTTAACTTTGTCATTGCTCTTGTTATCAACAACTAATCGTAGAGCTGCCTACATGGAAAGGTGGAACAGTGGTTTTGGGCTTTAGTATTCATGCTGAGAATATCATGGCAAGTAGATTAGTGTCATGTTTTGCAGGAGTTCTTCTGTTTGCAGGTTAACCATAATGCTCTGAGGTTATCTTGCTTCTTTGCAATGAGCGCATATAGGATTAGTGGCTTCTTTGCTTTGTTCTTGTTGAACTTAATAGTTTCTTAGAACTTTTTAGGGGGAGTGCTTGAGCACATGTTTGGTTTGTCTGATTCGGCCATTTCTATAGTCCAACGCTCCGTTAAAATATACTTTCTACTTCTTATTCCCAAAGCAGATCAAGGAAAGTGGCAGATTTCAGATGAATCACCTGCTGGAAATGTCAATATTGAGGGAAATTACTTAAATTTGAAGTTGTTATGCAGAAGCCTTTGCCTCATTGCCCTATAGAATGGTAGAGTTTACCCAAGTGTGAAGTTAAGCAGTTGAAAATGCTATAATCTGATTGCTAATTTACTGTTGATGGTTGTTATATATCTTGCATTGGGCTCGAGTCAAAGTTGCCAGTTCTCTTGGGAAACTCTCTCAGGCGGTAGATGCATTATGTATTTCTATAAGTACTTTACCACTCTTAGTTATGAGCTTAGCAACATGATATTTTATGGAATAAACTTGTCATAGATCCTTGCCATAACAAACTTGGGAGATCTAGATGTATTGTTGCCTTGGACTTGGAAAGGAAAGTGTTTACCTGGGTAATAAATTTATTTGAAGTATGAAACTGAAGTAGGACTTCTTTTAGCATTCCCATAAATGATAGTTAGAGCAATTTCAGTAAGAAGGGAGGGCTCACACAGAACTAAGAGGTCTAGACAGAGAAATTCACTCTGGTGCATGATAATTATCATTTATTAATATGATATACCCCTATGCAGAAGAGGGTTTAGATAGAGTCTTGTCAAAATAAAAAGCAAATATGAGACCTAAAAGAAACTTAATAGCTAGAAAAAGGTTAGCAACTCTAACCTAAAATAATCCTAACACACTAGTAAATTAATTTTCATTAAGATTCAAGACAATATCTTTATTTTTTTACTATCCTGCCAAAAACGTGTACAAAAATGATAAGTAAGACATCATACTTCCTATAAAAAATGAACGATATCAAAACATGGTTGCAACTAGCAATCATAGTCAAAACGTTTGAGGCAACCATGTCCAAAAACAGTGTATGAAGCTTCATTGAACAAAGTAGGAAGCATCTGGGACATGAATGTGTTGTAGACTGCCCATATTGTGAGTTGTGGAGTGCATTAATGAACTTATTATGTGGCCAACACACGCTGATCTCTGGGTTTCAACTCATGTTCACATTGGAGGTCTGAGGTATTGTTATTGAAGGATAAAAATCCGATCTCTGTGGGTGCTCGAAATGCTCCTCCCTCAGTAGTGAAGCATGTGAATCTGGACCTATAAATAAGACTTACAGTCTTAGAGCTACGCTTCCTTTTGATCACTACAAGTCTTTTTTAATCCTTTGTGGTAGCAAACGTAGATATAATCTTTTTTCAGCATGCCATTTCTCAATAATGTATCCCCATTCCACATCCTATATATGCAAATTTTATTTTATTGAAGGGTGTCCTGAATTGTTTTGTTTTTAGCAGACATGTCCTGAATTGATTAATTAGTATTTGGTTGGACAAAATATCGAGGTGCTGGATTTTGGCATCGGTGTATAAGACGTGTTTTCTTGTTCTTGTGTATTTATCGGGAATTGTAGGGTAGTTTGGATTTTGCTAAGAAAACATCTTTTTATCATTTTCTGAGCTCGTTTTCATGCTTTTGATGCGTTGGTTATGTATGCAAACTATTGACATTGGAAACTACCATATTCTTCACAGAATTCTGAAGCTGCACATGTTTACAGCAAATTATTCCTTTACTTTTTCTTTTGTCTTCTGCTGATTGGCATTATCCATTTAAATTATTTGGCATTATGTGTGATCAATGAATTTCTGTTTTCAACTGCTAAATTATTTGATCGAAAATCTCGCATGTGTGAGGCTAAGAATATGATTGGTAATGTATGTAAAACGAGGAAAAACAAATGATGAAGTGGTTATATGAAACTGAATGAAGGAATGGGATGTTGGATATGGGTGCAGTGTCACAACGGGCACACACTGTGTTCAACATGTAAAGGGAGAGTTCACAACAGGTGCCCGACGTGCAGGCAAGAGCTTGGTGACATTCGGTGCTTGGCATTGGAGAAAGTGGCGGAATCCCTTGAATTGCCTTGTAAATATTATCAGTTGGGATGCCCAGAAATATTCCCTTACTACAGCAAGCTGAAGCACGAGGCAGTGTGCAATTTTAGACCATACAACTGCCCATATGCGGGATCAGAGTGCTGTGTTGTTGGAGACATCCCGTTGCTGGTTTCCCATCTGAGAGATGACCATAAGGTGGACATGCACTCGGGCTGTACATTCAACCATCGCTATGTGAAATCCAATCCTCGAGAAGTAGAGAACGCTACATGGATGTTGACGGTGAGTTTTGAATGCAATGTTATATATTATTTGAAACCGAAATTGAATAATTGATGATGATGGGTATGATGAGCAGGTATTTCACTGTTTTGGAGAGTACTTTTGCCTGCATTTTGAAGCGTTCCAACTAGGGATGGCACCGGTGTACATGGCATTCCTGAGGTTCATGGGGGACGAGAAGGAAGCGAGAAGCTACAGCTACAGCTTGGAGGTTGGGGGGAATGGAAGGAAGCTTATATGGGAAGGGACACCACGCAGCATACGTGACAGCCACAGGAAGGTCAGGGACAGCCATGATGGACTCATCATACAAAGGAACATGGCTCTCTTCTTCTCTGGCGGTGACAAGAAGGAGCTCAAGCTCCGCGTTACCGGAAGGATCTGGAAGGAACACCACAACCCAGATGCTACACCTACTAATATCTCTACCTAACAATCATTTCCAATAACAACCAACATTTTCTGCTCTCTACTCTCTACTATCTAGCTATGGAGATGTGTTATTCAAGCTTAAATTCGTTTTTACTCCCATTTTCTGATATGCCAATGCGACAACTACTCCCAACTGTGAGTCTCGTCTTTGCCTTGCAAACAACTTGTGAAAATCGTCATGCTAAAGCATTTTCTTGTTTGGGATTCAACGTACTTCTTAGGTAGTACAGCCTCGCTAAAATGAACTTTAGAGGACAATCAGGCACCATACATAAAATAAAACTACCAAAATTATTTAATTTTATTATCACTTTTCGAGATAAGATGTAATTTTTTCCTTTTTTGGATAATTGAAAGCCTCAAAGGCTAAAATTTGCATCAAACATGATACAAAGTCCGCAAAACAGTAAATTAACAAAAATAGTTAAACAAAACCATGACGGCTAAAAGGTACCTCCAAGAAATTAAAAAAAGACACAATAATAAACTTTTACTAATCTTTCAACTCGTGCGTTGCACGGGACACAATCAAATTACATACTTTATAAAAAAATTTAATTTGTTTACCTTTTTTATGAAAATATTTATGAATTTATTGTTTATAAATATAGTTTTCCTATTGAATATTTTGTTACTTATATCTATTCAAAGGCATTAAAAAATATCTGTCACAAATAACAAATCACACAACACTAAGCTATTGTGATTAATTGTTAAATATAGCTTCTTAGCCTCTATGTTGCTTGAAATTCAATGAAGATTATCATGCATTTCACCCTGAAATTAGATAAAATAATATTCATAGTATGTATTTTGCTCTTATTTGAAACAATCATTCATGTATAAAAAAAAAAAAAAAGAAAGAGAGAAAACTTTGCAACCAAAAAAATAATTATAAAACATCACAAACCTCTTGTGATGTTTAACATATATAAGTTCACAGTAGAACAAAATTCTACTTGTATGTATACTTTCTTTTTCAATATTAAGATCTTAAATTCAAACATTTCAAATTAGACAATGTAATACTCCCTCTGACTCTATATGAGAACTTTAAAAAGTTGAGTTGCTCAATTATTAAGGATGGTCTTATTGACAAGATGCACTCTTCCATGGTGCACTATCATCAAGTCTCTAACTTTGGTTTATTCTAATAAGGATGTCAGTTACTGACGTAAAATCCTATATTCTCTCTGTCTTAAAATATTTGTCCTCTTTGATTTAGCACGCATTTTAAGGAAAATCAACAAATTAATCTTAATTAGCAATAAAATACTAATAATACCCTTAGTTTTAAATTCAAAACTAATATTTATACTTTTCACTCTCATATTTAAATACTTTTAAAATTCAAACTAAGGGTATTTTAGTAATTTCAATAAAATAAAAGTTTCCATTTTAGGAAAGTGGACATAATTTTGGGACATCCAAAAATAGAATAGTGGACAAATAATTTGAGACAGATGGAGTATGCTTTTGGGCAGGAAGAGTTTCAACTTGCTCTATTCAGGAATAGCAAAAGGAAGAATCTCTTTGCTGATCGGGCGAGCTTCTAGTATTTTGGTTGATGTTGTGCAGTTTGAAGGAGGTTTTGCGTGAATACTAATTAAAGATGTATTTAGATTGTCCTCTTCATGCACTCGTGTGCATAAGGAGAAGGCTACCTATTTCAAGATCCCCTCAAACCTCGTGTTTACGTAAACTAGGGTTTGTTGTTGTTTTTGTTGTAGTATTTGGATTAATTGTCCTCTACATCATGAGCTACATAAAAAATTTTGATCATCATATGCAGATCTTGGACTTATTTGATATCAAGCGCAATGGAGTTATTGAATTCGGGGAGTTTGTGCGGTCATTAGGAGTGTTCCACCCAAATGCACCTATAGAGGATAAGATTGAATGTATGTTAACTGTAACCTAGTCATGTTTTACAACATGCATGCAATGCTTGTGTTGTGAAAATTGAATCATACTCCCGGGAGTACCACACCACAGTACTCCCAGAATGGGTTTTGAGAACATATGCTTATAAGTTTATAAGTTCCCTGGACCCTTGCTTGCGTGATCGCTTTGTGCACCGAGTCAGGATTTTTTACGAATCAGGGCTTGCTCTGGGGTGTCCAACCAAAAATAAAATAAAATTAAGCAGCCTATATCACTTGTGAAGAAAATTGAGTGGTTGTTTCACTGTGACGACATAATTGTTATTATTGTTAAGTGGACACCTTTAATTTCGAAATATAGATGCGACTGCTTTTTTTATGCTTATATAAATTCATGCGCATATGATTTTTCGCCCTTTGATCGTATACATTGTTTTTAATTTGACTTCATAATTTATACATGTATAACATTATGAGTTTATGAGTTCCGTTTTAAGTGAATGCATGTACTCTTATTAATTTTATGAGTAGGCTCATAAATTTATACATATGTACTCATAAAATTTATATACATATGATTATAAAATTATACACTAGGAGTACAAGAGCACAGTACTCTTGAGAATATAATCTTAGTTATGTTGTCTATGAAAATAACTTGAGACTAAGCTGACTTTTTTCTCTTTAACCTACAGTTGCATATAGATTGTATGATTTGAGACATACTGGTTTCATAGAACGAGAAGAGGTATTGCCTCATTAGTCGTTACTAAGGTGTGTTTCAACGGAACTTCCTTTGCATATATATTTACCTTGTCTTCATGATAGTTAAGGTGGTGTATTCTCAAGTAAATAAGTTTGTATTGAATGCAGACATTTTGCGAAGCTGATACAAAAGGGGATGGGAGGATAGATCTAGATGAATTTAGGGAAATTGTAAAGGAGCATCCAATGCTGATAAAGAATATGACAATTCTATACTTAAAGTGAGTGCTTTCTTTAATTATTGGTCCTGCATACCTGTTGGTTTTCTGGAGCACATGTTATTATTAACGCCAATCCAAAATATTTGTCTTCTGAAATGGGCCTCTAGGGATATTACACTAGCGTTTCCAAACTTTATTTTGAATGCAGAAGTTGAGAACATAGAAGAAGAAAGCTCTGAATATATCATAGATAAGGACTGAGGAGGACAAGGGGGTCAAAACAACAATGATGTGTTGAAACTGGTATATGCCTGCTTTAGTTACAGCCTTAGAGGATAACAGTTAGCATGTCAGTCTGTTATGCGTTTGCAGCTAGGTGCACTGAACAAAGGCCCGGTTGTCATCGAGCAGGATCGTGGGTTTGGTTGTTATCCCAAGTATTGTATGATCAATTATGGAATAAGCTCTATCCAAGGTCTAATAAATAGCATCAGGGTAGGATCTATTGTTAGACTATGTAAACGGGGCACCTACAGAGGGAAGGTACACAAGGCACAGAGAGTCCTTCCAAATAGAAAATGACTATGCACCAGATAAAATGGACAAGCCCCCTTCTTCTGCGAGAAAAACTCTACCTGATTAAAACCCCCTAGCACACCATGCATGGGCCCGTCAATCCCAACCACTTGATGTCGCAAGCTATCCCACACGGCCTCCTGCTCAATCAAAACTGACTAGGCAAGTCAACACACATTCTTCCACTGCCACGTCAACCCACCATCGAGTTATTATTCACTTAACTCGGTGGCATGCTACTAGAATCCAAAAGGGTTAAAGTTCAAATAATTGAGAAACAGATCTAAAGTTCAGATTATTAAGTCTATCATGGGTCAAAGTTTAGAATATTGAAATCCAATTTCCAATAATTTAATAATAAAACTTAATTGGGTTTTATAAACTATTTTAATTAGCTCACAACTTCAAAATGTACAATAATATTAATCAAAGGATTTACCAATAAAATGGCATAATATATCAAAACTTAATAATCAAAATCACATAACAACAATTTGGGGCTAAGGCCACTACTAGCCTAGTGGCATAGGCAACAAAAACCACCACTAGCCCGGTGGCATGGGAATAAAAAATCACTATTGACCCAGTGGCAGGGCAACAAAGAGTTGGCCTAACGGAACACAAATAGATATATCGAAACATACAATAGCGCGCATACAAGTCGATCGACAAGTCTACTGCATACCTTAACTGGCTAAAGCGAAAGACATAGCCCAAAAACAAAACAAGTAACTTGAGTATCAAAACGTACAAACATACAGTACCCATTCAAGTAATTTCAAATAACAATAAATTAAACCAACGAAATCACTTAGAGATGAAAAATTCAAATAATTTAAGTACCAAAACCATTATGCAAACGACTACTTTAAAAAATACACAAGTCAAAATGTCACAAGACGTCACTTAGTTTATAAATGATAAAAGTAACTACACTTATAAAAATTAGCATCAAATGGGTACTTTGTAAACACATGTATCAGTACGGCAACAACTTAGTAACAGTATACTTGCAAATATTAATTGAAATTATTACCAACGGTTTCAATATTGAATATATGTCAAAATATGAACGTAACTTATGAAATTGACACTGAAGACTCACTTTATAAACACATGAATCAATAAGGAGTCAATTCAACCTTTCAAACATAATTATGATCGAAAGTAGTATACATAAACTATAGCATGCCAACCCGATTAAATAAAATCACTTTACGGAAAGGACTTTACAAAATAATATTTTGGGGTGAAGGAGGATTAAAAGAGTATCACACCACTTACCTAACACATAAAAAAAATGATGGTTTACTCCAAAGAAACAGGGTCACCTATAATTTATCGGAGACCTTTAGGGTCCCTCTGTCCTTCCCTTCCCGCTCTTCTGTCTTCTTTTGGTTGACGGCTACAGACATCATACTATTCAATGAAAGGTATATATAAATAGGAGGATCTAGATTTAGTGTTATGAGTCTCCTTTAAGAATTATAAGGGGCTAAAAGAAACAATCATAATACTAATATAACTCTTATTTTTTTTTTATTTTATTATTACATTTTAGGTGGGGTATTTCAGTATATATGTTAATTAAATATGGAGAATCCATGTTTTACATGTTTTTCTTATATAATGTGGTCTCATCCCACTTCATTTGTGTCAACGTACACTATTCACTTCATAATATGGTTAGTGTCAACTGATTAACTCCGTTCGAACCTCCCGATCAGTCCAGGTATGCGCATATGAAGGCTTAGTCCGATGATTGCAAGTAGGGAACCACTCATATATTATAAATCATGCAACACATATTCATTTATCTATTTATTTATTTTACTTTTCTAATTTAAAAATGATTTGAAATGCATGAAATAAAATGAAATGCCTATACTTGCTTTACAGTACAAAGTTATGCGTATTGAACTTCATTCATTTGTAAAATTGTTTTATGTTTTGTTTTAGGGGACGTTCCTGGTGTTGATAAATCAAGTATCGGTAAGAAGTCAGTTTATGAAGGTGAATGGAAGTGTCTTCAGTATATTTAAAGTCGGTTGCTAATGCAATGTAAACCTTCTTGTTTCCTTATGGTTGACGTACTTATGAGCTACAGAGGTGAATGTGATTCCTCTACTTGGTAGTGTAAGCTAAGTGATCGAAGGTTTTGTATAAATTAAGGTTATGTGTATTGTTTAAACTTCTCTTTGGGAATGTTGTATTGTTTAGTATTGTAGAGTGGAATCGAAATACCTTAGTGCATAAGCAATTAGGATCGTATTGCTAAATCTTGTCCACGAATACTGCAATCTCCTTTCTTGAGTCCTTCAGGGCAACACATCGGAATGGTAGCTACCAATTACGGAGTCGCCAAAGTATTCACACTCCAAATCCCCTAACCTTTGATGGTGGTTTACCCAAAAAAGAATAGATTAGATTCATTGATACTTGTATTTTGATATATACCACATAGGTATATATTTATAGGTTAGTCTTAGAGACATACCCAAACACCTAGTAGTAATACTAATCAGATTGGAAGTCTTCTTCCTAATCAGATAGGAAGTATTATATTCCTAGTCTGTTTATGGTTCCTTATCATCTAGAAATTGTATTCTAGATAAATTAAGCATATTTAATTAATTAACTAAGTGATCGTTAATTTATCAACAGCTCCCACTTGACCACATAAGCCGAACAAGGAAATTCTAGTCTCATAGTTCTTCTCTTGTATCATATGAGGAATGGGGTGTGCGATCAACAGTAACAGGTAGTGTTATATCAAATCAGCATTTGACCAACATAACACTTTCAAAGAAACTGATGTAGACGTCGAATTGTGTATTGATGAACTTTACCCGAGAAATTTGGGCCGAAACAGTTGGCCCATGGGCCTAGGCCGTATCCAAGGAAAAAAGGCCCAAAAGCATCGAAGCCGCTATATGCAAACAGCAAGGCCACTTGGTCTTGCTTGCTGCCAAGCTGGGCCCAAGGCGTGCGCCTGACCCAGTAGACAGCAGCAAGGCCACAGGGCCTTGCTCATGACCACGACCCACTGCTCGATTGCCACAGTGGCAATCCGTGTGAATGAAAATCACTGGCCGCGGGGCCTTGCTCAGCGATTATGATCCCGTGCCATTTTTTTCCCTCCATGCAATTGTGATCCCATGATCACAGCCTTGACCCTTTGACTTTTTAACTTGAGGAAGGCCCTACGTCCTAGCTAATTGATATGGAGGACATGATCATTGGATCATGCCTCCCCTCCTTCCATCTTCACCACTTCATCCCTCACCTATATATACCCCCTCATCCCTCCATTCATTTCTTCAACAACCACCATTAATTCTCACTACCAACTCTCCATCATTTACTATTATCTATTCTTTCTCAAAATTCTCTCCCATAATCATCCTCACTACCACCATCCTATTATCCATACACCACACTTCTAGTCACTCTCAAATACTCATCCTTTCATCCAAGATTCTAAACCGACACCAAGTCCAAACATTCAAGGAGATCAATCTTCCTTTCATCCCTAACGCTTAAAGTGAGGTTTGTACACTCTTGTGTTTGTATTGTGTAATTTATTCTTTAATCATCTTACTTGTACATCATTTTGTAAAAAAAAAAAAATCATATTTTATCTTTGCATGTTCAAAATATTAATTTTGTGAAATTTATTAAACTTCCCGCCGCTCATTTCATTTCAAGTTCGATTCTAGTGGAGTATATTTTCAAACAGGCGAATTCGAGAATTTTTTAATTCTCGAATTCGTAACCTTACCCCCGGATTCGGAGTTCGAGTTTGTAGACCAGAGTTTTCATTTCTTTTTAGTTCATCGATTTTCTAATTTTCAGATATGATTGCCTAAAAAATAAAATCAAATTTTCATATATGATTGCCAAAAATCATGCGTCAATTACAACTTCTATCTATGTTTGCTAAAAATAACGTGTTTATTTTGGAGAAGAAACGTGAGGGGGGGGGGGGAGAGAGAGAGAGAGAGAGAGAGTAGCCATTTATGTGAGTAATCTTGATTTAGATACATTGTGACCGATTAACATGAATTTTATTCACACCACCCTGCAGTATGGACATACATTTTATACTTAAATGTAACTTTTATGTTGTTGTGGTCATATGCATTGAGTACTATGGTCGTATAATACAAAGGGACGATCATAGTGCACTTAAATGTAAGGTAAATGTTACTTTGTTCACATATCCTTGTGGTGTGGACATATATTTTATACTTATTTGTGAGTTATATTTAACTGTGGTCATATGCACTGAATAGTGTGGTTAGACAATGCAAAGGACAAATCGACATAGGACATATATAAGTTAAAGGATATTGTGATCACATACAATTTTCACTGACTTTTATACTTAAATAACACTTTAATGAACGTTGTATAAATACTTACCCACAATACTGAATTGCTTATTATAAGTTACTGTGGTCCTATTCATAGAGTATTGTGATCAAACAATGTCAATCTTTACACCAATTGACCACATTATATAAAATCTTTGTCTATACTCTCATATACCCAAACATGACCACACACTTCATAAATTTTTCCATACTTTGATATACCCAACTTGATTACATTCTGAGTAGTGTGGTCAGACATGAATTGTGTTGTTGCCACATTCAATGGGTTGTGTAGATTGACAATTTATACTTAGACATATCCAACATGACCACACAACACAAATTTGTCCACACTCTGAACCTATAGTCTACAACACCACAACCCCTTGCTTCAATGGAGTTTTCGAGTGATCTTCAATGATGTTCTTCTAAGTTTCTTCGTTGAAATTTGCGTTAATTTGAAAGCAAATACTATGCCTGCAACCAATTTCTCACGTCCTTGCTTCGATGGTGCTTTCATGAACCAATTTCTCATGCCCTTGTTTTAATGGAGGTTTCAATAGAGGGTTTCAATGGTCTTCAATGGTGTTTTTCTGTGTTTCTCCATGAAAACTTTAAATTAGCAGAAAGTTTGTGTTGAACAATAGTCAAAGTTCTCTCTCCAAATCACTCAAACACTCCTTTTTTTTTATTGCTTCAAACTTTCAAGGAAAAAGTGAAAAAAAATTCCATTATCGAATCCTTAAAATCACGCAAGGGATATAATTCATCGGTTTTGCTAATCGTCGCCCTGAGGGCGATGGTTAACAAAGAATCTTATCTAATTTTTAATTTTTAAAATCTTAAGTAATTTAAGATATATGATAAAAGATTATTTTTTCAATAAAATATATTTATTATTTACTCAAATCTACAAAATCTTATCATTACCTCTAATAATTTTTTTAGTTGATTTTATTTTTTAAAAAATAAACTCATTGTTTCTACCAAATACATCACTTTCTTCATTTCCTATCCTTCCTTTTAACTTGAATCCCTTTTCTTTTTCTTCTGTTCCCAGTTTACCCAGTATCCATGGCTCTATTAAGTTCTTCACCAACCTCCATAGTTCACCATCCTTGACCTCCAAAATACCACCTACTATATTTTTATCTTTGTTGTTGTGCTTATCGGTAATTTATCCAGCATATGAGTGCGATGTCACAGTGTCCCCTTTCTACACTACAATTACTTAATTATCTAGCTGCAAAGTCTCTCGAATAACATGGAAAATTTACACAAAATGGAAGGGTAAATTGATTTTTTTGGTAAAACCACAAAACTATGTACGAAAACGAAGTAGAGGAGGAGCTATAAAATTGACTAATGGTACGTTTCTATTTTATTTTCTCTTTTTTACCTCTCTAGCAAAATTCTGGAAGGTTTAATGGTTCATTTTCCAGTAAGATTGAATATATTTGTGGGGGTAGAGGGTAGCACAATGTTTTGGCAAATTGAAGATAGAGAAAACATTTGATTTAGAACTATGGGAAGCAATGTAATGAGGAAAAGGAAATAGACGACAAAAAGGATATTTAATAGGTAAATTGGATTATAATAATATGAACTTTTGGCCATATAAGACTTAATAATACGAACTTTTGATTTGGTGATTAATAATATGAACTTTAACCCCTTGTTGCCCCCAATAGTACGCCACTGAGTTAAGTTGAACTTAACTCGGTGGCAGTCTGACGTGGCGGCGGAGGCACACGCTTGGTTGTTTTGATTTTGCCACGTCATCCACGTTGACTTAAAAAATAATACGAACTTTTACCTATGTTGCTCTAAATAATACAAACTTTTTTCTCTCTCTAAAAATCTCAGATTCTATTTTTACTTCTTCATCTTCTTCAATCCTCTCTCTCTCTCTCCACATTCCCAGAAACCCCAAAAAACCAGAACCCTAATTTCTTCATCCCATCCTTCCTTGAGCCTAATTTCCAACTCCAATTCCAATCACACCCAAATTTTAATTTCCAAATGTCATTTCCAAACCTCCTATTCACATCTCATTCCCTTAGATATGGTCGTCATTAGGCAATCTCCACTATGATATGTTGCCATTGTTGGAAATAATCAACTACTCCTATTCTTTACTAGAATTTACCATGCTTTACTACCATCATCTTTTCAGATTTTTCAGATAACTTTTTTACCCCCCAAGGCCCCGATACTTTGGACTCTGAATGTCTGTTCATGAGACCTATATCTTCTTATATTGTCATCTTCATCATTTTGCATTTTGATATCTCTAAAGTCTAGACTGATTCTCGCAGTGTGGGCAAGAGCTGGGGGATGCTTTATTAAATTTAGCTCGGGCCTGGGAGTTGGCTGATACTCCAACTTCTACTGCTTTGCAAAGAAGCTCCCTGTGCTGGAGAGTTCTTTGACAGGCCGTGCAAAATCCGGTAAGATTTGGATGCTTGTAGTGAATTTTGTTTATTCCCAACAACCCATATGATTTGACATTGAGGTTGTTGGGAATGAGATGTGAATGAGAGGTTTGAAAATGACATTTGGAAATCGAAATCTGGGTGTGATTGTAATTGGAGTTGGAAATTAGGCTCAAGAAGGGATGGGAGGACGAAATTAGGGTTCTGGTTTTCTGAGGTTTTCTGGGAATGGGGAGGGGGAGGATTGAAGAAGATGAAGAAGTAAAAATGGGATCTGAAATTTTTAGAGAGAAAAAAAGTTTGTATTATTCAGAGCAACATAGGTAAAAGTTTGTATTATTTTTTTAAGTCAACTTGGTTGACGTGACAAATGCAAAACAACCAGACATGTGCCTTCGCCGCCATGTTAGACCGCCACCGAGTTAAGTTCAATTTAACTCGGTGGCATACTATTGGGGGCAATAGGGGGTCAAAGTTCGTATTATTAATCACTAAATCAAAAGTTCGTATTATTAAGTCTTATATGGCCAAAAGTTCGTATTATTAGAATCCAATTTCCCTATTTAATATTGGATTTTTTTTTTAAAAAAAGATTGAATCAATCGTTTGGTACTTCTATTGGGCCCTTCAAATATTATTTTACTATTAATAATTAAAAATTAGTTAAGTAATGATAAGATATTTACCAATTTGATTAGATAATAAAGTATATTTTGCTGAAAAGGTAATCTTTTGCCAGATACTATAAATTATATAAGATTTTAAAAGTAAAAAATTAGATAAGATTCTTTGTTAACCATATCCCTTAGGGTAACAATTAGCAAAACCGATAATTGAATTGGCTTGTCTTTTTAATTTTCCACATGTGTGGCGTTATTTTGGAAGTAGAATAGTGGTTTTGATATCAACCATCAAATTTGAAATGGACGTCTGAGATGTCTTATTTCCTACCTTACTACCTAAAGTCTCTTCCTATTTGATCTGTTATATATATATATATATATATATATATATATATATATATATATATATATATATATATATATATATATAGGTCATGTTCTTTTGTGCGGCAAATTGGGTATAGTAAATAATATGATATAGTAATATTGTGGAAAGTGTTGTATGATATGGTAAGATATGGTAAAATTTGTGGTAAAAATGATTGATTTGATAGATGAGAAGAGAGAATGTGAAAAGTAGATGAGAAAAGTGAGGGGAGAGAAAAGTAAAGAAAGATAAAATTATAACTGTTGTGGTAAAATATGAAATGATATAGTATGGAAGGATTGTGGTAATTGTGGAAGAATGTGACAGGTGTGGTGTGGACCACACAAAAGAACATGGCCTTAATGTATATATATTTAAATATTTTTTAAGTGAACAATCGTAATAAGAAAAGTGAATAATTATCTATATATTATAATAAAAATCATTGTGGACCCCACGAAATAAAGTCACGGGAGCGTTTCAAAGAGTTTAGACCAATCACAACGCATTAAATTGTAATTATTTTCTATTTCTCTCCAGATTTTATTTACAATTAAAAAAATTAAAAAATATATCCTTAATCCACGTGTGCTTGACAACAGTTACATTTAAAACCAGTCCTACTAAGTCTCAAACAGTAGTGTTCAATTTTAATTTTAATTGTATTTTATTTTCTATTTCTTCCAGATTTTATTTACAATTCAAGAAATTAAAAAAATATATCCTTAAACGAATCCTACGAACTCTCAAACATTAGTATCTAGATAATATTAATAGTAAAGTTTGTGGGTTCCGCTGAATGAAGAAAGAAGATTAATTGTAGGGATTACGACCAATTAAAAATAGATAAATGTTGAATTAAATTATTTTGGTGCAACTATCAGTAATTAATTTGGCACAATAATAATAATAATAACAATAATAATATATTTTTGTTTGAACAATTTATTGTGATGTTTTCCATTTAATAATTTCATGAATGCTTTGTTTACTATGTATCGACGATTAGTTATTCATAATTTCCCTCTTTAAAACAACTATTTTGTACACTTTGTGCACCGCACGGGTTTAGAATTAATAATAATAATAGTAATAATAATAATAAAAATAAAAATAAAAATAAAAAAAATAATAATAACAATAATAATAATAATATATGTAATATTAATAGTAAAGTTTGTGGGTCCCGCTGAATGGAGAAAGAAGATTGATTGTAGGGATTACGACCAATCAAAAAATAGACAAATGTTGAATTAAATTATTTTGGTGCAACCATCAGTAATTGTTTTGGCAAAATAATAATAATAATAATGATAATAATAATAATAATAATAATAATAATAATAATCTATATCTATTAATATACTAAAGCTAAATATTTGAATTTTAAAATATTGAGCAGATAGCGAGTTTAGGTGCATCATAAAACTTGTCATGGTCAACGTTTGCTAGCATTTTAGGAAATTTTCTATTTCACTAGACACCAATACATGTTGTGTTTGAACAATTTATTATAATGTTTTCTATTAAACAATTTCATTAATGTTTTGTACTGTTTACTCTATATCAACGATTAGTTATTCATGAATTTCTCCCCTTTAAAACAACTATTTTATTACATTCCGTGCATCGCACGATTTAGGGTTAGTATATAGTAATAAGAGTGAACATTCTAGTATATTTAAATAATGTGATAAATATAATATGTATTTTCAAACATTAATTCACTCACTCTATTTTATCATACATATCCTAATTATTCTATTTTATCCGCTCTATCCTACCAATTATTTATCCTACCTCACAATGGTTGTGTTCTACAGTAATGTTCAGTGTAGCGTATAACATTTTGACCAAGTCAAAACTTTAAATCTCTAATTAAATAAATATTATTGTTACAATATGTTTGGATTGAGGTTATCGAACTAGAAAAGAGAGGAAAAGAAGGGCATTTTGAGGAACGTTTAAATTAACATTTTTTGAAACGTCAATAGAGTTAAACTTTAGTGTTCGGAATAACATTTCCTATTTTGTTCAAAAATATAATTTGATTTTACCTTTTAAAATTATCAAGATACTTTTATGTCAATTTTTATTAACTAATAAGCTTGTGCGCGCGTTGCGTGCAGTCAACATACATAGAGTTTTAACATAATGTTCCAATTGTGAGTAAAAAGAGTATTCATTTACATAAAATTTTTGAATAACTTGGATATCGAAACAAATAGAAGAAAAGTAAAAATAGCAATATATGAAAACCATTACTAACAATTATCTAATATTATTACAATGTTCGGTTGATAGAATGGTTAGATATGAGCATCACAAGATACAGACAGATGAGTAAAGAAAGTTTCGAACCAAGTAAATTAGTGAAAATTGGCAACTCAAAGAGTGTCCAAACCTCGACAAAGCTCGTTTATCCACACCCAAATGCACATCATCAGGTAATGTAATGATCCGGAGATATGGTCACTTCAACCAGAAAAATAAAACCATCTACCACCTAAACACATTGTTGGGCACTACATTGATCCAAATGTGGGCAATTGAACCAGAAAAGTGAACCCCTAAATTGAAAAATTAGAGAAACAAAAGATAAACCTCTAAAATTGAACTAAAGAAAGGGGACTCAATTTCAATATAAATATATCATAGAAGAAATCAATGTCCCTTTCTATTGTAGTTGATTGCATGTACCACCCAGATGAGTTATTTCATGCACCAACCGTCATTTTCCAAAGAAACCTACAGAAGGAAACCAAACATAAGCGGACAGAAATTTTGTGAGTCAAATCCATTCACTGATGTAGCTTCAAGTAAGTTGGCCATTCAAACTCAGACCCATGTTTCCTGTACCTAAACCTTGAAGTTGATCATTTCCCATACTATTAATTAAAAAAGGACAAAGAAAAAAAAAAAGAAAATAAGTCCAAAAACAACTTAATAGTATGGGAAGTAACCTATCAGTTATTAGTGATATAGCTCTCGTTTAATTAGAACCAGGTTTCTTTTACCTAAACCTTGAAGCTCCGAGATTCTCATCGTTGTGAACCTATGTTCCATGTAACTTCCACTATCTTATATTTACATACACAAATTAACCCAACTATGTATCAATCTTGAAATTAATTACAACTAAAAGAAAGAGACATGAACAATTATGTATAGCTAAGCCTTTTAGTTCTTGCCAACGCCAACTACACAGCCCCAAAATTGAAATGTTTTTGACGCCTTCATGCAATTTTTCAACTCTTGAAACGCTAAATTTCCTATAAGTTATATATAGAATATTCTTGGATTTATGAATTTTGTGGAAAATAAGAAATGATCATACAAAGGATAAGTTGCAAAAAAAAAAAGAGAAAAGAAACCTTTCAACAATAATTTTTGTTTTATTATAGAAGGTTTCCTAGACAGAGTAAAGTATGACATAACCCAGACCACAATCAATATGTGAAACCATCCTAATTTAATAAAGTCAATGCCAATTATATAGCTTTAGTAGAGAAAGATCAAAATTTCAACATTTTGATGGGAATGATGATAATTTTGTTAATGTAACGATGAATATATATACGGGGTAACCAATTTCATGCCTTCTAATAGGAAAAACAACAAGGAGCAAACTACAAATCAGACCCACATCTACAGGCATAAGGTCAATACCCTCCTGAGCCTCATGGCTTAGATGTGGGAAGAAACAAACAACACTTCATTAAAGTCGCCTATATATATCAACCAACACACAGAACACACAACCATTCATGACTCAATCATGCAACCATTCATTGAAGTCACATACTATCAGCCAACAACACACAGAACAGTAGAACACACAAAAAGCAAGCATGACGCCAACATTCATAACTGCAATTTAACTCCACTCTTTCCAGAAAACAAAAAATGCAACAAGAAATTTCATTACCAACTTATTCAACTTTGATTTCGGTAGCAGAGCTATCTTCACTCTCGTACCCTGCAACATAGAATGTAATTTCCAGAGAAGCACAAATTGTATATTTGAAGTCATGAATCACCCTTAGTTGAAGAAAAAATAATGGAAAAATAAAATAAAAAACAGGCATGCAAGAAGACATTTTTAAAAAATTCGAAATGAATATAAGAACCAATAATTGAAACATACTGCAACAATCCTTAATTTTAAGTGGATCCAGTTAAATCATCTTTCTTATCATGTCTTCACTCTCATGCTGTAATCCTCACCTAGCTTTCTCCAAAATACTTACAGAGCAACATGGTGTTGACTTGTTGGGAGAAAAATCCATGGAAGAGAGTGAGGGATCACTTCAAAAAAAAAACAAAAAAAAAATATTTTGAATTTTGAAGGCACTTAAGAATTTACCTTGGATCATATATTTCACAAGCAATAGATCACATACAAGCACACAATCACAAGCAGAATTAATTCCATGGATTTTCATTAACCCACTGAACTATCCACACTTATCCCAATTTCACGACTTAAGAAACAGTCATTTCCTTCACAAATTCCGCATGCAAATCAAGATTTAAGTGAATTGAGGCAAATTTGCAATATAGAAAGGAAAAAACAGAACCTAAATAAACATACCTTGATGGAAAGATTGCCAGTGCAAATGAAGTGTTGAATCTTGCCAAGAACAAGCATGGACTTGAATTTAGTAGCTAGATCAGATGCCTTATGAGAGATATGCAAATTTCAAATCCCCAATACCAACATTATTTTTTCCCTCAACTAAAAAGCCTCAAAATCAACAATCTAAAAGCACAAAATAACATCAATCAAAATCTCTTTTACTCCCAATTAAACAAAGAATTCACTTCGCCAAACAGTTGATAAACAAATTGAAAAGCAAACATGCATTAATCACAGAGGAGAGAGAGGCATACCATAAATTAAAGGGTTCTCACTGAAAAAGGCCAAACCCTTATGATGAGGAAGAAGACCCCTGCCTACTGTGCATCGTTCACCGTTCATGTGAACAGTAATGAGACATTTTAGCATTTTAGGTATAGTGATATATTAGACATTGTTATTTTATGCGGCTCGCTGGCTGCGGTACGACAATTTGCCATATTCTACCATAACCCACCATAATCCACCATAATCTACCACAATCCACCGGTCACCACAATTTAGGCCCTTTATACGACTGGCTCGCTGCGATGCCGCAACACACTGCACTTTGTCATAACCCACCACAACATACCAATCCACCACAATTTACCACAACCCACCACAATCAACTTTTTCACATTTGCCAATATAATTTACATTTATAAAAATAAAACCTACCATAACTTATCAATAACCCACAACAATCCACCACAATTCCACCACACCTGCCACAATTCCACCACATCGCACCGCACCATACCGCAACTTACCGTATAAACACTACAAGATGGTTTTAAAAAAACCGTTCTGAACGGTCTCAGATAAGAGTTAACGGTCACTCCAGGGGGCGCGCGACCGTTCTGCGACCGTTTAGGACGGTCGCTGTTGAATGGTCGTTTGGAGGACTGCGCGACCGTTCAATGAACGGTCGCAAATTAGCGACTATTCATCAACGGTCGCAGCTTCGTTGCGACCGTTCATGAACGGTCACAGAAGCGGGCGACCGTTCATTGAACGGTCACAATTTTGCGATCATTTATGAACAGTTGCTTGGTTCTGCGACCGTTCAGTCGTCCGCTTTAAGTATATATTTTTATTTTTTTTTGTGTTCCCTGTATTGATACTTGAAATATATTTTTGAAGTATATGCGCCAAACGGTCACAAAATGAACGGTCGCAAACATTAATATATATATAAAAGTGAACAGTCGCAAAATATATTACATATCCCAAAAGTTAGTTATAGTTATCCTCACAATACTATGAAGAAGGGTCCTGGGGAGAAGAGCTATTAATGAAATTGGAGGGGGAGAATTGACCGCTTGAGGGTGTCCCCTTGCTGCTGTTGATTTTGTTCTACTTGGGGCAATCTTCCTTCAAGTTGGCTTAACATCTGCTGGTATTGGGAGACTTGACTTCTCAAAGACTGTTGTTCAACCACCAAGGAAGCATAAGCACATGGGGTAAAAGAACAGGGCCTTACTTTTTCTGATTACTTTATCTCATTTTTTCCAACTATATTTTCACATTTTCCAACGCATTTACAATTATTAAAATCAAAACTCACCACAACCCATCACAATTTTACCAAACCCACCACAATTCCACCAGGCCGCATCGCGCCACACCGCAGCCAACCATATAAAAAAAGGGGTGGAAAGGATAATTCAACCTAAGTAGTTCCATCAAGACAATCACCAAAAATTGTTATTAATTTTTCAAAGGATTATTGGACGATAATACATTGAATTTTAGGGATATTGGATAATAAGGTATTGACTTTTTTTTGGACTTTAATACACTGAACTTTGAGGGTATTGGACAATAATGCACTCACACCAATTCAGCTAGTGGTTGACGTGGTAGTTGTCATACTTTGAGGTGTCATTTTTTTTTCCAAAAAAATATATTAGTTATCATGCTTTGTGTACTTTCTTACACGGCAAAAATTTTTTCTGAAAAAAATAGAAAAATGACACTTCAAAGTAGGACAGTCACCGTGTCAACCACCAACTGAATTGGTCTGAGCTGAGTGCATTATTGTTTAATACCCTCAAAGTTTAGTGTATTAGAGTCAAAAATAATTTAATACATTATTGTTCAATATCTCTAAAGTACAGTATATTATCATCCAATAATCTATCCTTAAACTATTAATAATTATATAAGCCGCTATCCCTCATCTATATACTAATTTTACGGAAAGTAGGAAAAAAAGTAGGATGCCCAAGTCAAAGAACTCTTTTTTAAAGCGCCAGTATACCGTGATCAGCTGTTCCACTTCTGCCCTTTACAAAATCTTGGATTTGTCCGGTTCTCCTTCGAATTTGAGATTCCTGGATAATAGATCTCTCCTGCAAAGGAAGAGAGAGAGTCACTACCCAGAAGATCAAACTCAAAAAAAAGTTTGAAACCCAGTGAAGAAATCTATAATATTTCACAGATTGAAACAGAATCAATCATTTCTCATTTGCCCTGGTGAGTTTTATCAGTATATTTAGGATGGCTCTGCTAATTTATTTATTGGGTTCAAATTCATGGTGAAGCTGGAACAGCTTCATGTCACTAGTTCTTCTTAATCTTTTATTAGTAGTATTTCTTGGGTTGTGTTTGTTGATTAATCTCCCCGCCGATTCAACTTTTTCTCCTTTTCTCACCCCAATGCTACATTTCTGCTTGTATTTTTCTGTATCGTTGGTGCAATTTGTTTGAGTTTTCTTCCTTGTTTTAGTATTTTAATGTACACGCTTGATGATTGGTATCTTGAATGTTCTTGAATTTGGAACCCGTTGCCCTTTTTTTTATGAGGGGGTTGCGGATAACTTATGAAGCAATCCCTGTGACCTAGTTTATTTTATGAGGTTGTAAGCTCTAGTAGATCAAGTATAACATCATCGTCTTCTCATTATCTGCAAAATTCCAAAAGAAACTTCATGGATATATAGGCCCTGCTTGGCAGTTGGTAGTCGGTAGTCGGTAGTTGGTAGTTGTTAGCTGTTAGCTGATAGATGTTTGGGTTAGTCGTTTGACTTTAACTGTTTGGATTAGCTGATTGCAGGAAAAACGTTTGGTAAACTAGCTTTTTGTGAAAATGCATTTCAAAAAGCTTCCTCAAATAGCTTTTAGAAAACTAGCTTATTAGATCTAAAAAGCTAATATGAAAAACTTGTTACCAAATACCTTGATAACAATGTCCAAAAAGCTAAAAGCTACCCAAAAAAGCTATCAGCCAAACGCCCCCGTAATCTTCAATTAGTGACGTCCTTAGGAGCATTACTTGGAGGAGGAGCATGAGTTTCCTGAGGTTCAACTCCTACCAATATAGCAATATCAGCTTATGTTCCTCTCTTTACCCAAAAAAAATAAAAAATAGTAAGCACCAGATAAGAGCAAAACAATCTACCAAACATAGCAAGCCAGGATTTGAAGACTATTGCTTTAAGTAACTTACAAATGGGTTGGTGAATTTATGATGCAATTTCAACAACCTTGTCTTGATTTAGCTTAAGGGATCCCTTTGATTTTCTTTGACTTTCTAGTATGTTCGTTGTCTACTCTGCAGGGAAAAAAGAAAAAACCTTGTCTTTCTCATTTTCCCTTTCTCTTTCATGATTTTATTTGTCTTTTTTAATTGGTTTTTACTTTATAGGAAGAAAAGGCATTTCCTTCATGGTGAAGTCATGATGCACAAGTGGCCTGTCATTGTTTTATGTATCTACTCCGAGGGTGCTTTTGGCTATTCCATTAATTTTGCTGATCTTTAGTGGAGGACAACCTAACTATAAAATAAAACGCCCTTTTGGTTAAAATCAACCCACTTTTTTGGTTCAAATTTCTCATTGATTTGAGGCTGTAATTTATGTTACTTTCGTTGTCATTTTGTCTTGGTGACGTCCTCCCCTACTGTTTTACGTCCAAATTTTGTATTCAGAAAAGTATCTATCTTATTTCAGTATTCATATGGTCTTTCATTTGGTGGACAAAAGACCGAAAGGACTCTATTACTAGTGTATTGCATTGCTATACATTTGGAAAGAAATGTGTGGTTTAGAATTTTATTCTTGGAATCGAAACTTTATGTTCTACAGAAAGTAGTAAATTGAAAAGAGTGATTTTATCAGGTCATATTTGGCTATGACATAAAATTATATTCCAGTTTCCTTTTTTACATTAGTACTACTTCCTTTCTATGGATATCCATATGGGTTCCATGGTTAGCACCTAATGTTATCATTTATTGTGGGCTTGGGACAGCAACTCCTTGTTTAGACAAGGGTCCCTGACTGCCTGTTTAAGATAGCTGGATATTTGTGTCTCTGAAATGGCGGGTCAAAGTTGGCTGTCTGTTTTATTTATTTATTATTTTTTTTTATTTCTGCATATACTTTCCTATCTGTGGCCCAACGTGGAAACTCTTCCTTTGAAATATCGCGCGCTATTCACTAAAAAAAAAAGGAACAGAATAGCTAGCACTTTAGTGTTCTTAGCTGTTATCACAAATGCTATCCCGTAAATTTTTGCTTCTTAAGGAAGAGGAATATGATGCAGTGTTAAATTGTCTTGGAATTTTACGAACATCCATACTTGTATTGGTAGCTTGGTTACTAGTTATTTTAGAACCAATTCTGAGATTGTGTCTGTCCTTTGTGAAGGTAAAGATAAGACATATATATCTTCACCACATAAACGCAATCTAGATGGGAATTTCACCCCATTGTGCTTGAAACTTCGAACTATTATCATCTGAAATGGAATTCTGAGTTTATTGACTATTTAGTCTTGTTCTGTGCAGGGCATTGGTGTATACAATACAACTGCAGGTTTTGCTTTTCGTGCGGTTGAAATAAGTACGAGCGTGCCCGAGCACAATAGTTGCCAGCCGGCCAAGTATTCTAGATTCTATGGGCTGCTGCTCCTCAAAGAAAATTTGCCGAACACGTGGTTATGAGGATCCTGTAATTCTTGCCTCGGAGACACCTTGTTAGTAGTAATTATGCATAATTTTGTTTTCTACAATGTCTGTCTTTCTTCCTCGATCAACCTTCTCCACTGCCCTTTGCTAACTGTCTACTTGTTTCTCCATTCACTGATATCTGCAGTTACAGTGAGCGAGGTGGAAGCTCTGCACGAGCTCTTTAAAAAATTAAGTAGCTCAATAATTAACGACGGCCTTATTAACAAGGTATACTCTTCTATAGTTCTATCTTTAGTTTTGTTATTTTGGTTTATTCAGTACAGATCTCGGTTACTGACACAAAGTCGCTGCCTTTTCCGACAGGAAGAGTTTCAACTTGGCTTATTCAGGAACAGTAAAAGGAAGAATCTCTTTGCAGATAGGGTGAGTACATAGCCACAAAAACTTCCTTAACAGTGTGGTGGAGGAAATGCTGCATGAGTACCAACTAAATATAATTTTGAATTTCTTCTGCTTTAACCCTGAACTGAGTGACAATTTAAGTGTTTGGTGTTGTGCAGATCTTTGACTTATTCGATATTAAGCACAATGGAGTTATTGAATTCGGGGAATTTGTGAGATCATTAGGTGTTTTCCACCCAAATGCAGCAGTAGAAGATAAGGTTAAATGTATGTTACCTATTTGATATGTTATCTAATTATGTTAAGGGCATATCTGTGTAAATCACATATGGACTAAGTTGAAATTATTCATCTGAAATGTGCAGTTGCTTATAGATTGTATGATCTGAGACAAACAGGGTACATCGAACGAGAAGAGGTGTGTACACTCATTACTATATAAGCATACCTGAATTTCCTTCTTGTGCATTTAGAATTAGCTTCTGTGTTTTTGGTTCACAATTTTATACTTTTTTTGGCAGTTAAAGGAAATGGTCCTGGCACTGTTGCGCGAATCAGATATAACCCTCTCAGATGATGTTGTGGAGGCAATCGTGGATAAGGTACACGCAACTTCCTCAGCACATTTTTAAATTTTGTGCGTTTGTTGGTGTATTCACAAATTCTATATGTATTCCGTTCAGACATTTAGTGAAGCAGATACAAATGGTGATGGGAAGATCGATCTTCATGAATTTATGGAAATGGTAAAAGCTCATCCTATGCTGATAAAGAATATGACACTCCCATATTTAAAGTGAGTACTTGCTTCTGTATCCTGTTTGTCAGTTTTATTGTGTAGTTTCTATTTCCTGACTACTTATCGTGTGATTGTATTCAGGGATATCACATTGGCATTTCCGAGCTTTGTTATGAACACAGAAGTTGAAACCATAGAAGAAGAAAGCAGTGAATGGGCAATGGATGATGAGGAAAGCAGTTGAAGCAACAGTTGCTGGTTGTGAGGAAGTTTGAAACAAGCATCATTCACGTCAATCACTGGTGCGGTGCTGCTGCGCCCATGATGACGATGGTGGGCACCCAATGGGTTTGGACTTTGAACACGATCTGCTGCGCGTATGCCATGCCTATGCCTATGTTGCTGTTACGCAACAATTCCTCAAAAATTTGCACTGTGATTCTTAGGCTTGGAGATGATACCAACTCAAACACTGACCATAACTTTAATTCTTCCTTGTCAAGGCCTTTCAAGTTTCAAATCATTAGTAAAGTAGAAAAGGATGTTGATTGTTGAGTGTTGTGAAGCCTGGCTGCTAGTGATATAAGATGGAAAATTATGATGTTATCTTCTTGTTTGGTTGCTTTCACACCAATCAGAGTCATCAATTGGCTTAGCACCTTAACAGGTGTTAGTATTGAATCAAGTGCCATTTGTTAAACTTTATTGTCGCTGCCTGTTGCCTTTCTCCTTCTATCAGGCTCAATCTTATATCCTCTTGTTCATCATCATATCAATTTTTATTACTCGTCACCATTTATGCCTTCTCTACCACCACAAGGCCACCGTCAATCTATCACTTGAGCCATTGTAAAATTAAATGGATTGATCCGAGCCATTGTAAAATTAAATCGCAAACATCATCGCTGCTCAACTTGAGATGGTGGGGGTGGATGATTGCATGCAAATTGTGTAATGAAAGTCTGTTTCCAGTTGCTACAAGTCCTCTTCTCTCTGGGATCATCAGTTTTGTCCAAATGTTTCATGAGATTTTCTTGTTGCTTTTACTTGACTAAACTGTCTGGTAGTTCTCTAATCTCTAATGATGCTTTTATTATCGATAAATTACTTTGTGAGATAATTATGTTCAGAAACAAAGGAGAAGAAGAGGGAGTTAGGATTTTAGTGAAAGAAGGAAATTAGGGAATATGTGAAGAAGTTATAGGGGGCAGTAGTGTGAAAGAATAAGAAGACAATTGGGGGTTGCCATCTCACTTATGCTCAGGAAAGAGAAGAAAATGATGATTTTCTTTATTTGAAATTTGGCTTGGGCAACTTCAACTGCAACTTTTCTTAAGACTCATTTTAGTTCTAATCGAATAAAGAGGGAGTATATTCGCCTTAATGTATTCCATAATGAAGAAAAAGCTCTACACTAAAATAATAATAATAATAATAATAATAATAATAAGCCCGTGCCTTGCACGGGCTCCATACACTAGTAGGATTTTTTTTTCCCCTCTTCAACCAACTTTTGATGAACCCGATTTTATATTGTTGGAACATATGAAATACACTCGTTTGATGCAGAGGATACCGCACCAGTGAAACTTGTACGCCTTCTTACTCCATTTTATTTCCTTGTACTTCCCATTTTCAAACTTCTCCTCGTGGGAACATAAATCAACTCTAAGTAGAAAAACTAAAACCAATACTTCGAAATCCTGCACAGGTCAGCATGTAAAGCTCGAATGTAACAGTGTTGCTTTCGAGGTTAGATGTTGGCTATAATAGTCTTACTCCTAAATTTTGCGATTTAGAAAGACTAGTTTCAATTTATTTAAATTGTTCGTTATATATGGTTTTCATGAAAAAAAAACAGAAAAAGTTTAATGAGTCATTATACTTTAATCTATTACTACATCCGTCCCATAATACTTGTCAATTTACCCATACTTTAGAAAACTAATAAAATGAGTTAGTTAATTGGTTTGTTGTATAGAAAGTTGTGAAACATTAGTATAAATTGTATTGATATCTTTCTTTATCCTACTTTTTCTATCTTTGTATGAGAAAAACTAATAAAAAAGATGGATAATTGGAAAAAGTTGTATTAAAATTATAAAGTGACAAATATTATCTAACAAGAAAAGTTAGTTAAAGTGACAATTATTATGAGGTGGAAGTAGTACAAATTAAATTGAAAAAATAATTCTTTTCAATTCTCCAGAAAAATGCACAAAATAAATTAACGCAAGTAGCTTGAATTGAAATTGCAGATTTAGTAAATACTAGTGTTAAACCCGTGCTATGCACGGGTGTGTATTAAAAAGTAAATGTCTAATAATTAAATAGACAATTATAATATAAATGTATATAAACATTATAATGGAAATTCATAGGTGTAAATCGTATAATACATATTCACTCGCAATAAGAGTAACAAAATACTCGTGATGTACGGGTGTATTAAAAAGTTCAAAGTTAATGATAAAAAGATAACAATAGTATAAATATTCATGAGCTTATAAAGCTAAAATACATAAATAATATCATTAGACATGAGTTAACATATAATCTATATACAAATTTTGAAGGAGAAAGACACAAATAATATCATCACATAAAAGAATGACATAATAAAATAGTCCAATGAAATTATATGCCACGAATGTTAAATATAGTGGCGCCAATGATGAATCGTGTCATACTTTTTGCACCTGCAATTAAAATTTATCATTTATTCAGTTATATAATTACATGAAACAAATTATATAGATTGAATTTAATGTGTGAAGGTTATATACTTCTTTGTGAAACCGTTTTTCCTCCCAATCTTGAGGATACGAAACAATAAGCTTAAATAGACTTTTTATGACAGTTGAAACAAAATACATAGAAGTATAATATTGGTTAATCTTAAGTAAATATTTTTTTATTCATAATATTTACTTACTATTATAATTAAGAACTAAAAATTAACATATCTATATTTTGATTGAATAAGAATAAGAATAAATGCACATTTGGTTGATTTGTTTTCTTAACAAAAAGGTGGTAGGATCAACGCATGAAAACTTTGTCAAACAAGAATTTCTTATGCTTCTTACAATCGTTGTTTGGAAACATACAACAAAATAGTATCATATGTAGAGCGACCAAATGTAATTTCTATCTAGCCAACCCCGTGTTTAGAGATGATAATCCAGCAGCGAACTAGCTGGCAAAAGCGAGTCTTGGTATAGAGGATAATATTAGTTGCAATCTGTGTAATGCTAAAGATCTCTTTCATATTATTTAGGGACAATATTAGACTTCTTCATTATTTTTTAAATTGATTTTTTTATTATTATTTTATGGGTGAAATTTTTTACTGTATTTTTAAATCGATTTTTTTATCTTTAATCTGATTGACCGATAACCCTTACAATCACTCTAAGTTAGGTCAAGTATTTCAAATTTCGAATATATTACTTTTATATTATTGTAGATTTCCAAAATTTTTGACAATAGGGTTAGCTGATATCCACCATCCAAATATGTGAATTTATAGTAATAAAAAATCTTTGCTATAGCTTAGAGCATCTGCAATGGTGAGTTTTAATTCGACCCACTGCTGACGTGACATGAAACGAGAATGGAGTGATGTCGTGTAGGACATTTCAGTGGTGAGAATGAAACTCGTCTCGCAAGAATCTCGCTTTCAGTCTCGCGAGACGAGGTTGAAAGCGAGTTTGAAATATTAATATTTTAATCATATTTTTTTCTCTCTCCTCATCCACCTCATTTTTTATCAATATAACCAAATTAATTATATTCTTAAGTGGGACCCATTTCCTTTTTTTAATTAATATGAGTTAAACGCATTCTCACCATTGAAAAGCTAGCTAAATAAAAGGTTAAATTTTGACTCTCTTGATAGGGGTCCACAGATCCCACGTCATACAATTAGTCAAACTCAAACTCACCATTGCGGGTGCTCTTATATGGCATGATTGGCATCGTCCGCCTTTAATTGCACTTAATATGTCAATTTATAGTAATAACTAATAAAAAATCTTTTTCACACCCTAAAGGTTATAGCTCCATCACATGCAAAAAGAAGCGAAGAAAGGGGATAAATAATAGGAAAATTGGAGTTAACAATCCTTATTTTCAATATTTTATTATAATAACTCCTATTTTGTTTTTATATTCTGATAAAAAAATTGAATAATTTATTTTAATGGTACGAAATTTACCTCCACATTTTTAAATTTTTTTTTTCATTCCTATCTCCAGGAAGGTTATAAAGTTTAGTTTCTATAAGAATTTTTAAATTATTTTTTTGAGAATCCAAATAATTATTATGATTTTCTAAAAGAATAAAATTGAAAAAAATCGAAAAATTTTAGGACAAATGTTGTAAATCAATTAAAAATCGTTGGGAAGTGTTGTACTATGTTTTGAATCAAATGCAAGTCAAAATCTACGATATTTATGGTATACACTCAGTGGTGTCTCAGAATAATTAATTTTTATTTTTTTTACCAGAATCCAAAACCAAAGTAAATATTATCGACATACAAAAGTTGAAAGTAAAGATTATTATAATCTAATTTTCCTAAATAATATTTGAAGAATTGCTTATATATATATTTTTTAGGTAATTAATCTAATTTATCGGACAATCTCAATGTCTAGAAAGGGTCCATCACTCCATCCCATCTACAAACTTCTTGATCCCTAAAATAAACGAGAGGGAGATGGAACCCTCGCCTTAGGTCCTGCTCTTGTTTGCGGTTGGTACACTGCATCGCCACAGTCTACCGCAGTTTGCTACAACCCACCGTAAAATACCATTTTACCACAATTTACCACAATCCACCACAAATTATTTTTTCACAATTATTAATACAATATTTATATATATATATAAAACTCACCACAACATACCAATAATCCGCCACAATTGCACCACAATTCGCCATAATTTCACCACACTATACTGCGCCATACCGCATAAAAGAACATGGCCTTACTCGCAATGACTGGTTGTCTCTAAATAAATTTGATTGATAGCCCATAATGACTCATAATTTGTGAAGGCGGTAACATGTCAATCAATTTTTGCTACAACAAGACATTATGACTAATGGGACGTGTATTTAAACTGTGCTCTGTTTGTTTATTTTAGATTTTCTTGTTCAAGTACTAAACAATCTTTTATTTAACACATTGATAGTTTGTACAACAATGCTAAAAAGAAAATAAAAGTCTCACATAAGTAGACTTTTTTTTTCTTATTATGGAAGTTGTTATATGTACTAAGTCCATAATTAAATTTTTTTTATTTTTATTTTTTCAATTTAGATTATAATGGATTAAAATAAAATAATTTAATTTTCTCCTCTAGTTTATATATATAGGAAAATTGGATTCTAATAATCCCATGTTTTACAAATTGGATGATACTGGTCCCTACTTTCACTTTGTATTCTGGTGGTCCAAAAAAATAAAATAAAATTGGATTGTAGAGGACCAAATCCACCTTCACATTCTTCTTATTTTTTTTCATTCCTACCCTATATTGTTTTTGTTTTTTTTTTCGTTCCTGCCCCTAGAAAGTTAATGAATTGTAGTTTTTAAACCATTTTTAAAATTATTTTTTTGAGACTCCGAGTAATTATTATGATTTTTTAAAAATAATAAAAGTGAAAAAGTCGTTAAAAATAGTAAAAAAATGAAAAAAATTGGGAGAAACGCTGTAAATTCATTAAAAATAATGGTAAAGTGTTATACTAAGTTTTGAATCAAATGCAACACAAAATCTATGATATTTAGGGTATACTCTCGGAAATGTTCCACTACAATCCAATTTTATTTATTTTTGGACCACCGGAATACAAAGTGAAAGTAGGGACCCCCATCATCCAATTTGCAAAAGTAGGGATTATTAGAATCCAATTTGCATTGGAAGAGTGAAATGGTCTACTATTTTCTTTGGGAATGTTTTATCTCCTGAACAAGCTGCTGGTTTGATTGTTCCAGTGTCTGATAAAGAAATCCATGATACTATTTTTGCAATGGATGGTAATCGTAGTCCTGGTCCTGATGGTTTCAATGTTACTTTCTTTAAGAAGTCTTGGAATATTGTGGGATCTGATGTCATCAAGGCTGTGAAATATTTTTTTGAAACTGGTCGAATGCTGAAGGAGATGAATTCTACACTTCTTACGATGATTCCCAAAGTTACACTTCCAAAAAGAGTGACTGATCTAAGACCTATTTCCTGCTGCAATGTAATCTATCACAAAAATTCGGTGTGAATGGTTACGGTCTGTGATTTCTTTTTTGGTTGGTGATGAGCAGGCTGTTTTTGTCTCCGGTCGATCTATTATGCACAATATTCTTATTGCCTAGGATCTAGTTCGTTTTTATAATCGGAAGGGTGTGAAACCGAGTTGTCTAATCAAAGTCGATATCCAAAAAGCCTACGACACGGTGGATTGGTCTTTTTTGGAAAACTTGTTGCTTGCACTAAAGTTTCCAGTAAGATTTGTTGACTGGATTATCTCTTGTGTTTCTACAGCATCCTTTTCGGTTTGTTTCAATGGAGGTACTTATGGGTATTTTCATAGTGGACGGGGTCTTCGGCAAGGGGATCCTATTTCTCCTTTTCTATTCGTGCTTGTTATGGATTACCTGGGCAGGGCCTTAAAGGAGGTATCGCTACATCCTGAATTCAAATTTCATCAATTTTGTAAGCCTCTCTCCCTCACCCATCTCTGTTTCGCAGATGATCTTCTTCTTTTTTTGTAATGGTGACCCTGTTAGTGTTGATATTCTTTTGTCTGCACTTACCCATTTCTCTCAATGTTTTGGTCTTTGGCCTAATAAGAACAAATCAGACATAAGGTTTGCGAGTTTGGATGAGCAGACTGTAAATTTGATCTTAGAAAGAACTGGTTTCAGTCGTGGTTCTTTACCTTTTGAATATTTGGGCGTTCCAGTCAAGCCCACTCGTTTGAACCGTCATGATTGTGCTGCCTTGCTTGCAAAAATGGCTAGCCGTCTGGAGGGGTGGGCCGTGAAGAAATTGTCGTATGCTGGTCGGGTACAACTTATTAACAGTATCCTCATGTCGGTTCATACTTATTGGGCTCAGATTTTCATCCTTCCGTCCAGTGTCATTGAGGAGGTTAGTAAGATGTGCCGTATTTTTCTGTGGGGCGGGAGAACTACAAAAGCCCCTCCTATTTCCTGGTCAACATATTGCCTTTCCAAGAAGGAGGGCGGTCTTAACATCAGAGATGCCCACTCTTGGAATAAGGCTGCTTTGGGAAACTTAATCTGGCAAATTATAATGGAAAAGGATTCTCTTTGGGTGAAATGGGTTCATCATATCTATCTTGAAAGGCAAAACATCTGGAATTGTGAAGTCAAGAAAAATGTAAGTTGGTACTGGAAGAGATTATTGAACATCCGTGATGATCTTGAACCTCTTTTTAAGGGTTTGAAGGACGCGAATGATCAGTACCGTATCTATAAAGGTTATGACTCTTTAAAAGTTCATAAAGAGATTGTTCCTTGGCATTCTCTCATTTGGCACAAATGGAGCATACCGAAATTTGACTTCACTTTCTGGATGCTTATGAACAGGAGGTTGACTACCCAAGACAGATTGCATTTATATGGTATCCAATGAGTTAATTGTTGTACCTTATGTGGTCAGGATTGGGAGTTGAATGATCATATCTTTTTTTAATGTCCCTTTTCCATCAATATGCTTCTTCTTTTACTTCCAATTTTCACCTTGCTGGTGTGAGGTTGGAGAGTTGGAGAGACTACTTGCTTAATTCTGGTTGTCGGTTTCGGAAGAAATCTGCTTTGATCTTCTCGGCTTTGGTCTATCATATTTGGCACGAGAGGAATCTTCGTCTGCATCAGGATCGGTCTCGGAGTGTTGAGATCTTGATTCAAATTATTTGTAACGATGTTCAAATTCGTTTGGCTTAGTGCCTTGTTTGTCTTTGATGCTTCTTGTTTTGATGTATCGTTGGCGCAGTTTAGTCTTGTGTGGGGCCTGTTTTGGCTCCTGGGTATGCCCAGTTTATCTTGTAATCTGGTTTGTTTTTGGAATAATAATCATCTTTCCAAAACATATATATATATATATATATATATATATATATATATATATATATATATATATATATAGATAGCTAACAATTGCTAAATTTTGGGTCAATTATAAAATTTATGGGTAAGACTATTACATCGAACCTCATTATACCTCGTCCATAATATTGGTTTTGGTTCCGTTTTTATGGAAGTTTGTTATGTGGATGTCTAGAATCTAGATAGCTAACGGTCACTCTATGCTTTTTGCACTGAACCAAATATGATGAGGGCTAAGTGTTGATGACTTTCTCTCTTTATCCAAAATTCATTTTATATTCTACAGAGACAGAGCTAGATCAATTCTTACTCTTGTGCGCTTTGACAAGGGTTTGATCAATCCTAGTGGAATTTTTTTTCGCTAGGTAAACAACAAACTCCACCCTAGGAATCCCTTCTCTCAAGGGTTACTCCTAGGACATCATCCAAAAGAACAGATGATAACTCCCCATGAAAACTCGGATTACAAACAAACGAATTTTGAATACTATGCCCAAACTTTGCAAACCAATCTGTAGCCCTGTTTCCTTGACGGAAGATATGAGAAATATAACAAGCAGTACACTCCCCCAAAAGACGACGAATATCTTGCACCAACATATGAATCTCGTGGCACTGAAAGCGACCGTGTACCTTGGTTAAAACTAGATTATCTCCCTCAATAAGAAGCTTCCTGAACCCTGCCTGAATTGCATCTCGAATCCCATTTCGCATTGCAGTAGCTTCCGCAACCAGAATAGAGCTATGACCCAGGTTGAAAGAGGATAATTGAAGAGCTCTCCCTTGCGAATCCCGAATAATGTAACCCCCCGCAGCGCTGTTGTGTCTTCGCGAACCATCAAAATTGATCTTGACGACACCGTGAGGAGGTTTATGCCAAAAAACCCACGTTGCCTCCTTTACCCCCCTCCTATCATGAGAAGAATTATTAACCTCCAAAAAATCAGTGAGCCTATGTCTGATTCGCCAATCGGCCGTAGCCTTTTTTGCCCTAATGAGTGTACAACCCACAGGGAGAGAGACATTATTAAAAACGACTAAATTCCTAGCCTTCCAAATACTCCAGCATAAAGCAGTTAAACGATCAAAATTTATTTTAGAAATATCACCTTTACAACGTCTCAAGAAATCATGTATTCCTTCTTGTACCAAAGGAGTAGTTTGAATCCAGCCGTGTTGCTTGGCAGTGGACCACGTATCCCGAGCATACTGACAATGTAATAAAATATGCTTCTCGATCTCTTGGTGATTATTGCGCATGGGACAAGATTCTTGTATATTTAACCCCCTATAAACTAGATTAGCCCTGACAGGCAAAGCAAGATGACAAAGTTGCCACAGAAAGGTTTTTAATTTAGGTTGCACATTAAGATTCCAAATCCATCTGAATTCCCATGGATTACCAAAAAGAACATTTTCATGGGCTAGCCAGGTAGTAGACTTTGTAGTAAAATGACCATTGCTCGACAGACCCCAACAAACCGAATCCTCAAAGTGATGTGACGGAATCGGAGTTGCTAAAATAACATTAAGAGACTGCTGGTTTACCAGCGGCCGAAGCTTGTCTATAGCCCACATTCTATCATTTGTGATAAATTCAGACACAGTCAGACTTGTATCTACAGATTCCATATCAGAAATGTCATTAATTTCCAAAAGGTTACACATGCTGCACCAGTTATGCTTCCAAAAATTAATTTTGTAACCATCACCCACCTGCCAATGTAACCCCTTAGCAAGAAGTGCCCTTGCATTAAGAATTGAACGCCACGCCCAAGAATCTGACGGTGTGGCCTTAAGGGAAAAAACATCTCTATCGCGAACATACTTAGCTTGAATTTGTTCCACCCACGGCCCCGAACCAAAAAGAACCTTCCAAAGCAATTTACAGAGGAAAGCAAGATTAATTGCATCAATCTTTCTTAACTCCAGGCCCCCCATACTCTTAGGACGACATATTTTGTCCCATGCAATCAAGGGGATCCCCTTATTCGTATTAAGGTCTTTCCAAAAGAAAGATCTATTAATTGCATCGATTTTCCTAGAAGTCTCCTTCGGGATGCGAAAACACTGCAAAGTATGGGAAGGGATAGACTCAAGATGAGATTGAATAAGGGCGATCCTTCCTGCTTTAGACACAAACTTAGCCTTCCAAGGCTAAAGTTTAGCAGCAACATTATTAACAATATGCATAAAGGTGTCTTTATAAGGTCTACCCTTAAACAAGGGGCAACCTAGATATTTCCCGACACCATTAGTTTGAAAAAAATCATAGAAGACTTATGAAAATTAATTAATTGGCCTGAGGAATCACAAAATTGGTCCAAAATGGCCTTTAGGTTTTGACATGTTTCTAAATTCGTGTTGCAGACGAGAAGACTATCATCAGCGAATAATAAACATGGGATGCGATTCCCATTTCTGGATAGCGTTAATCCAATACCACTTTTGCGACGTGAAGCGGCCTTTGAAAGCTCAACGGTTAAAGCCTGCATACACAAAATAAATAAGTAAGGTGACAAGGAACCACAAAATAAATACTTCACCTTTAACATCTTTCCAATGATTTTGAAAAAAGGCAATCCCAAAACCATCCGGTCTAGGGGCCTTATATTTGTCTTGGTCAAAAACAGCCTGATAAATCTCATCATCAGAAATGGATTTAGTTAAAAGCAAATTGTCGTCCTCCGTTAAGCAAGGAAGCAAACTATTAGAAGGCCTCCTAAGATGATCTCCAGAGCTTGTAAACCGAGCTTGGAAATCTCGTATGAACATAGATTTTATTATGTCATGGTCCTCAACCCACATGTTATTATTTTCCTTTAGCTTGGTAATAAAGTTTCGAGAACTTCTCGCTCTCATGGAGGAATGGAAGAACCTTGAATTACGATCACCCTTGGTCAACCATTCTTTCCTGGATAATTTGCCCCAATACTTTTGATTGAAAGAAAATAGACGCTCCCGTTGCTTAAGCAGACGAGAATGCCAATTATTTAATCAGACGCTATTAGGATTGGAAAGAAGTCGTTCTTCAACACGTTGAAGAGTATCGTCATTCTTCTTCATCTTCTCATTAAAATTACCTATCACATTTTTGTGCCAAAGTTTCAGATCGTTTTTGATTCGATGCAACTTATGCACAACTCTGAACATTGGGGATCCTCGAATATAACAACTCCAATTGTTTTTAATAATTTGGTGCACCTTCCCATAGGTAGACCAAACGTTGTGGAATCTGAATGGAGGCTTTTTCCTAGTACGGACATTTGGACACGTGTCAAGTAATACACATGAGTGATCAGAGCATGTAAATGGTCCATTAGAAACATAATAGTTGGGGTGTTGCCTTTCCCAAGATGGAGAAATAAGAGCTCTGTCCAATTTTTCATAGACAAGATGACCATAGCAAACTTTCTTCCAAGTGAACTGACGGCCGTGAACATTAGCATCTATACAACCAGTGTTGAGTAAGAAATCAGTTAGGTGGACAACCTTAGTTGGGTTAAAGGGTGCTCCCCCAAACTTATCCAAAGAACTAAGTAATTCATTAAAATCTCCAACTAGAGCCCAAGGAAAATCAATCGAAGAAGCAAGACATTTTAGTTTTTGCCAAAATTCGGTCTTCTCCCTTGCCTGGGCCGGGCCATAGCAAGCTGTCAAAAAGAATTCCGAATGATCAACTAGATCCTTGACAAGACAATGGAAAAACCAATTATCCTTCAAACAAATCTGTAGATTAACTCGCGCAGGATCCCTAGCGCACCATAACCCTCCAGAGTGATTAACATGGTTGATATAGTCAAAAGAAGTGAAACCAATCTTCGTCAGCAAACTTTTGGAATTATCATCGTTAACCATTGTTTCAAGCAGGAATAAAATTGCAGGAGACTTTATTCGATTAATAATAAAAAATTCATCAAGGAGGCTTTTTTTTTTTAGCCCCACATACATTCCAACAAACTATTTTCATGTAGACAACCAAAGAAGAAAGACTTCCGCAGTCAACAAATAAATCGGGTTCCGCAGCCAAATAAAATAAAGAGATGAAACGAACCAATAAAAACAGATACAAGCCATGGCCAACCAAGTAAAACTCCAACAAATTACAAAGGAGAGAGATTTCTCCCAATTTATTCCACACAATAAAAGGGGTTATAAGCAGGCCCCATAGAATAAGATAACTTAATACTAAAAGAAACCAACCCCATTCTCGCATGATTAAAAGGTTATTGTCCCAAACCTAGCACAACACCTGTAGAGATAAATCACAACTCCTACAAAGAAAACCAGCCAAGCAAAACAGACGTACTGGACAACAAAAGAAAAAGAAAGTGAGAGAAGAATAAAATAAGAAAAGATGGCAAACAGGAAACCAACAAAGCATAACGGAAAACAAACTCTGGAGGGAGATAAAGCTAAGAACTAAGCCAATTTCATTAAGAAAAAAAACCATCCAAAGGCCAAACAAGCCTTGGATGGCTGCGATACAACCAGAGAAAAAACATAATTAACCACCTTTAGGATGGGAGGAAAACTCCTCTCCATCATCAAATTTTCGCTTTTTGGACGAATCCGAGGACATTCCCGGACCAAGATCCTCTAAATCCATAAAAATATCCTCTTCCCCATCACCAATTAAGTCATCATCAAATTCCTCATACGCATCAAAGTCATGATCGTTACAATCCTCACTCCTGTCCAGATTAACAGGAGTGCTTGGGAACAGGGAGTGAGAGCTATCCAGTAGGGGCTCAGAACGATTATTAGCCAAGGCCGGAGATGGGTTAGAAGAAGAGAAGGGTCGCCCGCTGTCTGGATTGTGTGCACCAGGCTGTTTCACAACAGGATCTTCCACCAAGATAGCCTTTCTTTTATCCTTAGCCCCAACCCGAGTGGGGTTTTTATCATGTTTAGCATGGCCAATGCCATTCCCTTCACTAATTCGGATTCCTGGCTGCTTGGGTCGGAAAGGTTTTGAGACCCTTCCCTTCTTTTGTGGAGCAACAGAGATCCACTCCTGTCTTTGGTCTTGGATTTTAGAATCAGCAACTGACAACCCGGTTGTTTTGAATTTTTCTACCATTAATTCCAAACGAGGCGCCACCGGGGCATTGGGGCATAATTCCAATAAATGATCCTGGGAACCACACAGGGCACAAATTTCATACAACCCCTCATAAGTGATGGGTATAGGGAAAATTCGCCAAGGGGATGGAATGGACAAGGAGCTTGGTAAGGTTCGAGCAATATCTCTATATTGACCAAAACACGAGCAAATCGACCCTTCTTCCGAAGGATAGTGTTCGGGTCAACTCTAATGACTTCACCTACTGAGCGAAGGATTTTTTTAAGTGTCGATTCAGACCAAAACTCCCAAGGAAGGCGATACAGCCTCACCCATTGATCTATCCTTGAAATGATAGTTGAGTAAGGATCAAAGGTTGCCAAGGCTGACACACAAGATTCAACCCACAAACAAACCAAGGCCTATTGCACAACACATACTCTCTATCAACAGCATTAGCAAACTTTAACAAGAACCAACCTAGCCCCAAATCAATGAAATCCACCGCCCCCCGGACGTGCCTCCAGTCAGTTTTTGTTTTAGAAATAATAACAGGTAAAGGAACTGACAAACCCCAAAGCTTAGCAATCAAACAGAGACGGGAAAGTTCCGCCATATCTGAGTCCCCAAGCAGATCGGGAATGATCAAATCTTCATCATCTACCGGCTGATCTTGAGGATTGGCATTATTGGGTGCGGAGGAGTTTGGTTGAGCCTGCTGACGGGTTAAGACCTCGGAAGGACTACCCGTAGTCCTCGTAGAGTGAAAGACAAACTGTGGTTGTAATGAAGCACTATTAGAAGAATTCGGACCTTCCACACCGAAGCATAATGAGTCGGCGAAAGAAGGACCGGGGGCTCCATCTGCTATGCGTGGATGTGAATTTGAACTCTCAGCCACACCAGTCGGTTTGGGAGTCGGGTGTCCAGAACTAGGATCGGAACCATCGTTATTAGGGAGATCAGGATCATTTTGAGTGTGGAAAGTGCCAATCGGCAGTAGAAGAGTGAGGAACAAGACAACATATAACATTGGAGAGGAATGGAAAAGAGCTTGGTAAGGATGAAAAATCCAGTTGCAAACCCACCCATATAAATAGCAGTACCTATCAAGTAAATTCGCCAGTGAAAAGACCTATGAAACACTAGCAATTAAAACCATTAATTCCTAGTGGAATGTTTGAAAAAATATAGAGCCATTGAGTGATATATAGAAATAATTTCCCTAATGAAATTGATTCAATCATGTTTAAGCCTTTATATCTCAATTTCATTCAACAAGCTTTAGAAAACTATGGTTGAATGTTCAAGAAATATTATTGCATTCAAAATCATGAACCCTAATATGACGTAAAATAAATTTGACGGTAAAAACATCAATTGCCGAAAGGATAGCCCTGTTCGGAAAAATTAGCAACTTATATAGCGAATAGCAGTTTCACTAGCGGATAGTTGTTACATATTAGCTGTTAGTGGATAACTGTTTAACTAAACTTTTGAAAACAAGTGTTCGGTAAAATTAGCGGTTTCACTGTATGGTGCATGTAAAATGACAGAAAAGCCAAAACTACAACCATTATTATTATTATTATTATTATTATTATTATTATTTATACTTATACTTATTATTATTATTATTATTATTATTATTATTTGTTAGGATCAGATTCAGATTTGTTACCAGTTGTTAGCCACTTGTTAGGGTGTAAAATTGAGCAATATATGCAGCGGAATGAAATATAGGATGATTATGAAATCGAGGATAATAATAGAAAAAGACAACGATAAAGATATATGGGTGAGACAATGTTTTTACGTGAAACCCGAACCGATAAAAAACACGGGCGGCAACCAATGTGTGTTCTTTGAGCACTTGAATACTCATGATTTGAGATTAACGTGAGAAGTACTGAAAGGTAAATTAGGATAATCTGAGTACCAACCTTTCTACCCAGTTTTGTGAAATTTGACAAAAGAATAGCACACTAGGGAACCTTTTTGATAACCATAATATTTGAGACTTTCAACTTTGATTAACTTGAAAAGCATACGAAAGGTGTAATTTAGGTTAATTGAGGTAACTTTATTAGTATCGAAAAAGCAGTAGAGTTCTTATGGTTCTCGTTCTTGATTCATTCTTGAATGTATGATTGTGCAAGGTAGGTTTTAATAATCGAACTCATTGCTAGGTTAGCATTTCCCTCGAAGTCTTTCTCCCTTAATAAAATCTTTGATTTATTTCCCTGCTTTATTAGTCTTAATTGGTAGTTAAAACCTTTCTAAAATCCCTACCCTGTTAGCTTCGCAATCACATAGAGAACTAGTTTACTGTGCTGTTAATTAAGTCCCTGTGGGATCGACCTTGACGTGCTACTCCGTACACGGTGTGCTTGTGGCCCTGTCATTAATGATGGAAATAAAACTTGAGTTCAGATCATAAAGAAAAGGGAAATTGCATATACTTAGTTAAGTTAAGTCTTTATTTAAGGATTCTTGCAATAGGCCCTTGGTTCCCATATCGTCATGTCCATGCCTCCATGCCTCCCCATCCTTGAAGTTCACTTCACATCAAGTCTCCTCTGAAAGCCTACTACCTAAGAGGGAGGCATAAAGATGGATTAACCAAAGCTAAGTATGGAGATGTAAAACATTCATAAACATATACATATAGAACATGGCGCACGCTTATGATTTCATGACCTATATGCCTAATGCTCATAAAATGGCTTGATCAACCACTTGGATGTCGATGATGCCTTTATAGGATTTCTTCGTTGCTGCCCTTAAAAGAACACTAACATCCATCATAAAGTTTTCGTTAAAAGAGCACTGACATCTATCATATAAGTTTCGTTAAAAGAGCACTGACATCCATCATCTAGTTGCTGTTAGAAGAGCACTAATGTCCATAACCCATTTATCATTAAAAGGGTACTGACATCTATCCAATTGCCATTAAAAGAACACTGACATCTACGCGCTTGTCATCGACCCGTACACAATATACGTCAAATTTTCGGGCATTCACAGAAAGGCAGTCAGCACATGAGGCTTCTTTGACCTTCATCCTAGTTGGACTCAACCAAAGTAGGGGCTATCTATAGACACTGGATTTTGTATCGGGAAAGATGCACAAGGATTAAACTGGGAGCAATGCACAAGAAAAGAGAAAATGATCTAGAATAAAAACAAGGTCGTTGGGCCTTGCTTCATTTCTAGAGGCCAGGCCAACACAACCAAGCGCAGAAGACACAACAAGGCCGGTGGACCTTGATTTGCTTCTAGGAGCTGGGCTTAAAGCAATAAGGCGCAAAATGAGCAACAGAAAAAAGAAGGTTGTCGGGCTTTCCTTAGCTGGTTAACTCAATCCCACGATGCATGCAATTGTGTGATTGCCCTATGTAGAAATCAAGGTCTAACAACCATACTCAAAAAATAGAGGCTTAAATGGTGGGATGCGTTTTGTTCATTCCATCTTCATCCACTCTCCATCCCCTATAAATACCGAGGCATTTCGCTGAAGAAGGGGGCATTCAAAAATCATCCAAGAATTCCCCAAGTGAATTCTTTCACACCCACCCTTCCATTCTCTCAAAAGAGTCCTGATACTAGCTCCGGTTGTGTTGCGAAGGAATCCCGACGTATTGACGTCGACATTCTCTTCTCTTGCATCTCTCATTTGCATGCTTTGTGTCAAGTGAGGTTAGATTACTTGCATTCCTCAATCATTATTCTTATAATAATGTAATCTTTCTTCAATGTTGCATTTGTACATAAACCTTTTATAAAAATCGTTACATTTGCATGTTATGAATATAAACTTGTGAAATACTTTGAACTTCTCCCCACTCTTTTTCATTTCAAGATCGGTTCTAGTAGATTCTGTTTTCAAACAGGCGAGTCCGAGAGTTTTCTAACTCTTAGACTCGTAACCTTACCCCCTAGGGTCGAAATTCGACTTCTTAGGCTAGAGTTTTCATCATTACATTTTTAGTTCATTGACTTCCTTAAATCAACTGGTAACTTCTTTTCTATCTTAATTTGCATGATTCGTTTTCTGACTTTTCTCATCGGTTCAATAAATCAAAATATAGTACATGTCTCGAGACATAAATTAAAGTGTCAACAGACCAGAAATAGTCCAAATTTAAACAAGGCCAGCGACCATGCTCAATTCCTAACCCATTTTCTGACCAGTGGGCTCAAAAGGCCATTATCCTGACCCAAGCATGGTCGTTTGGCCTACAAAGTCAGTCTAGTGTCCTCCCCATTCATGACTTTGATAGATGTCTCGGGTCAAGTACAAATTGATATTTCAAATCGAAGTGATTGTCCAGAAATGAATTTACAAGCCTAAGATACTTAACGAAAAAAAAATTTCTTTCAAAATAAAAACATCCTTATTTAAGGATGAAACAACTTTAGTCCGTTCCAATCACAGTAAGTAGCACCGCAACGGGAAATTCGCCGTGATTTTTTCTGGGGTCTACAACCATTGAGGATTATCTTATTTATAAGGAACCATTGGAAAGTTTGGAAAGAAAGAAGTGTTTTAAATGCCACGATTATGGTCATTACCAATCCTACTGTTCCACCAAAAGGGTCATGACCGTTCATGAAATCAAGGAGATTGAAGAGGAGGTTCAAGAGAAGAACAAGGAGCATGAAGAGGAGTTGGCTAATTCGGAGAGATATGTAGAAACCTTTAAGTTTCATGCTAATGACAGAGAATTACTTGTCTTGAGGAGGTTACTACACTATGATAAAGCTGCACTCGACAATGGTCAAAGGGAGTTGCTTTTCCATGCAAGTTGCACAATGGGAGATAAAGTTGGAGAACAAATCATCGACAGTGGAAATTAAACTTGCACCAACGTCGCTTCATCCTGTATGGTGGAAAATCTCAATCTTCCAACTACTATTCCACACCCTCGACCGTATGTCCTCGAGTGGTTAGGTTATGGTGATTACATAAAGGTAACCAAACAAGCTCTCATCAATTTGTGAATTGGGTCTACATACCATGATTTAATATTGTGTGATATTGTATCTATGAGTGCTTTTCATGCTCTTTTGGGAAGGCCTTGGAAGTTTGATATGCGTGTTATTCATGATGGCCCAACCAATACCTATTCTATGACCAAAAGAAAAATCACCTTGTGTGCCACAACTCCACAAAACATAAAACTGGGGTGGGTGGTGGAGAGAGGAGCCTTCTAATGAGAGAAACATGGGATAAGAGCGCTCCTAGTGAGGATGAGAAACCTCTTGCTTACTTTATAGCAGGCTTCCACATACTCCACATAAACTTCCTTCTACCCTCCCTTGTCCCTTACCTTTGCACCCCAAGCCTCCTCCTGGTCTGTACTTCGGTGATGATGGTTACATTGTGGGGTTTGATGCTTGTGGGAACCATTGAGATGCTTCATATGAAGATGAGGATGATAGACACTCTTAATTGGGAGCATGGTTCTATAGATGAGCTTTCTTTTGAAGATTACTTAGAGGAAATTAACGAGATCATGCACGGTGGTTATACTTAGAAGAGCTCCAATGGCAGCCTCTACACCCCATTCTTCAAGACTTGCTACACTTATAAGAAGGGCGGAGTATTGAGTGTAGCCTTATCGTCGTTTAATGGAGATTATTCTCATGGATGCATGGTCTTGTGGAATGCAATGTCATCGTCTAATTTTGAGGGAAAATCTTCTCTAACCTGGGGAAACGCATTTTCGACCTTGCACTTTTTGGTCATTAGGACCATCTTGGGTCCTTATAAGGGGACTCCAAAATAACGACACTAATAAGAGGCGAGGAGTATATCTTTCTATCATGTTTTGGGAGCCAAGGATAATGTAGTCTTTCACTTCAAGCATGGGAAGGTTTGGAAGATCTGACCGGCAAAGGAGCAGAAGAAGCAAAAGGGGGTACACGATCCGGTCATCCCAGCTCATCACACAATCATGCCCTTTACAAAGGTTCAAGACCCTACCTTAAGGTGGAGGACACGGTCGTGTCATCCTACAACACGATTGTGACCTCTCTTCTAGAGAGGGAGTCACGACTTTGTTGTGGGAAGACATGTTCGTGTCCCTTCATTTGGTTGAACCTCTTCCGTAAGAAAAGTGGCAACACCCTTAGTCAAAGGACATGCTATGCTCATGTCACCCGTCAAATAGGCACGACACAATCGTGCCATGACTTGACACGCTCGTGTTATGCGTAATGTTACGACAATCGGGTTTTTCTTATTTTTGAGGGATTTTCCTTTAACCCAAGTAATTACCCCTTTACCCACTTACTTATCTAGATGTACCCCTCTCCCACTAGAATTTATGATTAGGCTAAGGTCCTTATGGATAATTAGTAGGTTTCTTGGGGAATAGTCTCACCTCTTTCTCTATTTAAGCTATATTTTTAGTGTTGTAATGGGACTTTTGCTGAATATTAATCAATGATAAACATGAAATCTTGGTATTTACAATCTCTTTTTCAAATGTTATGCTTTACCCATGGAGACTCTATGGTGGTGCTTTGATTCCAACCTTTAGAGAATAGTCGGTGGTTTCTTTATACTATTCATGATGATTGAAGAGGTGATCTTGTTTGACAGTTTGAGTGTTAGTGGTTATTCTTTATGCATTCATCCTTGATGGTCTAAGATTACCTTGGTTGAGTTTCTTTTTATAGGTATTCATATCTTGCTTATTTTATTTCTTGTTATCAGTGCCGGATCCAGATATTCAACTTAGGGGTGTCTAATATACTTGTTATTATATAAGTGTTTTGAAAAATATAATAATAAAATCTAAATAAATAACAATAAAGATAAAAATAAATATTAAATGACATTCACAAGCTTAACAATATTTCACATCATTATATAAATATGTCCACCAAATAAATTAAAATTTCACATTAACTAGATATTTATATCTTAAACTTATAATACTGATACCCGATCACCCAATTCATTGACTTACACTTTTTGTTTACAAAAAAATAATTTGGTAATCCCCCGTCCTAATTAATTGTCCAGTTTACTTTTATACGGTCTTCGATGCAACACTTTGACCGCTAATTTTTCACGTTTTATCTTAGCAAGACTAATAATATTGTATTCAAATAAAAATATTTTTCATCACAAATCTAAGGGTGATATTCTTGTATAATAACTCATCATATAATTTGATAATTAACAGTCAAAAATTAAAAATTTTGACCTAATTAATCAAAATTGGACAATTTATTTAGGACAGAGGGAGTAATATTTTAGGGTTTTTGATTTGCTAATAAATTGGACACCTCTATTATATTTTTAATGACTTTTTTTTACGGTGTCCATTTATTCCAATTAAGAAAATTTCTTCCAAATAAAATTAGAAAATCACAAATTTTTATTTGATTGGGGTGTCCGTGGACACCCCTAAGCTACCTTGAGAACCGCCAATGCTTGTTATACTCTCAAAATCATCAACATAGCTAGTATGATCCTATGAGCTCTATGATGGATCTTTTGAGTATCCATGGTTGTTTGTGATCCTTGGCATTCGTATGAAGTATGAATTATAGGGCATAACGAGGTGGTGCATGCTTCAGGAATAATATGGCAGGTGTTTATTGCAACTTTATTTGTATTGATCAAAATACTTGTAAGTTGTGATAATTCTTAACAGGGTCCTTTTTTATATTATATAGTGATAATATATTTGTACTCTTTTAATTATCTTAACACTTTACTTAGGATTCATTTGGACTTTGGAAAACAGCATAGAAAAAAAACTATTTTGGAAAATGAAAATCTTTCATTTGGTTGGATTGAAGAAAAAGGAATGGAAAAAAATAGTTGGAAAATTGCATGGAAAATTTGGAGTAACAATGAATAAAAAATTTTCCTTTAAAAAATGAAAGGAAAGTTGGGAGAAAAATTTTGGATCAAAGCCAACATTTCTTTTCATCCTCTCTCTAACTCGTCTTTCTCTCTCTAACTCTCCTCTCTCTCTAACTCTCCTCTCTCTCTCTCTCTCTCTCTCTCTCTCTCTCTCTCTCTCTCTCTCTCTCTCTTCTCTCTCTCTCTCTCTCTAACTTTCTTCTCTTCTCTTCTCTCTCTCTCTCTCTCTCTCTCTCTTTTTCTCTCTCTCTAACTTTCTTCTCTCTCTCTCTCTCGCTCTCTCTCTTCTCTCTTCTCTCTTTCTCTCTCTCTAAGTGTCTTCTCTCTCTCTCAAACTCTCTTCCCTATTTCTCTCGCGCACTCTCTCTTCTTTCTCTCTAAGTCTCTTCTCTTTCTTCTCTCTCTCTCTCTCTAACGTTCTCTCTCTCGCTCTCTCTCTAACTCCGTATTCTCTCTCTCTCTAACACTCTTCTCTCTCTCTCTCTCTCTAACTCTCTTTTCTCTCTCTCTCTCTCTATCGCTCTCTCTCTCTCTAACTATCTTTTCTCTCTCTCGGTCGCTCTCTCTCTCTCTAACTATCTTTTCTCTCTCTTTGTCAATCTCTCTCTCTCTCTCTCTCTCTAACTCTTTGTCTCTCTAACTCTCCCTTTCTCTCCCAAATCACATCATATGATCTAAAAAAATGAAACTTAATATTTACAAGTTTTCTTGCAAATTTTATTTTTCCATATATTTTTCCTCAAACCAAACAAGGAAAAGAAAATTGAATAGAAAATCAATTTTTTTCCTTCAAAATTTACTTATACCAAGTAAGAGAAAGAAATTTACTTCACCCCAAAATTTTTTTCCTCATAATTTTTTTTCCACGAGATTTTTTTTCCATTCTGTTTTTCTAGACCCAAACAGACCCTTACTGTTCGATAAAAAAAAAAAAAGCAATTTTACTTACCGAGTACCTGGCTACTCAAACCTCAACAATTCTTTAAAAAAAACTCAACAGTCGTTTCTTCATTGGAAGCTTCCAAAGTAAGCCAGAACTTGGTGATTTTGAGCTTGTTCCATAGGAAAATAGCCACAATATATATTAATTTAAACAAACTCCTCCATGTAATAGGGAATACCCATATACTATGCATTTGTCATTGTAAAAAAGTTCATCCTCTAAAATACTAAAATGTACTTCGAATTTAACGTACATTATTATACACCTTCCTTAAAAATATTTTACAATATTAAATCTAATAATCATAATTTAAATGATAAATTATTACATATACAGAAGAATTTACAGTGAAATAATTTAAAGATCGACCGTACGATCACTATGGTGGCTGATATTGCAGTGAGCTGAGCAGGAATAATGAGAGTGTTTCGATAAAAATGTCACTAAACTTTTGAAAAATTACAAATTTGCCACTCGAAATTTTCATGTCATCAAAATGCCACTAATCTCTGTTAATTGTGTAAAAAATGTCACTTTACCGGCTGTTTACCTGTAAGCAACCTAAAGCAGGTTAATGGTGTTGGTGGTTGTGATTAAGGAAAATATACACTTAATTAAATTAAATAACACCCTAATTAGATATTATACCCTAAAATCAGTGGTTCCTCACTTATTTCCCTCCATTTGAAAAAAAAAACTAGTAACGTTCACCTCACTTCTTCACTCTTCATCTTCATCGCCATTTTCTTCAACCTCCAAACTTTGATTTCTGCAATGGGTATCAAGTAAACCCTAAATTGAACCACAATCAACAAAATCGCACACCAGGGAAGTGTTTTTGCAAGGATTGAAGATCTGCAAGGTTGACATTCATACCTGGTTAGTTTCTTCAAAAACCCTAATTTAATGGCGGAGAAGGTTTAGCCATGACAGATTTTGGGAAAGTTAGGGTTTTTCGGAGGCACAAAGAAGAATAAACAAGGGAAGCCCTAATTTTTAAGCCCTAATTGAAGAAGAAGAAACACTGAGGGGAGCTCGTTAATGGCGGAGATGAGGAAGAGGATGAAGAAGATGAAGACTCAGGGGGAAGTGTTTAATGAAGAAGTGAGTACTGGCTACTGCAGGTAAACAACTGGTAAAGTGACATTTTATACACAGTTAACAGAGATTAGTGGTATTTTGATGGCATGAAAATTCCAAATGGCAAATTTGTAATTTTTCAAAAGTTTAGCGACATTTTTGTAGAAGCACTCGGAATAATGACTCGAGTGACGAGGGTTCTAGAACAGTAAAATTGAAATGAAGCCCCTCCCGCCTCCATGTGTAAAAAAAATATCTTTGAAGCAAATGAAATAAAATAAAAGTAAAAAAAATGAGACAAAACGACGTTAAGATGTTGAGGAAATTCCGTCAAGTGGGATGAGTGGGTCCAACCAAATATATATCGCTAATTTCCCCTCCATTTTCGTTTCTTCTTCTTCAGAGCTCATTTCCTTCGCTCTCACTCTCTTTCTTCGCTCTTTACCTCTCTGATTCTCTTCTAAATCAGGGTTTCAGAAGGAAAAAAAAAATCAATCCAAAAGGAACTACTCAAGGATTACGACGACGGTGATGATCAAGGAGAAACATTGAATTTTGATCAAGGTTTCTCTGATCATCGTTTTCGTTTTGAAAATCTTCTTTCGTTATGAAGGTTTCGCCTTTGATTTAGCTACGACTTGGAATCCACCATTGTTATCTTCGACCTGGTGAGTACTTCAATTTTCGATTTGTCTTCTCTCGTAGAATTATCTGCATTGTTGGATTTATTCTTTCTTTCTTTCTTTTTTTTTTTTGGAATTTGGATGAGTATGACTTGTTCTTCGTTTGATCCTCAACTCGGTATCGCTTGAAATCCTTTCAAGATTTGGTCGTTGATTGCTTGATTTTTGTGCTTTTCTTGTATGACATTCATCAAATTGAGTAATGAATTTATGGTCTTTCATTTTTCTTTCTATATTTGGTAATATTTTGGTTGAAATCGGAAAGTGCAGTTACTGTCTTAGAGTAGAATGTAAGCAAAACAGAGAGTACATTTACATGTTTAGATGTATGAATTATTTCGATTGTGTATGCCTTGGTGGTTAATTTGTTCCATATTAGGTACAAATTGAATCATTGATACTCTTTCTTTCGCAAGACTGTTAGTTGATCTGGCGAAATATCGTGTATTTTCATCCTTCAAATGGAAATTCGTCTCCAAAATTAAATATAAGTATGGAAGACTGTGCTATGGGATTCCAAGTATTTGTTTCCATATCTGCTGGGAAATTTGTTTATGCTTTTAACAATTCTTGAGACTAAGGTGAAAGCAAACCGGTTGCTTCATAGAATCGTTAATTCAAAATACTGTGTGGTTTGGATTGTGAATGATTGATTGTCAATTTTGTATCATGTAGGATTTAACAGCTTGAGGGAGTTGATTAAGGGATGTCAATGGCAAGTGTGGCTCTTAGTCCTGTTCACAAGGATTCCTTGAACATCCCAAGTTTTCTGTCAGGCCAACATGGATATCTGAGCGATGAATCAATCCTTGTATATCTGACTGTGGCTGGGTCAGTGATTCCAATACGTGTGTTGGAGTCTGATTCAGTTGCTTCGATTAAGTTGAGAATTCAAAATCACAAAGGGTTTTTTTGTAAAAAAAATCAAAAGTTGGTATTTGATGGAAGAGAGCTGGCCCGGAGTGATTCTCCAGTGCGGGACTATGGGGTGGCTGATGGAACCGTGCTGCATTTGGTCCTTTGCCTCTCGAATTTACAGGCTATTACTGTGACAACTGTGTCTGGTAAGGAGTTTGAATTCCATGTGGAGAGGAGTAAAAATGTGGGGTACCTGAAACAGAAGATTGCTGAGAAGGGCAATGGCCTGTTTGATGGGAAACATGAGGAATTGATTTGTGATGGTGAGGAGCTTGAGGATCAGCGTTTAATTGATGAATATTGTAAGACTAGTGATACTGTCATACACTTGGTAGTTCGAAAGTCTGCCAAGGTGAGGGCTAAGCCTATCAAGAATGATTTTGAAGTTTTGATTGTGGCTTCTGATCAGAATGAGAATGGAGTAAAAGATGGAGTTGAAAGAGTGAACCAGTTGAAGATTAAACCTGTTAAGCCTCTGAGTGCTTTCCAGAAACAGTTTTGTAGAGATTTAATTTTAGAACCTTTAATTGTTAACCCAAATATTGAGCTTCCTTTAGTGATTAGACAACTGATTAGATCTACTTTTAGTGGGTTAGATAGAGGAAACCAGCCGGTTAGGTCTTCTGAGGGCTGTGGAGGAGCATACTTCATGCTTGATTCAGCTGGGCAAGAATATATCTCTGTTTTCAAACCTGCAGATGAGGAGCCACTGGCTGTGAACAACCCTAAGGGGCTACCCCAATCTAAGGATGGCGAAGGATTGAAGAAGGGCACTAAAGTGGGTGAAGGAGCTTTGCGTGAGGTTGCAGCATATATTCTGGACCATCCTAAGTCTGGACCTCGATCTTTTTATCATGCAGAGGCTGGCTTTGCTGGCGTCCCTCCTACTGCTCTGGTTAAGTGCTTGCACGGTGGGTTTTATCATCCTGACGGGTATGAAGGTTCGTGTAAGGATATAAAGATCGGTTCTCTGCAGATGTATATGAAAAATTTTGGAAGTTGTGAGGACATGGGTCCTGGTTCCTTCCCTATTGAAGAGGTACACAAGATCTCTGTTCTGGATATTAGGTTGGCAAATACAGACAGGCACGCTGGAAACATTCTGGTTACTAGAGATGATGAAGGTCAGATAGTCCTCATACCAATTGACCATGGATACTGTCTTCCGAGCAATGTAAGATCCTTCTCTTATATTTCTTTTTGAAAATTTTACCATGTAACTTGCTGTCTTGAACCTTATCCACGATGTAGAGCCTGTGTTATGCTATTAGCTAAAGTTCTTATTTGTGTCGAGGATGGAAACTTTGCTTGTTCATTTGTGAGTTGCAACACATTCCATGGGTCCCTTTTTCTACACTTAAAGGGCTTTAACGCTAATGAATGTGTTAAGATATCATCAAAACTCAAAAGTCAATAAGTCAAATTTCACTTGTATCACATAACCCCCCTCCCTCTTAAAATTTCCCCTTTTTCTGGGCAACGTGTAGTCCTGCTATGTTCAGATATGATCAAAAGAAATTGTTCGAAATTAGGGATATAAGTTTCTTCTGATTGAATCGCAATGCAAGCAATGTTATTGGTTTATACTGCTCCAGTCATAAAAATACCTTGAAAAGTTATCTGCAGTTGACATATGTTGGGTGCAAAAAAAAGTTGACATATGTTGAAATGTAAGTTCAATTCCTGTTTCATATGTGAAGTTATCCTTCATGACTTGCCATGTTGCACATTCTTACAGGTTTTATGTTAGAAAAAATCTTCAATGTCCATGCTCTGAAAATACTAATATGCCATTTTGTTCTCTTAACTTGGTTTATTATGTTTGACAGTTTGAGGATTGTACGTTTGATTGGCTGTATTGGCCTCAATCACGGGAGCCCTACTCCCTCGAAACTGTGAATTACATCAAGTGTCTTGATGCTGAAGAGGATATTAGACTACTGAAACTTCATGGGTGGGACATACCACCCAAGTGTGCTCAGTTGTTTCGGGTTTCTACAATGCTCCTTAAGAAAGGTGCAGAGAGAGGGTTGAGCCCCTATGCAATTGGAAGTATCATGTGCCGAGAAACCTTGAAAAAGGAATCTATGATTGAGCTGATCATTCGAGAAGCTGAAGAAGCAGTGCTTCCTGAATCAAGTGAAACTGCACTTCTCGATGCTATCTCTAATGTGATGGATCGCCGCCTTGATGAGCTATCATCTTAAAAAATCAAACCCATGACTAATGCTTTTAGATAACCTTACCTATCTAGTATGCTCCCTATCCTAGTATTTTAATGGTAGAAGAGCGTATGTAACTGTGTGTGGGATGCGGGTACTCGCATCACCAGTATGAAGCTCCACTTATGTGTGTGTGTGTGTGTGTGCTGTTAGAATTTCTGCCGAGGAACTTGATCGTCTGGTCATTTGTGTTTCTTGTTGGAGACATCCTAAAGTGGAGGGGACGGCATGTTGAATGTTGTGAATGTAGTAATGTAAGTAATAATCTGCCAATGCCAATAATGCGTGGGGAGGACATGGTCTCTTTGTGTTGTTCCTCAATGGGGCACTGTGTCTTCTGATGAGCTGATGGTTGCCCAATGTGTTTGCCATCAGTAGCTAGCTTGGTCGCCATTTAGGCCTAAGCTTGCTCTTCTGTTCACTCCTTCACCTTGTCCTTCTGTGTAACTTGGTCTGTGTTACGGAATAAAAATGGTTGGTGTTTTGTCATTTGTAAAATCTACAATCTGCTTACTTCTGTTAGCTGTTATTTGGTACGCTATCTCTTTTGTTTCTGTTGAAGTGATATGACGGTGAAACATGGATGCATGAGTGACGGAAGAACGATCCTATGTACAAGAGGCACTTTGGTTTTAATTAGGTGGAAAAGAACTACTCCATTAACTGATAATGGTTTTGTTTTACTGCAACGACTGATCCCAATACAGGTCTCACAAATCATGTATGCGAGGTGGTGCAATATTGGAATACAACTTTAGGCAGTCTTACCATGGCTACAATTCTACAAATAATTTCATGAACCTACTTTTGACCTAAATTCAAAGCAGCACAGGACAGCAATTTGGTAACTTTAGCCACCAGAGTTTATCATCCCAAACAATGATAAACCTGACATGAAATGCAAATACTTATATCATCTATGCCGTGAATTGTACTTATACATAATCCTAAATGAGCCAAAAAGTCTTACGCATCATAGCACAACTATACCTGAATCTCATAAAATCAAATAAAATGTTTGATGGAAGACATACATCATAAGCATATTTTTTCGGAAATCAAGAGGGGACATATAAGGCTTCTCAACATTATTAGTAAATATGGCTAGAAGACAGTTAATCTTGGTCTCCTTAGCTGTTGATTAGAAGCGAATGCATGGTTCTGCAAAACCATCACTGACCTGCAAGACAAAAGAAGTCAGTCAAAGTGAGACATATTGGTATACATACAAAATACAATTAGAATTCACTCAATCAGGGTTTGAAAAATGAATCCATGGAAGGTCGTTTACCAAAATCTCGGGGTTGAAGTTGGTTTGTGTGTAGGTGGAAGGGATAGAAATGGGAGGAAGATGATGTGGTAGCCAGCTGAAGCACTGTGCTGCTACTGGGTTCGTCTTGATCCCCATAATACGACAGCTGCTCCATCACCTGTTGCTGCTGCTCATCACACTGTCCCCCTCCCATCAACTGAGTGACAATACAATTATCACATCATTATGTGCTTGCTTAACTACCACATCAAACTTTGCTCTTTCTATAACATCATGATTTAAGTCCTAATAATCAATATTTGCTTACCCATTGGTACATGTTTCCATTGTCTAGCTGCAGCATTTGCTCCTGCACAAACCACCATGTCAGAGGGTTAGAACTCACCATCACTCATCCAATCCTTCTGCCGACTTAAAATTAAATTGAAAATGCTTTTGTTTCCCCGCTTTTTGGGCTGCGTTGGGAATAACCTTTCGGTGAAGATTATCCAGCTGCTGGTGCATAAGTTGGTGCTGCAAGTTGAGAAATTCAGACATATTTCAAAATTGGATTCATAGTTATTTAAGCAAAAGGTAGATGGATGGAAATGATGCCTTTCGAGCACGAATAAGGTTAAGGGCAGATTCAAGCTGTTGCTCATGTTTATGCACATCTTCAATGGGGAGATGACCCAGATCATGGCCCATGTATTGTTTCATCTTCTCTTCACAATTTATCAGTTTCTCTCTTAGTGCTTGTACATGATCTTGATACAACTCTTCTTCCTATACTTGGTGCATAACAAGATTTAACTAATTACTTTATCAATTAATTAACTATGTAATTCATCACTTAGTTATCAATTTGGCTTTAATTAAAAATACCTGTTTTTGATCATGAACTGGGAGTTGGATTCCTTGGACATTCAAATAACTCTCTATGGTTTGCTCCAAGCTTTGTCCCCCCAAATCATCAGCAATATTAACACAATCAAGAATTAGGAATTAATGGATTCAAATAATGATCCCTATCTAACACACAAATTACACTCATGCGTACATTTACCGATTTATCTGTATATTGCCTAATCTCATTTTGGAATAATTGACGGATCTAGGCTATGGCAAACGTCATGGTGCCTAAACATCGTCAACTAAAACGTTGATTAAAATTTTGTACAAAATTCATCCACATTTTATATAGACACCCATAAAAATTAGTAATCGATGTCCCTCAACATTTGTCATTGATCTTAAAAAATCTGGAAAATTTCAATGCTTGGTAATAGTCTCAATTAATTTATTTTGAAAATAAGCACTTGATCGTCTTTCGCAACCATCTAAGAGAAAAGGGTAGAAACTTGAGAAATTGCAGGTGCATAAAATCTTTCTGACCCAAATGTCAATGATAGTGTATTGATTACCTTTAGAATACTAAAACAAATGAAACTGGTCAAACCAGATGATCGATATTTATCTCTACACTTGACCAATGCATCTGAAGCTAAATAAGCCAAATCTAAAGATAAATAGTTATTACAAAACCACATGGAATGACATCAGAAAAATATGATCCATAAGAATAAAGAATAAGAAATGTCGTAGCTGGCTAACTAGCTACATTGCTTATACTCCCCCGTCCCATATTAATTGTCGTCTTTAAAAATCATGCAGCCAAATTTCAAAAATTTTGACCATAAATTTCTCAATTTATACAATGAGTACTTGCTATTTACAATTGCCATCATTAGATTGGTAACAGAAAACACTATCATAAAAGTCGAATATTGCAATTGTTAATATCACATTATGTAAAACTTTATCAATCAAAAAGTAATATTAGAGATTGTGAAAGTCAAAATTATGACATCCAATAAAAAAAAAAACAATAGAAAAAGCTTTACATTTTCTTCCACGGTCTACTGTATACATGGCAATATTCATTAATCATTGCCAATCCTGTTTATATATAAGCTTTGTGAATAATGTTGAAAAAGCAAATAAAAGTTTTATGAACATGAGTGAGAGAGTTAGGTACCTGGAATGAGAACTACTGTAAACATGGCGTTTACCAGTAGCAGAGAAGATGATGAGTCCAATTTGGACATCACAAAGTATGGCAAGTTCATTAGTCTTCTTCATAACTCCTTGTCTGCGCTTCGAGAATGTTACTTGTCTGCTTATCTTGTTCTCTATTCTCTTCACCACTACCTTCCCCCTTCCCATTTCGACACGATCGATGTCTTCTTTGTTTATCTTGAATCATAACCATAACCAAACACATGAACAATTGCTCGATCACCAATATAAATGGGGGCTCATATATATCTTGTTTTCTTTTCTTTTTAATTTGATATCCCAGTTTACTCATATAATAGTATAGATGGAGGCAGGAATTGAAAGCTAATGGAGGGACAAATATTATAGTATTTGAACAAACTAAACTATATTCATCTACATACTGAAATACAAGTTTAATGCGTCACCATTTGGGTTCTGAAACTCGCAAATTCAAAGGTATACGGGCAACAATCCTTGAGCAATCTTGTCAAAAGCATAACCCTAATTCATGTTCCTGTTGTTTACTCTTTTTAAACATAGAAAAAGGGATAAATAAAAAAGAAGTTATGTTTATGAAGCATATTGACATATATATAAAGTCTACATTTAAGAAGTTTATTTGTGCTATTCAATGAAGAGCATCATGAGAACGAGGAAAAACAAGGGAAATGCAATCAAACTTTGGGGGAGAAAAGTAATTAATTATGATAATAATAATAATAATTATTATTTGAGGATGGGTGAGAGAACCAGCTGAAAGTTCAAAAAGCTTACCTTTTTACCTCTGAGCCTCTTTCTCTACTCTTTCTACAATCAAATTGAGAGGAAATGTTTATAAGAATATTAATGTTGTCATAACACATATATGGGGTTTTTTGCTTTTTGGACCCTGTATTTTGGGGTATTTACAATCTGGACTCCCATGTTTCAAAGTTTACAATTTGGACTTTATATAATATGGACCCAAAAAATTTAGCCCAAAGTTAAGTTTAACTCCGGTGAAGACCAAAATCTTGCATAAATTGAACGATTTACCCTTATTTCATTTATTCATTTATTTTGAATTTCCTTTTGAAATTGACTAGACTGAAGACTTCAATTTCACAGCCCATACGCATATCCCACCCTTAGTGACTATTCAACTCCAAACTCCCAGAAAACCGAATAAACGAAGGGTAAATTTGGAAGTACAGAAATAATTAAGGGGCAACTTTGGAAGGAAAAATCAGTCAAACTACAATAAGGGCATCTTTTGGCCGGACCCCTCTAATTATGTCCAAATTGTTGCCAGAAACAAAGTATAGGGTCCAAATCAGAACTTTAAACATGTATCCAAATCAGAATACCCCAAAATACAGGGTCCAAAAAGAAAAAAAACCCCACATATATGCCCTACATGAATGCCTTTTTGTAGGGAGAGTATTTTTATTATTTTAAAAAGAAAATAGACGGCACATTTTGGGATTAATAATGTATATAATGTACATTTATGGGTCTAAGTCTTTTTAAAGCTAACTAGCAGTAGAGGTTCTGAATTGTAGGTTTTTCTATTGTAGGAAAAAGTTGAGTTGAGTTCAACCCTAGTTAGCTTAAACACTTGACCTTTTCCTAGGTTTCACACCTGCTGCGTTGTTACTGAAAATTAACACTGACATTGACCAAGTGTTCCTTCTCATACAATTAGATATACAATCCATTTGTATGATTGTAATCTGCTTTTATGTTAGAATCACAAAGGATCAATTCAATTTTCAAAGAGGTAATGAGCTAGTTACTCATTTCGTGTCATTGTGACCTTCCATATTCGATGTTATGTGATTATGCGATCAATTTTCATGACTTGTAAGTGTTCTTGTGTGTAAATTAACAAGGTCGTGAACCAAGACTTACTGAGTCCGATTAGATATCCTTGTAATAGGGGTCCAGTTTGGATGACCTATACTTATCCTTATTAAAAAAAATTAATTTTTTTTAATAAACTAAAGTGCCTTATATACTCAAATCATAAGAAACTATTTTTTTGAAGTGTAACAAAATCTCATTTTAGGTTACAACCAACTGTTGACATTATTATTTCATATTTTTTCACCACTCATATCTTTCATATAAAATAATTTCCAATATGATGGTAACAAAAAATGAACTAAGGCTAATAATAACACACTTGAAAGAAGAGTTGTACCATGTAGAATGCAATTGAAATACTTTCATGCGGAGTTTAATAGGTCGTGTTGTTGAATCTTATCCTACGAATAGCGTTATTCCCCTCCTTTGCCTCTTCTAAGGAAAAGGACTTAAAATCTTTGAAGAACTACTCCCACCATCACTTAGAATTGTGAGTTAGACAAACCTTATAAATTGGAGTTTTGAGATGACTCTTGTTGCCTAAAATCGAGTTCGCATAATCAAATATAAATAATCACTTAGAATCGCATGGTACGTACCTTGACCCCCTACCTTTCTCTTGTTCATCTGTTGCACCTTAGCGAACTCACCACCTCCAACAGCACCACTACGGTGACGCCGAAGACGACGAGTCGTGCCGCTGTAGAAGGCAAAAATTAGTCAGTCAATCAAGACTTGCCACGTGGAAATTCAAGTTATTTTAATTCGGCCAATTATAATCCGCCATATGTCAAAATTAATTATGGCGGATCATTTAATGATAAATTATATGACATTATATTTTTGGCCAATAAAATTACGCCACGTGTCATGGATGACACATAAATATTTGTCCTTTTTTTTAAGGAATTAAATGACCCTAAATGTTGGTCCAGGTTCTCTATAAATAGATGGCCTCCTCCTTCATTTTGAGAGGTTGTTAGAAAAACATCCAAGGAAGACTCAAAAGCTCTCATACTCTCTCTCTCTCTCTAAGACAAGAAGCACAACAAAGCTTAAGCTCGTGCCGTCCATTCGTGGGAGATCAAACCAATTCCTCTTTATCGGGATCAAGTCTCTATGACCCTCGTTCAAGACCATTCATCCAAAAATATATTCACTAAAGATTATATTCATTCAATATCACATTCATCCAAAACCATATTCATTCAAGACTCGTTCAAGTTCATTCAAGGAGATCGAATCGGAGGAGTTACATTTTGTTTTGTAACAGATACATAGAGATTGTACCCAAAATCCTTTGAAATCAATATAATTATATTTGTTCACTAATTTCTTGTCTTTATTTATTTAGACTAGGAAATTTGTGTTTACAAATTTTGGCACGCTCGGTGGGACATCTCTGCCTCTCATCTCTTTCTCCAAGAACAAACTATTTATCATTCGAAGAAGATGGATCCTAAGAACAACATCCATCATGCTTTGAAGAAAGTTTCTCAAGCCAAGTCACAAGATTCAATAACTAGTGCAACATCCAATGGAGTAATCACAAGAAGGATGGCCAAGATTGCCGCTGTGGAGGCCAAGGAACAAGTTGCCGCGAGTGCTTCGTTGCAACTCTTTGACTCCAACTTGCGGGGGAAAAATGAAACTACTTCGACTCAAGTCGTTGACCCGAAGAAGATAGTCTCTCAATGGATGTATGAAATGCGCCATCAACCATTAAGTGAAGAGGATGAAGACTATGAAAATGGCGAGGAAACACCAAAATCACCAAGGGATCCGCTCTTCTCCGATTCTGATACCGACTCTATCGACACCGTTATTATGCCCGTCATGGTCACAGATGCTATTAACTATGAAGAAGAATTCAAGACTATGAAGGCCACGCTGGCCAGACTAGAGAAAGAAAGCGAGGAAAAGTCTGAGCATATTAAGCGACAAGATGAGCGGATCAAGAAATTGACAAAGAAGTTAAAAAAGCGACCCGCTAGTAAATTTGACGAAGGATCGGGAGATGAAGATTCCGATGAAGGATCCAATCACGAAGACTCCGACGAAGAAGAGAAATATAAAGAAGGTTCTGGCTCGGGCTCATTGTCTCTGGAGCAGATCCAAAAACTAGTAGCCGATGCGATAAAAGTTCAAATCGAGGGAGGCTCTCGTAAAACTCAATTGTACAAGAAGCCTTACACAAAGAGGATTGATGCACTTCGCATGCCTTATGGCTATCAACCGCCGAAATTCGCTCACTTCGATGGTAAAGGGAATCCTAAACAGCATATAGCTCATTTCATCGAAACTTGCAATAATGCTGGGACTGACGGAGATCAACTAGTGAAGCAGTTCGTCAGAACCCTTAAAGGAATAGCCTTTGATTGGTATACGGACTTAGAGCCGGAGTCCATCGGCAGTTGGGGAGAAATGGAGCAAGAGTTCCTTAATCGATTTTACAGCACTCAACGCATCGTTAGTATGACGGAGTTGACAAACACGAAGCAATGGTGCCGGGAGCCAGTCTTGGACTATATCAATCGTTGGAGGTCACTCAGCCTTGAGTGTAAAGATCGATTGTCTGAAGCCTCCGCTGTCGAGATGTGTATACAAGGCATGGAATGGGATCTACTTTATGTTCTGCATATGAGTAAGGCAACAACTTTTCAAGACTTGGCAACACGGGCACATGACATGAAGCTTACAATTTTCAAACATGATGCGAGAAGACCAAGTGTCAAGGAGAAGCAAACTTCACTCGGGGGCACGTCAAAAGGAATTCCTTCATCCATGATTTTTGGAGAGAAAGAATATCCTTTCTCTGATGGTGATACACCTTAAATACTTGATAAACTTCTTGAAAAAGGAATTATTAAACTTCCAGAGTCGAAGCGTCCAAGTGAAGTTGGAAGAATCAATGACCCTAAATACTGCAAGTATCATAGGATCATTAGCCATCCGTTGGAGAAGTGTCAAACTTTTAAGGAGATTGTCATGAGGCTTAAAAATGAAGGCAAGATCGTATTCGATGAAGATGAAAGCGATGAATCCGATTGAACTTTTTACAAGTTGTCAAGTCAAGTTAAAAAAGACTCACAAGTCATCCAAATCAAGACTTCCAAGTCATCCAAATCAAGACTCACAAGTCAAAATTCAAGACTTTCAAGTCATCCAAATCAAGACCCACAAGTCAAAATTCAAGACTTCCAAGTCATCCACAAAAAAAAAAAAAAACCCTCACAAATCCAAAATCAAGACTTTCAAGTCATTCAAATCAAGACTTATAAGTCCAAATTCAAATTTTCAAATCAAAGGCTCCCAAGTCATCAAGTTAAAGACTTTTAAATCAAAACCAAGACTCCCAAGTCTTCAACATAAAAGACTCATAAGTCAGCAAAATTAAAGACGTTCAAGTCAAAATTAAAGACTTTTAAATTAAAGGTTCTCAAGTCGTCAAAGTTAAATACTTTTAAATCAAAATTCAAGATTTTCAAGTTTGAGACTCCCAAGTCAACAAAGTCCAAGATTCAAGTCATCAAAGCAGAATGTTGAATTTCCAAGGTCTAGACGTGCGAGGCATAAAAGATCAAGACAGTCAAGTGTTCAAAGGCGTGATGTAGACTCATGTAGATAAGTTGTCTTTCGATTGTCAGTGATATAATCCAAGACGGGCCAAATTGATGTCCCCAACAGAGGAGGACAATCAAAGGTCACCGCTTGTCTTCTGATCGCCAATACATGCTCAAGACGGGCCGAATTGATGTCCACGACAGAGGAGGACAATCAAAGGTCACCGCTTGTCTTCTGATCGCCAATACATGCTCAAGACGGGCCAAATTGATATCCACGACAGAGGAGGACAATCAAAGGACACCGCTTGTCTTCAGATCGCCAATACATGCTCAAGACGGGCCGAATCGATGTCCCCAACTGAGGAGGACAATCAAAGGTCACCGCTTGTCTTCCGATTATCATCTTCGAGATGGATTTATTAAATGTTGTCCGACTTCAAAGTTTGTGGATGTCGCCTTCAAAATTATTCTTAATGTCCAAGTTTGCAAATTTGGTACAAGGCCACTTAGATTATTATCAGTTTAGTCCATATGTTGAAATTTCCTCTTCCCAAAGATATCAATCTGCAAAAAAAAAAAAAGAAATTGCAAGCGACTGAAAGTCACGGGAAAAGAAACAAATACGAAAGGATATATTAATATAATATGTGAGTAAAATGGCAAAATAAAGCAAAACATAAAAAAGAAATCATGATGATGATTGATGGGAAAGCCCATCTCACGTGAAGGCTCAGTAAAACCAACAACAAATGTCCAACGTACATCCAACCACAAATGTTGTACATGGTAGCCATGGGAATACACTTTCACAGTATTCCATCAGCCCCACACAACATTTAGGCCTCCTTGAATTTGGGAGAAAGAGTGTCGTGGAAGACTCAGCATCATCCGAGCCGCTCGATAATGGGGGATGAAGGCACCTCTAACCCAGTCAGTGATAGGTGAAACCCGAGCCGCTGGATAATGGGGGCATCCAGGAGGCCTGAGATGACGTTGATATCATGTACGACCCCATCACCGTGCGCTGCAAATTTTTGTCTTGGGACGAACAGGACGACATAGTGGAGTGGTGCGCAGCCATGATTTCTCTGCAAAGGATACGACACTATAAGTCTTGATTAGCATCCTCCATTAATGAGAGTCTGGACATCCGGCCGTGGAAGAGAGAGAAGAAACAGGTGAAGATTCAAAAATAAGGAGACAGTGAGACTAGGCAGATCAATGTGAAATAGAGCACGTCAAGTATCATAGTCGCGGCACCAACAAGGTGTTACCACATCTACGGCGGTGGATGATCGACTTTCGGTGCTTCTGCATACTGTATCTTCATATGATTGGAGGATCTTATATAATTGGAGGATGAGGAATAAGAGCAATCGTGATCTGAGAGAATTAGGAATATGAAGATTTTAATCCCTTTCCTAATAAAAGTTAACACTCAGCACATCCAGTATTTCCAAATCAAGCTCTAACCTTCCCTGCTATATAAAAAAAAAAAAGAAGGGGAAGGGAAGAAAAAGAAGAAATTCCCAAAATTGTGATGAAGTCGATCAAAAATATATGGGATTTATTGGAATGATTATCAGAAAATTATTCACAATGATACTATCCTATCAAGTCAAAATCGACCAGGGTAACACATAAAGTCAAACCGAGTAGGTGTCATGTTCAAGTTTCGAGACCCAACCGCGACCATTACTACCAAGTCGTAAGCGCGGCAAAGTCTCGCGGGGCATTTGTAGAAGGCAAAAATTTGTCAGTCAATCAAGACTTGCCACGTGGAAATTCAAGTTATTTTAATTCGGCCAATTATAATCCGCCATATGTCAAAATTAATTATGGCGGATCATTTAATGATAAATTAAATGACATTATATTTTTGGCCAATAAAATTACGCCACGTGTCATGGATGACACATAAATATTTGTCCTTTTTTTTAAGGAATTAAATGACCCTAAATGTTGGTCCAGGTTCTCTATAAATAGATGGCCTCCTCCTTCATTTTGAGAGGTTGTTAGAAAAACATCCAAGGAAGACTCAAAAAATTCTCATACTCTCTCTCTCTCTCGAAGACAAGAAGCACAACAAAGCTTAAGCTCGTGCCGTCCATTCGTGGGAGATCAAACCACTTCCTCTTGATCGGGATCAAGTCTCTATGACCCTCGTTCAAGACCATTCATCCAAAAATATATTCACTAAAGATTATATTCATTCAAGATCACATTCATCCAAAACCATATTCATTCAAGACTCGTTCAAGTTCATTCAAGGAGATCGAATCGGAGGAGTTACATTTTGTTTTGTAACAGATATAAAGAGATTGTACCCAAAATCCTTTGAAATCAATATAATTATATTTGTTCACTAATTTCTTGTGTTTTATTTATTTAGACCCGGAAAATTGTGTTTACAGCTGCCATCCGCCAACCTCCATCGCCACCATCACCAGCCACCACCATCGTCGTTGTTTTGCTGCTGGGGCGTCAGGTTACCTTGTTTTCATAACAGCCTCCCACCCGATGTCTCTCGATTTTTGGATCAACCCAATCGCAGTCACCACCGACTATAGCCACCAAAGCCCTCGGCCAGTTGACCATCGCCCTCGCTCATCACCGCCACCGCCTAAATGGCTAGTGATTGTCACCACCTCTCCTTTTCGATTTCTCTTTTTCCCCTTTGTTTTGAACACAACCAGCCGGCTCGACTGCCACGCCTCCACCACCCGCCGCTTCTGCCAACTACGGCGGCCACCGACGACAACCATTGAGCACTTGTGCTGCCTCCAGGCCCATCCACCGTTCTTGTGAATCGTATAAACCGTAAACTGAATCAGACTCCATCACACGTATTATGTTTCATGCATATTACTATTGTTGGGGAGATCCAAGGCGGGAGCCCACTTCAACCAAGGCTCATGACACACAAGTTAAGAAAGGTTCCATCTTAAAACTAAGAGGAGTAACCCACTTAACTTATACACCATATCCTTTCTCTTTACTTTTCCAATGTGGGACATTTTACTCATGGGGTGAATCCCAACAATCTCCCCCTTCACACACGAGTCTCTCCTCCTTGATCGGAAGCCTCTTTTGCCAAGGTTTTAAGTCAGTATTAAGAGCCTATCATAGTCGCACCTTAGCCCATAGAGCCGCCCCCTACTCCACCTAAGTCCCATGCCACCACTCTGCCTCAAGAGTCTCAGTAGCACCTTACTCCACAAAGCTGCACCCTACTCCACCTGAGTCTCATGCCACAACTCTGCGCCTTCAAGAGACCCAACCGCGCGTGACTCTTGTCCATGGTGATTTTTACGGGACCATCTTCACGCACCTTGCGCCCAGCCGAACAAACCATCGGCTCCGATACCACTTGTTGGAGATCCAAGACGGGAGCCCACTTCAACCACGACCCATGGTACACAAGTTAAGTGAGGTTCCATCTTAAAACAAATTGGTGTTAATAAGAGTAACCTACTTGACTTATACACCATGTCCTTTCTCTTTACTAATTTTCCGATGTGAGACATTTTACTCATGGGTGTATCCCAACAACTATAGTTTTACCATCTTTTTCTTGTTTTAAATTTATTAAACATGATTTGTAAATTTGTTTCTTTTTTAAATTTTTACGTTGGGGTTCCTATAAAAAGTTTGGTTTTGTTGAAGTTTTGATTGTTGTATCGAGTATTATTGATAATTATCGAGTTTTTCATAAAAATATTCTATTGTTAACTCATATTATTTGTTTTTACTAATCCTTTTTGTGTTATTAGGTGTTTAGGTGAGTTGTAGTCTTGTAGATAATAAAAGTTTTGATATTTTATGGAAATGGTTTGTTTTTTGTTATTAGGGTTAGGTTGAGTAAAAATGGTCATCTTGGAAGATTGTGCTTATTTCTTAATTCAAGGTTGGTCATACTGGTTTTATAAAATTAAGAATATCTCTTAAGGCCTCGGGTAAGTGTTGGGATGTCAAATTTGGACTCTTGGGTGAAGTTGTTTAGAGTTAGGGTTGATAAAACGAGATAAACAAGCTGGGTTTCGGACAATTCGTTAGGTCACGTTTAAAAATCCATCATTAATTGTGTAGGTTGTTTTAAATAACGAAACTTGGTTTTGGTATTCTTTCATGAGTTAGCGTTAATAGGAATTTTCGGGTTCGAGTATTCGAGGTGTATAGCCCGAGCTATAGACTGTTAAACAGGAACACATCGAAAGCTAGACCTACCTGTTGTGTGCTATTTTCAGACCCTTTGGAGTGTAATTTAGGTTTGTGGTCAAATGAAAATTGTAGTACATTCTCTGAGGTTTTCAGAAAGTTAAGAGCCAAGTTCACCGGATGTCAGGAAGTCAAGTTACGACCTTTATAACAGAGGCATAGTAATATGTACAAATTTCTATTTTTTTAAAAAACATAGATATTGCGTAAAATAATTTTTGTGATGCCATGGGATATTAAGGGTGAATGTCGGGAACCCTTGAATGTTCTAGGGTTTGGGTAAGTTATAAGGTTGCATATACTAACTTCGTTAGGTCATATTAATTTTAGAATTATTATTCCCATTATAGGTTCGGGTTAGATGATTTGTTAGTGAGCACAAATGTTGGTTAGTTGAAGTGAAGTGAAAACCTCTAGGTAATGCACTAATGCCTATGTCCTAAATCTTCACTGGGATGCACTTTAAGTGTTTTGTTACTTTTTAATCTGTTTTGGAATTTGCATCCCAAATGAATTTTATATGATAATTGACTGTCTATTTTGAATGTTGACTTATGTTATTTTGAGTTGGTTAAATCTGAATAGTCCTTTATGTGTGATTATGCAATTGTTTTGGAAATTGGAGTTGGTTGACTGAGACTTGCAATGTGTGAAGTATTAAATATCACTAATAATTCAAACGAGACATAAATGCAAGTTCGGGCAACGTCCCCGAAGACCAGGATTTGTTCTTGTAAGGGAGTTGTCAATAGATCAGGGATGCCTGATAAGTGTTATTTCCCCGGGGTTAAGTGTGTGCCCGTGTGTGATATGGATGGTCGTCCGTGTGATTGAGATTGTGATTATGTTGAGAAATGATTATATTGAAAGCTTTGGATTTCAAGGGGCAAATAAGCAAGCTCTGTCTGCTTAATAAATTTGTGGAAGATGGTTATGGCATGGTTGGTAGGGAAACTAGTTTGTAAAATTATTTGACTTGTTCATTTCTCCATCTTAATGAATTGAAATGAATTTTAATATGTTTTGACAGTTAGGGGTAGACATTATTGAGTCATCCTCATGTTTGCAAATGTTTTGTTTTCATATGAAGAGTTATGTGATGGGAACGGGTTCTAGAAGTGAGGATGTCGAAGTTAGAAGTTCTGAGAATAGAAGTTTAGTTTATGTTTAGACTTGAAAACTAGTTAATATTTAGTTTGTGTTGTCTCTAGAATTTGAAGTTTCTTTCGTTTATTAAATTGAAGTAAATAATGATTAGTTATTAGTTTTTCTCTTGCTTGCCTTGTATTTTTTTGGGAATACGATAGTAACGCACAATTAAAATGAGACTTTCACTGTTACCGATAGTCAACGTAAATTTATATTTGAATTTTCAGTGCGTTACAATTACATTATTACACTTATTTATCAAACACATAATCTATAATTTTTGCAACAAATAATGCTAAATTTAAAAAAATAAAAAAAAATTAAGGGTGGCTATGATCCCCTAGCCTTAATGGGGATCCGCCCATGGTTCGCCCATGGTTAATAAATTAGGGTGATATATTTTACATTATCATGAACATAACTATGAAATGTACACTATTATTCACATAAAATCAGAGGCAAGCTTAATTAGTAGCAACTTTTTTTTTTCGAAGGGGGGGAATATGGATTGTTGAAAAAGAATAAGTTGATATGATGATGATGATGGGCACATTAGAACATGTTACTTTCCATAATTGGGAAGCCCTCCAGGAAGCTTAATGTGGTCCTGGTAATTAAGGCCTCCTATATAAGATGGATACTTATTTCCACTTGTATCCTCAAATTTGCAATATTCTTTTGGTCCTTATTATAATGAAAATGATAAGTGTCTCAAATCAATGTAATAATTAATTATTTTAAATTTCAATTAAATCAATTTAAAATTATAAATGTCTCAAATCAAGATGATTATTAATTATTTTGAATTTCAATTAAATATATGTTTGGTGTAAAGGAAAACTGTTTTATAAGAAAATGGTTTTCTTTGAACAATGAATTTCTTAGAAAATTAATGTTTATTTAACATTTTCCCGTATTTGGTACACAGCAAAATGATTTTCCTGCAAAACGATTCACTAGTTTGACAAAAAGGAAACACATATTAAAATGCGTGTGTGAGAGAGTGGTGGAGAGAGGCAGAGAGAGACTAAAACGGGTGTATGAGAAATAATATTGGAGAGAGAGAGAAGATATTAAATCGGGTGGTGGAGAGAGAACCTCAAATCGGTGCGTGAGAGAGAAAGAAGGGAGATAGAGGAGGGGAGAGAGGGAGAAAATGGTTTGCATTAGGTTAGAGTCAAGAAAATAATTAACAAAGAGGTGAGCGAAAATCATTTTCATCCCAACCAAATACACTCTAAGTGAATCTAAAAATATATATTTATATATATTTGAATTATTATAATTAAATATATATTTTACTAATTTATGAATTGTATTTGTATCCCTCATAAATTCTATAATATAGCATAGAATTATTTTCAATACAAGTCTACTTATGTTAATTAATATTTTATTGGCTACCCATTTTCTTCATTGTGGTTTACCTATATGTGATTAGTGATAACATACGGAAAAGAAACACGAGGGATCTCACTCTTACATATGGTGGAAATAGTACAGTACAACGATGATGGGTACAACAACAAGAGCAAGCACAAGAGTTTATCTGGAATAATAAGAAGGTTGTTGATCATGGTGAAAGGCAAATGATGTTCATCACAAATGGAGCCTATGAAAACAATGCCGGTTGGCCTCGTGTAGTTTTTGTGGATTTTTTTCACAGCCACAACCACAAATGAGATGATTCCTCTCCATCACAGCAATCTAGGTACCGTAGAATTGATCGCAGTTTATATTGCACTCTAGAAATTAAATAAAAATGACTTGATATTCGCTTATGGAGATACTTATCCATGTAAATTTCACAGGTAAATCCGTACTAGAGTAAAAATTTGTTAAAAATATAAAAAGTTTACTTTTAAAAAAATTTTAATTCAAAAAATAAAAAATACCAATAAAAAGAAAACTTGAAACCTAAAATCTTGTTCGTTTGAAAAATTTATAATAATTTTTTTTATATTTATTTATGTTTAATTTTTTTTGTTAGTCATTTATTTATTTAATATCTCATCATTTTTAATATATTTATTTTATATTTTTATTATTTAGTTTAAATTTTGAATTTTAAATGTTAAATATTACATTTAAAATTTAAAATTGTAACTTTGAAATATAAAATTTTGAATTTTAAAATTTTAATTTTAATTTTCAAGTTTAAATTAAATTTAAATTATATTATTTTATATTTTAATTAAATTTGCAATTTTTAAATTTATAACTAAAAAATAAAAAAATTGAAAATTAAAAGTTAAATGTATGAAAAAGTAAATATTAATATTAAAAATTAAAGAATTTAAATAATGAAAAATTTACAAATTGAAATTTGAAATTTAATAAAAATTTACATATAAAATTTTAAAAATTAAATATTAAATTTTAAAAAATAAAAAATATTAACTTCAAGTTTTGTTTCGTTTTCTTTTTACTTCTTGAAATATAATTCGCATATATTTATTATTATATAAAAATATAACAATTTTCTCATAAAAACTTGCACAAGGCTACCAAAAGTTATATTTAACGCTGAATTTTACAGCCCCGAATCGTTTATTGTTCATAATTTTCCTCAGTGAACATAAAAAACATTGTAGTTTGTCTAATTTAGTCAAGGAGCTTTAGGAGATGTAAGCATGAAAAGGGAAACATGCACCATTTTTGCAATTTATTAGGGCTCGTGGATCGGAGTATGTAATCTAAGAGATGATATCGGCGACCATATTAGACAATTAGACAAGTAGACAAGTTGTCATGCTAGTGCAAATATATATATATATATATATATATATATATATATATATATATATGGATTGGTCAGCATAATCTTTTGGTGAGCATGATTGGATATTTAGTGGACGTCAAGTGGTATTTTTGTGGACATCGAGTATGAAAGATAGACATCAAGTATTGTTTCTGTGGACAAGGGGCTCTCCTACATTGGAAAGGGACGAGTACACAATAGAAGATTGTGATGGGGATGACGAATACTCACCAACATCTGATTATGGTGGTACTGACCGTAATGACTTTGAGTGTGACTTTGATGTTCCCTGACTAGGCTCTCCTATACCAATGCATAAACTAGTTAGAGGGTCCGGAGAGTAAGATTATGGTGATGGGGATGATGAATACTCACCTACATCTGATTATGAGCTGATCGGTTTCATTTCGAGCCGAATTGATACCGTTAATAAAGAGTTTTTGCTTCTTTTAGACCCCTAATTATTAATAAGTTATGATAATTTTGTGTTTTGTAGGTTAAATCAAAGAAAAGAGAAAAAAGAAGGATAAAAAGCTCCAAAAACCCATCAACAAGGTCGTAGCACCCGCTACGACATCTGTAGCACCCGCTACGAGATGAACAGAACAGCGCAGCACTCGCTACGACAGCTGTAGCACCCACTACTGCAGCAGTGGAGAAACCAGAATTTTTCCTCCAAGGCGTAGCACCCGCTACCGATGTCGTAGCACCCGCGAAAAAGGTCGTAGCACCCGCGACGGTCGGCAAGATTCCGGAAATAAAATTAGGTTGCGGCTGAGTCAGTGTTTTGATATTATTTTTATTATTATTATTTTTCCCTTCTTATGTTTTACTATATATTAGGACTTAGACTTAGACTTAGCCTTAGAAATTAACTTTGAGGTTGGTTGTAGTTTTTCTTTAGTTTAGGTTAGTTTTAGATTAGTTTAGTTTTAAACTTTCTTTAGTTTTCCTCTCAATTCCTCGATTGTGAAAAGGTTCAGATATGAACCCAGAAAAGAGAAAGAAGAAAAGCAAAAATGTTCTCTTATTTTGTGGAGGAGAATGGTGCCTCACAATCTGCACCAAACAAAAAACAAAAGGAGAGTATTTAAAGAGAAGAGAACAAGGCCCAAGAAAACAAAACAGGCCCAACGAAAACAGAAACAAAAGAAGCAAAAAAAACTAAACCTAAAAACAACTAGCTGTTATCAACAATTCTAACACCCCCCCCCCTCAAATTGGAGGGAGGTAAACAACCCAATTTGCCAAGGTTTTGTTGATGCTTCGTTCCTGGAAGGGCCTTTGTCATGATGTCAGCCAACTGGGAATTTGTAGGCACATGATGAAGTGTAATCAAGCCTTCCGCAAGCTTTTCCCTAACATAGTGATAATCAATTTCGATGTGCTTGGTTCTTTCATGATACACCGGATTATGTGCAATGTATATGGCAGCCTGGTTGTCACACTTGACAGGGATAGGTGTGATGGCATCCACTTGAAACTCTAAGAGCAACCTGCTGAGCCAAGCCAGTTCTGTAACCAAGCGTCTCAAGCTCCTGTATTCAGCTTCTGCTGAGGATAGGGAGACCACCTGTTGTTTCTTTGATTTCCATGAGATTAAAGTATTGCCAAGAAAAATAATAAAACCACTTATAGACCTTCTACTATACTTACATGCACCCCAATCGGAATCACTAAAACCTTGCAAACTAAAATCATCATCTTTGTGTACAATAATTCCTAAATCTGGGTTACCTTTTAGATACTTTAACACATGGATTGCAGCTTTCCAATGCAAATCTGTGGGAGCTTTCAAGTATTGACTAAGATGTTGAATGGAAAAAGCTATGTCTGGCCTTGTATTTACCAAGAAATTCAGCTTACCTACAAGCTGCCTGTACCGAGTAGGATCAGACAAGGAGCTGCCTGATTCTGGTGACAGCTTATCATTGATATCCATAGGCGATACAGTAGCCTTCGTGTTCTCTGTTCCAAACTCATGTAGAAGTTCTCGTGTAAACTTCTTTTGAGTTAAAGCAAGGCCCCCTGCAATGTTAGTAATCTCCATACCAAGAAAAAAACTAGCAATTCCAAGATCCTTTATTTTAAAAACATCATGTAGGTGGGTTTTCAAAGAGTTTATTTCTTCAATATCATTTCTAGTAATAAGTAATTCTTCAATATCATTTCTTCAATATCAAGTCCCCATGAAGAAAAGCATTGTTAATGTCTAATTGGAAAAGGGACCAATCCCTCTTAACTGCTACAGACATCATGGTTCTAATGGTAGTCATTCTTACGACAGGTGAGAAAGTTTCATTATAATCAATTCTAGCTTTTTGAGTAAAACCTCTTACAACTAATCTAGCTTTTAGTCTCTCAACACTCCCATCTGATTTGTGTTTTACCTTATAGACCCATTTGCTATCAATGGGTTTCCTTTCTTTTGGTAGTGTAACCATATCCCAAGTATTGTTCTCTTTTAAAGCCCTTAGTTCTTGCTGCATAGCCTGCACCCAACCTGGGTGCTTACTGGCGTCAGCATAGTTGTTTGGTTCATGTGTGTCTAAGTAGCTGTTGATATCTGCACTGTTATTAGCATTGCCACAGAAAACAGTTTTTGGAGTATAATGTAAATCAGTAATAGTGGAGAGACTGATTTCATAGTCATCCAAATATTTGGGAGTTTTATGAACTCTTTCAGATCTCCTAAGGGGCTGTAAATCATCCACCTGGGGTTCTGTATTTCCAACAAGATTTTTTTGAGGTTCAGTTCTTGCTATATGTTCAACACTGTCAGCAGTAGTAACAACATCAGGGACATTATTTTCTGTAACAAGATTTTGCCTTAAAGGGTTTTTTTCTTTAAAAGGAAAAATAGATTCATGGAAGATAACATCTCTAGAGTTGATAAAGTTGTTTGATTCTAATGAATATAGCTTATAAGCTTTCTTTCCTTGTGGATAACCAACAAAAACACATTTTTCAGCTCTCTGTTGAAACTTATCTCTTCCATGCTTTAGGGTGTTAGCAAAACATTGACAGCCAAAGACTCTTAAATGATCATAGGTAGGTATCTTACAAAAAAGTTTTTCGAAGGGTGACTTATTTTCCAGCAAAGGTGTGGGCATTCTGTTTATCAAATAGGTGGCAGTTAGTATACTTTCCCCCCAAAATTTTAGAGGTAAGTTAGATTGAAGCATAAGAGCTCTAGCCACCTCTAGTAGGTGCCTATGTTTTCTTTCAAGCACACCATTTTGTTGGGGTCTTTGGGTGCAACTAGTATCATGAAGAACCCCTTTCTTGGCAAAAAATTCTATTGCTTGGTTACTTTTACCTATTTCAAGGGCATTGTCAGACCTAATTCTTTTTACTTTTGTATCAAATTGGTTTTCTACCATGGCCATAAAAGATTGTAAAAGACTAAAAGCCTCATGTTTTGTAACCATAAGGTAGGTCCAAGTGCACCTTGTGAAGTCATCAACTATTGTAAGAAAATATTTGTGTCCCAAGTGGCTAGCTGTGTGAAAAGGGCCCCAGGTATCCACATGAATCAAATCAAAACATTTATTGGTTGATATATTGCTAGTTTGGAAAGGTAAACATGTTTGCTTAGCTCTATGACATACATCACATACATCATTACAAGAATTTTCATTGTGTCCTAGGGTACATGGCAAAAATTTCATCCTAGCTTTTGACATGTGGCCTAGTCGTTCATGCCACAGATTACTTTTGACAGAGGCAGCCATGTCATCACATCTCAGAGTTTCACAAAGAGAGTCTTGAGGGGTTCTTCTTTGCAAGAAATACAAGCCTTGAAATTCTTTACCAAGGATCACTGACCTCTTCAAGGAAGGGGCCTGCATTGTACAATTTCTATCACTAAAGTTGACAAAACAATGAAATTGCTTGCATAGTCTTTTGATTGATATTAGATTGAATTTAAAATGAGGCACATATAAGACATCAGTTAAGACAATGCCTTCAGAAAGATTCACTTTCCCACATTGCTTGACAGTAACTTTGTTACCATCAGGTAAGGTCACATGTATAGGTTGGGTGAGATCCTTTATAAAACTCATAGCATTACTATTCCCACACATATGATCAGTGGCACCCGAATCTAATATCCAATCACTTTTAGTTAAATTGAAAAGACAGAAAACTGTATTCAACATGTGCTGAAATGATGAAGGATGGATGTTACCTGAAGATGTGTTTATTTCTCAATCTTGACTGGTTGGGACTATCTCGGTATTTAGGTTCCTCAGCAGATGGTGGAGTATTTGTACAACTTGATCCTTGTTGAAAGAGGGTGATGGACTGGAATATTTTTGCCCTGATATACTTTTATCTATATCCTCAACTGCTGCATTAGCTTGTCTTCTTGTATTCCCTTGATTGGACGACCTATTCTGTGATCTATTCTGGTTCTTGGGGGGATACCCATAAATCTTGTAGCATTTGTCGATCGGGTGCCCTGGCCTCTTGCAATGATCACAGAAAAGATTTGACCTCCTTGAATCTTGAGTTCTTTCAAAATTAGACTGGTTGGGTTGATTTTTCTGAAAACCTTTGTTGGCGTAAAATGAAGTAAAGTCACTTGAACTGTTTACTTGATCCCTCACTTGCCTTTGTCTTTTTCTTGAGACAGGATAGCATAGACTTGGCTTAAAGTAGGCAAAGAACTCATCATCAAGATGTTTCCCCTGATGTATGTATAGCTATCGTGGAGACCCATCAAGAGCTGTAATAACTTATGCTCTTCAAAATGAATTTCAAACTGCCTGTTGATTTGGGGTTTGCAAGAGCATTTCCCACACTGGCAAGAGGGAAAATTTGTGACTGCTCCCATTTCTTCCCACAACTTCTTCGCGGTTATGTAATAGGATGAAATGTACATAGAATCTTGAGATAATCTTGACACCTTCTGTTGAATCGAGAACAGTTTTGCCTTATTTGTTTGCCCAAATCTCTCTGTCAGCTCTATCCAAAGGTCCCGCGAAACTGTAGAATACAGGACACTATCGCGAATGTTTTTCTGCAGTGAGTTGAGTATCCAGGAAAGGACCATATCATTTCCCCTCTTCCAATAGGGAAGACGAGGATCATCCACGCCTGGTTTTGACAAGCTCCCATCAACAAACGCAAATTTGTTTTTCGCGGAAAGGGCGACAGATGCCAATCTCTTCCAGGTGTCGAAATCTTCACCTAAAAAGAGTTCCGCAACCAAGGACATCCTTGGTTGATCTGATGGGTGTATGAATAGGGGATCGCAGGGGTCCGGCACGAAGCTTTTCGAGCTTTCTCCCATGGCGGACGAGAGAGGAGAAGAAGAGAAACGGATCTTGCCCTAAAGGGGCTCTGATACCATGAAAAGGTTCAGATATGAACCCAGAAAAGAGAAAGAAGAAAAGCAAAAACGTTCTCTTATTTTGTGGAGGAGAATGATGCCTCACAATCTGCACCAAACAAAAACAAAAGGGGAGTATTTAAAGAGAAGAGAACAGTGCCCAAGAAAACAAAACAGGCCCAACGAAAACAGAAACAAAAGAAGCAAAAAAAAAAACTAAACCTAAAAACAACTAACTGCTATCAACAATTCTAACATATTGTAATTTACTTTTCTTTCAAGTTTCAATTCAATTCAAGTTTTTCAATTCTCGTTTCCTTCTCACTTTTATCCATTGTCTCGCTAATTAAATTTTATTAGTATAGTTCACACCAAAAATCCAATATTTAGTGAAGAGGAGGATTAAGATTCCTCGAATTCTCCCTTCAGGTGAGGATTTGAGCAGTCTTAGTAATCCAAATCACGCTTTTTTCTTCTTTGTTCGGGAGAAGATTTGTGATTCAAGATTCAAGATTCAAGATTCAAGGTTCAAGATTCAATATTGGTACAATGCATTCTAGGTATAATTTCTTTTCTTTAGATTTAGTATTAAATTTAGTTTTTATATTCGTAGTTATTAGTGTTCTTCTTGATTCTGCATTCGTTTCTTGTTAGTTTCTTTGTCTTGTCTGTTAGGTTAAGTTTTATTTCCCAATTCATGTTTTCCTTAGTTTGAATTCCTAATTAGTTTAGTTTAATTAATTTAAATTATTTACTGTTTCCTGCAAATTGAAAACCCAAACCAAACCAATTTCCTTATTAACCTGATATACCATCCCTGTGGATTCGACAACCCTTAATCTTTTTACCTCAAAATCTACAACCGAACATGAGCCACAAATTCTGATGACCTTAAATTTAGTTTGTACATCCAAATGTAGGGCCTTACATTGAAATTCCAGAATATCGGGGAAGATCTAAATTGTCCAATGCCAAAAAGAACATCAAAGGGAAGCAAAAGTGTTTGAATATGAGGATGGTTGTTAGCACCAAAATATTACATTTTTGTATACCTTCATTTACCTAAGTTTTTATGTTTATAACAATTTTATTCTAGTGTTTTTCATGTTTTTATTTATCTTGTAGGAAATAAGTTGAAAAGAAGAAAGTTGGAGAAATTGAGCAAAAGAGAAGACATATACTACTCTTTCCATCATAACTCCTTCCATATAGGTTCGATACATTTGAAACGTGGGGAGCTTAAAGTAGACACCGAGATCTTTCCATCGATATATTATAAGATCAACTCGGAGTTCAGACGAAAAAGTTATGCATATTTGAAGGTTGCAGAAAAACTGCTAGAGTAGCACGGGCCCGCGCCAGTTCAGCATGGCCCCGTGTTGACCCTGCAGTAACTTACTCCCGAGTTATGTTCACTCACTCATTCTTCTCATTTGATTCATCCAACTATCTCCTTTTCTCTCCTTTTTTTCTTCATTCTCTCAATACAACCTATTAGGGTTGATTGTTTTAGGATAGGTTAGATTAGATTTTCATAGATTTAGGGATTTGTATTGAAGATTGAAGATTGTTCATCTACATTTTCAAATGCAAGTCTAAGTATTTCTATCCCTCTCTCTTTTTGTTTATGTGTTTGTTTTTTATTTTTATCTTTGTGTAAATTTGTCTTATGTTAATTTGTGCTTATCTTTGGATTTTGATAGATGTATTTGGATGATATTTGATCTTGTTTAAGCCTAATTAAACCTTGTTTATGCTTGTAATTTGAGTTTTTGTCTAGTGCCCACCACGTGTTCGATGAAATGCTTGAGAGAGTTTTCATCTATTTATCTAGCTAGGCAATTGGCTTGCGTAGAGATATGGGGTCGATTTGCTAGTGCGGGTAGTGAAAATAGTTAGGGTTAGACATGTAAATAGTCAAATTCTAACTAGGTCTAAGGTTGTCATCTTGTAGTTTAATTGTGATTAATTACATGCGAATAGTAATTAAGAGAATCAAACTAGTCTTTGTGCCCTTAGAAGAGGGGCTTTGGTGATCTTTCATGTGCAATCGATCACTCTAATGACATGCTTGGACTTGGTTAATTAGACATTTTCTTTTTAGTTTATGTGTTTAGTTAATTTTAACTTATATTTTGTTTTATTAGCTAGTAGTTAATTCACTCAAAATCTTTGTGATCCAACCTAGTTGGTGAGAGCTCGATTAGCTCTTTGGTTCGGAAGCCCCTACTCCCTCTGGATACGACAATTACACCCGCACTGTGTTGTACACGAACAATGATGTACCTGATTATGAGGATGATTATGATTTTGATGGAGTACGTATGAGTGATCTTGAGTTTGACATGATTTTGGGCTGTCTAGCTTATTTCTACAATGGAAAGAGGGCTCGAGATAAGCAAAGAAGAAGGGTGGAACATGACAATGTCAAGGGTGTATTATGATCTCTTTAAAATGTCTGTTGAATTTTGTTGCTCCTAAGATGAGTTATGACTACTATTGTATATGGGCGGTCACATAGTTTTGGGGTTCCACTTTTAATTATTGTGATGTGATGGACATAAATTTGTTTGTCATGGCGGGGGGTGTGCAACTGACTGCTATGAGAATAGATTGGAACAATCAAATGTTTCCAATTGCTTGGGCCGTTGCAGAAAACAAGAAGAACAACAAGCTCTAGATTGGTGGTAATGTCAGACTAGCACAGTGTAACGTACCATACATACACTATCGTGCATTATTTTCTGATGTTAATACTTAGTATGACATTAAATTCATTTTATTTCAAAGCATCAAATCTTGAACGACCACTAACTTTCCCGAATCAGATCATAGGTATTGTGTAAGACATGTGGAGTGTTTGTCGATGCGTGGTGGATTAATGAGTGATGAAATAGCTTGAGTTGTTGTTGTTGAGGAGATGAGAGAAAATCTCTTGAAAACCCATGAACAATATAATAGAGAGGGAATGATGCAAAACTCAATCATCCATGCTTGAACATCTCAATGTTAACCTTGAACTTAAATAATAACAAGAAGAATAACCAAAATCAACCAAGAACATTAACCATGAACACCAAATGGGATTGGATATGACCTTGGATAAATGTTGGACCACCACCATAGGCCTAACACGGTAACACCCCGCCATGACCATCATAAAGGAGAAATCCACCAAATGATCAATAAAGGAATGACTTGCTAACACCACCATTGACAAATGGATAAAGTAAGAAAAAGATTTTAAAGAGACAAGGGAGAAAACCCTAACAATGCATTAGCATATCATTCATCAACATAATCTCTTTTGGGAAAGGGGAAAAACAAGCTATTTATACTAAACAGAAATTAAGCTCAAGACTCAACCCAAAATACGCCGCAGCACACGCGTGTTGCAGATCCTTCGCGGGCGCGACGCAGGATGTCCTGGGCGTGACTAGCTGCTATTCGCAACCATCTGTTGCTAGTCGACTGGGGTCGCGAGCGCGACGTTCATCTGTCACGATCGTGACAGGATTCCTCCCGAGCGTGACCCTGAACTGCTCCACTTCTTGGCTGGGCCAACTGGAAGGACGCGGGCGCGAAGTTGCTTGTGGCGGGCGCGACGCTGTGGGCAGCATGTGTCCACGGGCGTGAACTGGCTGACACGGTCGTGACATGCTGCTGCTTGCCGGCGCTAGTCCCCCCATGACTTCCAAGTTTCCAAGATCAATCTCTCGGGCCCCGATCCTTCAATATTTCTTGTCCCGAGATGGCCTGGTACAATCCCGAGGCCAATAGGGTTGGTGCGGGAAATCCCGAGCCTTTCCAATCCCCAACGTCGGACGAATCTCCTTAACCACGACAACCCGATACTCATCAATCCACCCCTTGAAAAGGTGTAATGGTTCTTGAACATGCATGCCCGGATGAGCGGGTTTAGTGTGGAAATGTTGGGTCAGGATTTCTTCCTTCTTGCCATCTTCCACGAGCCCGGTTTTGGTAGCACGGACCTGAACCCGATACGGTTTATACTCCCCCTCTTGAAGAAGAGTTGCCCTCAACTCTTGAGGGTAAAAATCAATGCATCCTCCATGACTTTGTATTTCAATGTGGAGACTTCCTAAAAGCCCAAGCATGGCTACACTAAGAACTCCTCCTTTCTTGAATGAGTAGTGATTCTCGAAGAGGGTCGGGGTTGTCTCTTCTTCATAGTAGCTTCCTCTTTCAATCCTAGCATTAATTATCTTGTTGAATTGAACAAGATACTCATCACAAGAAAGATTAATGTTGAGGTAATCATAGTGGACCTTACTTTCAATCAATCTTGGCTCAAGGATTGCCTTGCTAGGTTGATAGTGCATGACTTCCTCTTGTGGAAGCTCTTGAATTGGCGCCTCCTCCTTTAAGAACTCTCCTTGGACCTTATCAAGCTCAAGGAGCTCTCCTTCACTTGCCATGAGATGGACTTCTTTTATCACCTCTTGTTCTTCCCTTTTCTCAACCTCCTCAAACTTTTCAAGTGGGGAAGGGAGGTTTCGCTTTTTAACTTCCTCCATCACATCACTAGTTTGCTCCTCCACACCAAATGATTCTTCAATCCAAACTTCAACCATAGGCATTTTTGGGCATTGCAAAGAATTATGCCCCACACGCCGACATTTGACACACTTTCGGGACGTGACGGTCGTTAGCGGGGAATAGTAGAATGGCTTCTCAATCTATTCCCATCGACGATGGCATCGAGGCGATCTTCTATCATCGCACTCGACTCGTAGGAAGGAAGAGGACGGATAGGGACACGAGTGGACCTCCTTCGTTCGTCTCGGGGTTGTCTTTGATACTCTTGAGCTAGGTTGTTCACTTGGACCTTAAGGTTGTCAAGAGTTCGCTCGTTATTGAAGTTCTGATTCTCAACAGAGGTGAACCGTTCATCCATGGTGGCGAGTCGGTCCTCAATATCTCGAATTTGAGAACTTCGACATCGGCTTGATTTCCCTCAATTGGAGCTAACTTCTTCGTCCATATCGAGAGAAGGGTGAAGGACGGTATGTGTTTGGGTTATTTTGTGGAGTTTGGGGGTTTTCTTGTAGTTGGCTTGTGTTTGGCTAAGGGTTTTTTTGTGTTTTTCTCACTTGAGCTTTTTGTCGAACACCTTGCTGGCACAATTTTTCAACTGTTCCTCAAAGCTCTAAAATGCATCAAAATCAACAAACACAATAGTAATAACAATTTCTTCAACACACTTGGAATCACAAGGGATGGGGAACACCAATATTTGTAAACAAATCACAAAACCCAACAATAGAGAACTATACTACCAAGAACAATGAACAAAACTCAAGCTAGAGAAAACCTTAGCTCTGATACCAAATGGAGCGATTGCCGATGCGTGGTGGATTAATGAGTGATGAAATAGCTTGAGTTGTTGTTGTTGAGGAGATGAGAGAAAATCTCTTGAAAACCCATGAACAATATAATAGAGAGGGAATGATGCAAAACTCAATCATCCATGCTTGAACATCTCAATTTTAGCCTTGAACTTGAATAATAACAAGAAGAATAACCAAAATCAACCAAGAACATTAACCTTGAACACCAAATGGGATTGGATATGACCTAGGATAAATGTTGGACCACAAACATAGGCCTAACACCCGGCCATGACCATCATAAAGGAGAAATCCACCAAATGATCAACAAAGGAATGACTTGCTAAGACAACCATTGACAAATGGATAAAGTAAGAACAAGATTTTAGAGAGACAAGGGAGAAAACCCTAACAATGCATTAACATATCATTCATCAACACAATCTCTTTTGGGAAAGGGGAAAAACAAGCTATTTATACTAAATAGAAATTAAGCTCAAAAACTTAGCCCAAAATACGCCGCAGCACACGCGTGTCGCAGATCCATCGCGGGCGCGACGCAGGATGTCCTGGGCGCTACCAGATGCTATTCGCAACCATCTGTTATTCACCACAATCTGTTGCTGGTCGACTGGGGTCGCGGGCGAGACGTCCATCTGTCACGATCGTTATAAGATTCCTCACGAGCGTGACCCTGAACTGCTTCACTTCTTGGCTGGGCCAACTGGAAGGTCGCGGGCGCGAAGTTGCTTGTGGCGGGCGCGACGCCGTGGGCAGCACGTTGCCACGTGTGTGAACAAGATGACTCGGTCGTGACATACTGGTGTTTGCCAGCGCTAGTCCCTCCATGACTTCCTAGTTTCCAAGATCCATCTCTCGGGCCCCGATCCTTCAATGTTTCTTGTCCCAAGATGGCCTGGTACAACCCCGAGGCCGATAGGGTTGGTGAGGGAAATCCCGAGCCTCTCCAATTCCCAACGTCGGACGAATCTCCTTAACCACAACAACCCGATACTCATCAATCCACCCCTTGAAAAGGTGTAACGGTTCTTGAACATGCCCGGATGAGCGGGTTTAGTGTGGAAATGTTGGGTCAGGATTTCTTCCTTCTTGCCATCTTCCACGAGCCCGGTTTTGGTTGCACGGACCTGAACCCGACACGGTTCATACTCCCCCTCTTGAAGAAGAGTTGCTCTCAACTCTTGGGGGTAAAAATCAATGCATCCACCATGACTTTGTATTTCAATGATGAGACTTCCTAAAAGCCCAAGCATGGCTACACTAAGAACTCCTCCTTTCTTGAATGAGTAATAATTCTTGAAGAGGTTCGGGGTTGTCTCTTCTTCATAGTAGCTTCCTCTTTCAATCCTATCATTAATTATCTTGTTGAACAGAAAAAGATATTCATCACAAGAAAGATTAATGTTGAGGTAATCATAGTGGACCTTACTTTCAATCAATCTTGGCTCAAGGATTGCCTTGCTAGGTTGATAGTGCATGACCTCCTCTTGTGTAAGCTCTTGAATTGGCGCCTCCTCCTTTAAGAACTCTCCTTGGACCTCATCAAGCTCAAGGAGCTCTCCTTCACTTGCCATGAGATAGACTTCTTTCATCACCTCTTATTCTTCCCTTTTCTCAAACTCCTCAAACTTTTCAAGTGGGGAAGGGAGGTTTCGCTCTTTAACTTCCTCCATCACATCACTAGTTTTCTCCTCCACACCAAATGATTCTTCAATCAAAACTTCGACCATAGGCATTTTTGGGCATTGCAAAGAATTATGCCCACACGCCGACATTTGACACACTTTCGGGACGTGACGGTCGTTAGCGGGGAATAGTAGAATGGCTTCTCAATCGTTTCCCATTGACGATGGCATCGAGGCGATCCTCTATCATCTTCACTCGACTCGTAGGAAGGAAGAGGACGGATAGGGACATGAGTGGACCTCCTTCGTTTGTCTCGGGGTTGTCTTTGATACTCTTGAGCTAGGTTGTTCACTTGGACCTTAAGGTTATCAAGAGTTCGCTCAATATTGAAGTTCTGATTCTCAATGGAGGTGAACCGTTCATCCATGGTGGCGAGTCGGTCCTCAATATCTCGAATTTGAGAACCTTCGGCATCGGCTTGATTTCCCTCGATTGGAGCTAACTTCTTCATCCATATCGAGAGAAGGGTGAAGGACGGTATGTGTTTGGGTTATTTTGTGGAGTTTGGGGGTTTTCTTGTAGTTGGCTTGTGTTTGGCTAAAGGTTTTTTGTGTTTTTCTCACTTGAGCTTTTTGTCGAACACCTTGCTGGCACAATTTTCCAACTCTTCCTCAAAGCTCTAAAATGCATCAAAATCAACAAACACAATAGTAATAACAATTTTTTCAACACACTTGGAGTCACAAGGGATGGGGAACACCAATATTTGCAAACAAATCACAAAACCCAACAATAGAGAACTATACTATCAAGAACAATGAACAAAACTCAAGCTAGAGAAAACCTTAGCTCTGATACTAAATGGAGCGATTGCCGATGCGTGGTGGATTAATGAGTTATGAAATAGCTTGAGTTGTTGTTGTTGAGGAGATGAGAGAAAATCTCTTGAAAACCCATGAACAATATAATAGAGAGGGAATGATGCAAAACTCAATCATCCATGCTTGAACATCTCAATTTTAGCCTTGAACTTGAATAATAACAAGAAGAATAACCTAAATCAACCAAGAACATTAACCTTGAACACCAAATGGAATTGGATATGACCTTGGATAAATGTCGGACCACAACCATAGGCCTAACACCCCTCCATGACCATCATAAAGGAGAAATCCACCAAATGATTAACAAAGGAATGACTTACTAACACAACCATTGACAAATAGATAAAGTAAGAACAAGATTTTAGAGAGACAAGGGAGAAAACCCTAACAATGCATTAACATATCATTCATCAACATAATCTCTTTTGGGAAAGGGGAAAAACAAGCTATTTATACTAAACAGAAATTAAGCTTAAGACTCAGACCAAAATATGCCACAGCACACGCGTGTCGCAGATCCTTCGCGGGCGCGACGCAGGATGTCCTCGGCACGACCAGCTACTATTCGCCACCATCTGTTGCTGGTCGACTAAGGTCGCGGACGTGACGTCCATCTGTCACGATCGTGACAAGATTCCTCCCGAGCGTGACCCTGAACTGCTCCACTTCTTGGCTGGGCCAACTGGAAGATCGCGAGCGCGAAGTTCCTTGTGGCGAGCGCGACGCCGTGGGCAACGCGTTGCCACGGGCGTGAACTAGCTGACTCGGTCGTGACATGCTGCTGTTTGCCGGCGCTAGTCCCTCCGTGACTTCTAAGTTTCCAAGATTAATCTCTCGAGCCCCGATCCTTCAATTTTTCTTGTCCTCAGATAGCCTGGTACAACCCCGAGGCCAATAGGGTTGGTGCGGGAAATCCCGAGCCTCTCCAATCCCCAACGTCGGACGAATCTCCTTAACCACGACAACTCGATACTCATCAATCCACCCCTTGAAAAGGTGTAACGGTTCTTGAACATGCCCGGATGAGCGGGTTTAGTGTGAAAATGTTGGGTCAGGATTTCTTCCTTCTTGCCATCTTCCACGAGCCTAGTTTTGGTAGCACGGACTTGAACCCGACACGGTTCATACTCCCCCTCTTGAAGAAGAGTTGCCCTAAACTCTTGGGGGTAAAAATCAATGCATCCTCCATGACTTTGTATTTCAATGTGGAGACTTCCTAAAAGCCCAAGCATGGCTACACTAAGAACTCCTCCTTTCTTGAATGAGTAGTGATTCTTGAAGAGGGCCTGGGTTGTCTCTTCTTCATAGTAGCTTCCTCTTTCAATCCTAGCATTACTTATCTTGTTGAACTGAACATGATATTCATCACAAGAAAGATTAATGTTGAGGTAATCATAGTGGACCTTACTTTCAATCAATCTTGGCTCAAGGAGTGCCTTGCTAGGTTGATAGTGCATGACCTCCTCTTGTGGAAGCTCCTGAATTGGTGCCTCGTCCTTTAAGAACTCTCCTTGGACCTCATCAAGCTCAAGGAGCTCTCCTTCACTTGCCATGAGATGGACTTCTTTCATCACCTCTTGTTCTCCCCTTTTCTCAACCTCCTCAAAATTTTCAAGTGGGAAAGGGAGGTTTCGCTCTTTAACTTCCTCCATCACGTCACTAGTTTGCTCCTCCACACCAAATTATTCTTCAATCCAAACTTGAACCATAGGCATTTTTGGGCATTGCAAAGAATTATGCCCCACACGCCGACATTTGACACACTTTCGAGACGTGGCGGTCGTTAGCGGGGAATAGTAGAATGGCTTCTCAATCGTTTCCCATCGACTATCATCGTCACTCGACTCGTAGGAAGGAAGAGGACGGATAGGGATACGAGTGGACCTCCTTCGTTCGTCTCGGGGTTGTTTTTGATACTCTTGAGCTAGGTTGTTTTCTTGGACCTTAAGGTTGTCAAGAGTTCGCTCGATATTGAAATTCTGATTCTCAATGGAGGTGAACCGTTCATCCATGGTGGCGAGTCGGTCCTCTATATCTCGAATTTGAGAACTTCGGCATCAGCTTGATTTCCCTCGATTGAAGCTAACTTCTTCGTCCATATCGAGAGAAGGGTGAAGGACAGACTTCCTCCCGAGTGTGACCCTGAACTGCTCCACTTCTCGGCTGGGCCAACTGGAAGGTCGGGGGCGCTAAGTTGTTTGTTGCGAGCGCGACGCCCTGGGCAGCACGTCGTCACGGGCGTGAACTGGCTGACTCGGTCGTAATATGCTATTGTTTGCCGGTGCTAGTTCTTCCATGACTTCCTAGTTTCTAAGATCAATCCCGGGCCCCGATCCTTCAATGCTTCTTGTCCCGAGATGGCCCGGTAGAACCTTGAGGCCGATAGGGTTGGTGGGGGAAATCTTGAGTCTCTCCAATCCCCAACGTCGGACGAATCGCCTTAGCCACGACAACCCGATACTCATCAATCCACCCCTTGAAAAGCTGTAACGACTCTTGAACATGCCCAGATGAGCGAGTTTAGTGTTGAAATGTTGAACTGAACAAGATCTTCCACGAGCCTGGTTTTGGTAGCTCGGACCCGAACCCGACACGGTTCCACATGTCTACGCAAATTGGAAGAAAAATCACAAGGGAGGGGAGCGGAAGTTATTGTTCTGGTCATGTGTGAAGGCATACATACCAGTAGACTACAATCAAGCTCCACAAAACCTAATAAAGGAGTCCCTAAAGTTATTTTGTCAACAAGCATGATCCTATAAGATTCTATCGCGTGTTCATAGGTACAGATTCCAAGTGTGATATTGTTGTTAACAACATGGAGGAGACTTTCAATGATTCTCTAATCAAAGTAAGGGGCAAACACTACATTTATTTACTTGAACACCTAAGAGAGCTTTTAATGAAAAGAATGTATACCAAGAGGTCTTCAATGGAAGATGAACTGGATAATGCAATATGCCCTAGGATCCAAGTTGTCTTGGAAAGAGAGAAAGAGTTCGCAAGGGAGTCGACCGTGATTCCGTCCACAACTAACAAATTCCAGCTCGATGAGGGTTTAGATAAGCTGCTGATTGACATGCCAGCTAGGACTAACACTTGTAGGAAGTAGGATCTGATAGGGATCCCATGTCGACATGCCCTAATAGTTATAGGCTTCTTGAAAATCAATGTTGAGACCTAAGACCACCGATACTATAGGATATAAAAGTATGTGGAAGCTTACTCTAGAGCTATATCTCCATGATTGGGTGAAAAACACTAGTCATCTTCAGATGTACAACTTGACGCTCCGACTTAATTTCTCGATCAGAGATGCTTGCCAAGAGTAGGAGGATGGACCCTCATGAGAACCTCAAGAGCAGAGGGTAGCTTAGCAGGCATGGAAGACAAGTGGTGTGCAAGAAATGTATTCATGGAGGGCACAAGTCAAGGACATGCCAGGAAGATCGGCCTACCCCAACTCCACAACAACCACAAAGGGGGATTGGGAGACCAAAAAAAGTACCCACACCAGCTGCAACTCCAGTTAGTTCTTTTGGAAAAGGCAAAGGAAGATGCGGGAGAGGAAGAGAGGCAAGAAGAGGAGCAAGAGGAGGAACTATATCCAATTCAGGTCAATTAGTAAGCTTCTTCCCTTTTTATTCCATAAGATCTATTTTTGTGGGGAAACCCTAAACCCAAAAAGATCTTAATCTTAAACATTATCCTAAAGACGCTCACCTACCAATGCATTATTAATGGGGACCATTTTTTGTCAATGTAGGCCATTTCCCAAGGCAACTTCCAACAAATGACACAACCACCCTCTCATGTGCTCCTAAACGTCAGTTGCAAGTTGCAACCAATCACATGGGGGACCACAATAGGACTTTTCCTGTGTGGGGAGTCATTTCTTTTTGGGCAGTGTGATACAAATTTATGTCATTAACTTGTTGAATGTAAGTTTAGGTTGGATGGATATTAGACATTGTGGATGTAAGCAAGTGTGTATAATACTTTTGGGCGTGTTTATAAAACCTTTGGTGTTGTTCGTAATACTTTTGGGGATTATAAGCAAACATTGGTTGCAATATAATGAAGTGCATGATTCAGTTGTCAATTAGACTAACTTTAGTAACTACGTTATGACATTGTCTTTTCACTTGTTAAAAGTGTGTAAGGTTGGATGATATCAAACATTAGTTGTTAACTTACTATTTGGGACGCCCCACATCCAATTTCTTTAAATTTGGGACCACCAGTATCCAATTTCCTTGCATTTGGGACCACTGAAATCCAATTTCCTTAACTATTGGACCATTGGTATCAAATTTCCTTGAATTTGGGACCATTGTTATCCAATTCTTAATAGTGTTGGATTACCATATTCTAATGCATAAAATTTGGACCAATGGTTTCCAATTTAAAATATTATGGACTACTGAAATTCAATCATAATAATAATTAGTTTACAACATTATAGCCATTAATTGGAGAGCCAGTCACTGAATATGCATTAGTAGAGTATATAACATCATCTACTCACTAGTAGAATTTAACCCTAAATGCGTCTGTAAATAGCGTCTGGAAAGGGGTTAAACAGAAGCCAAAATGGTTTTGGCGTCTGATTAAAACGGACGCCAAAACCTAGTACGCCTTTTTTAAAAAAGCGTCTGTAAATGGCGTCTGTTTCAATCAGACGCCAAAATTGTTGCAGACTGCGAGGGTTGTGTCAGACCAAGATCGGCGTCTGTCTGGCATGAAACAGACGCTATTTTTTTATGCAAAAACGGCGTCTGTTTCATGCCAGACAGACGCCAATTTGGGTTACAGAAACAAAAAAAAAAACTTAAATGATATATATTTGCATTTGTAATTATAAATAACGTAAATTCAATAATGAAAATAATTAGAATAAATAGTATATTTTGAGTGTTCTAATTATAAAATAAAGCGTAAAAATTTAATTTTTGTATTTGTAATTAAATTGTTTAATAAGAATTGTGGAGACATTAATAATGAAAATAAATACATTTTATATAATAATAAATGATATATATGTGCAAATATTCATGTATGTACAATTTTATATATATATATATATATATATATATATATATATATATATATATATATATATATATATACACATACATTTTATAGAAATAACAACAATAAAATGATAATGAATATATATTTTAACAAATAAAAAAATATAATACAACTTTATTAATGATATTTTTTACTAAATTAAATGATACAAACAAAATAAAAACCTAAATTACAATTAATATATGACTTCAATATTTTTCAATATTGATTTTTCAATCTTCAATCTTGTATCTTCAATATTAAATCTTGTATCTTAAATCTTCAATCTCAATGTTCATCAATCTTGGATGGATTTGAGGTGTTGTGAAGGTTTAGGGAAATGAGAGAATTGATGAGAGAAGATGAGAGAAATGAAATGGAGATGGGTGGGAAAAATTCGGAGGGAAGTTTGAGGGCTTAAGGTTTATATAGGTGCTGGCAAAATGGCGTCTGTTTTCTCGCCAAACAGACGCCATTTTCAATTTCAATAATTTGGGCGTCTGTTTGGCGGGAAAACAGACGCCAAAATTGGGTAAATTTTTGAAATTTTCTCGCTGCTGGCTGGGCGCGCGCAATAATTTGGGCGTCTGTTTGGCGGGAAAATAGACGCCTAAATTGGGTAAATTTTCAAAAAAATTTCGCTGCTGGCTGGCGCGCGCTATTATTATTATTATTATTATTATTGATATTATAATTGATATTATTATTATTATTGATACTATTACTGTTATATATTATTAATTTTAGTTATAACTAATTATGATGTATATATGTGTATATTTTTTAGGTATAGTTAATTATTAATTATTATTATTGTTAGTTATATTGTAATTTTTTCTAGGTAGATAATTTAATTTATATATATATGTTTCACTCTCGATTATGTTGTTAATTATAACTATTTTCATGTGTACGTACGTGTTATTATATATATATATATATATATATATATATATATATGTTAATTAATTAAGTTAATTAATTTGTACGTATGTATGTGCGCAAACATAATGAAAAATATTTCGATGTTTGGATTAAATATGTACTAGCTAATAAGTATGAATGTAATTAAGAAAGAGTTTAAATATTTTGTTCGTCTATACAATGTAAAATATAAACACAATTAAAATGATCGATTAATGTCGTCACACGGCGGCGGTATCGTCATCATCACTTTCGCTCTCCTCCTCATCGTCGTCATTATCACCCTGATTCTGGCGTTGTGTCAATTCTTCGAGGCTATGGAATAGGTATTGGCCTCCTGGGATACAACAACAATTTGGAAATTAAAGGTACGAAATACAATCAAAATGAATTAAGTAATTATTGGAACGTGTAATTAGTAATTTAATTTTGTGTTTATGGAAAAAAATATGCTTACCTGGGTAAGCATATAACGAGTCCTCGGGAGGAACGGTGGGCTGAGGTTGTGGGGCTTGAGAGACGGGGGTCCGACGAGAAGTACTGCGGCGGCTGGGCGGCGGTGGAGGAGGCTGTCCAGTGTATGACACTTGACTTCCAGAGGAAGATCCAGCGTGGAAAGGGGCTTGCCAGCTATGACTTGTTTGCTGCTGCATCATTCTTTGCATTTGCAACATTTGTTGCATTACTTGTTGCCTCACCTTCTCTTCCAAGGCTGCGTCAGATCGGCGCCATTGTTCCTCTAATTCTCTCTGGAATTGTTCCTGCAGCATGCGCTTATCTTGTTCGCGCTGTTGCCTCTCTTCCTCGAGTTGACGCTGAAGCTCTCTGTTCAGCTCCGTAATAGAGGCTCGGACGTCGACGTTATCGGTGTTATTACGACGTCGTGGACGTCTCCTCGATGAGATGTGGGGGAACTGCGTCTTCATAGCTTCCCCCACAACCCCCATGCCCACGACGTGTCCCCGACTTTGCAGTTGTTTGTCCAACCAGAACTCGTCTCCAGACATAATGGGAGTTTCTGGTTGACCGTCCTCCCGTTGCTTTGCCTCCATCTCTCTTCTGTACGATTCATAATCACTATGCATCGTCTCCTGGTCGATACAAAGAAAGAGTAGTTGGAATAAGTGAATTAAAGTTAATGTTCATACGTGTACGTACGATTATAATAACTTAAATATTGGATGATGAAGGTACTTACCCCAAGCTGGCGGAACCTGTCGTGCACCCACTGATTGGTGCCCTGCTTCATGTGGGTCGCTTGGAATTGCTCCCATATGTCAGGGTCCTTTCCATCGTTTTTTCTTTCTGTACGTAAGTGCGAATATAAATTAAACGTTAAATTAAACCATAATTAAAGTCATAATTAAATTCATAATTAACTTACCAACTTCTCTCTGACGATGCCGAAGGAAACTGGGCCCCTTGTGTGTGACGGTGGGCCCTTATCTTGGTTCATTTTCCTCGCCTTGCTCATATTCTTGCTCTTCTCGACGAATTTGGGGTCTTGCCAATGGGCAATGAATTTCTCCCAAATCTCGTCGTCGACAATCCATTTGGGTTTGCCCCTCCCCGACAACCATCTTTTTTTGGATTTGCCGATAGCGTCGGCGTACTGTTTTTGGGCCCTCCTAAGGAACCAATCACGCATATAGGTCTCGTGTTGGTCTTCCCACCAAAATTTTTTCTGCATTCAAACCATACATGAAGAATTAAACATGCAAATAAATTAAACCATTGCACTATACACTAATTCATATTAATATATCCGAACGGCCACACACCGGATAACCATACACAAACATACACGTACGCATTATATATATATATACAAACATACACCAATATGAAAGACAACGTACGTATGCAAAAATCTAAAGAGATAAAAATGTGAGAGTTTTACCCTGAACTCGTCGTATATCAAATCCACCGTCCTCCTGGGCACTTTGCTCCATACCGGCCAGAACCCTCGAAAATTCTGCTTTACTATGTCCATGATGGCCCTGGTTGCGTGTGCCCCATATGGCGCCACACTTAAATCAATTTGAAATGAAACATCGATTAGATTGAGGCATACAAAATTATATATATTTAAACACAAATTAAGTTATAAATGCATAATCAAAGTTTAGATTGATACTTACGCGCCATTACAAGGTCTAATGATGAACCTCCCATCCGGTGTTTTTTGAGCGTCCGCCCGAACGTCCAGTTGAATTCGATATCGATCGGAGATATCGTTCCCCGACGTTTGGGTAGTGTCGCCCTCCTTCGATCCGGCCCACCTGTTGGCTGGGTCCATCCTTCATTTGGGTACCCCAACATCAGTTTAGTCACCCCATCGGTTTGGGCCTCACGAAGCCCCTGAGCATAAAACCCGCCCATCGTCTCGTTCCTGGCACGCGATACTACTCGCAAAGAACGGCATGAGCTCCAGCGTGGATGGGTCTAGCTGTGAAAAGAAGTCGTAGTTGCTTCCCTCGGGTTGAGAAGCAGCTTCATGGCCTGGATCAAATTGAGGAATGTATGGAGTCTGTGGGGCCGATGAAGAACCACCCCTCGTGTTCGGTCTAGACCCACCACGGGTCCGAGGTCTGCGTGATCCGTCTCTTCCTGACATAATGCAACTGCAAAATAAAAGTAGAATAAACATTGAGTTAGTATCAGGATGCACGAAATAAAATGGTTGGTACTGTGAACTAGTAACCACTCCCAAACAATACAATGTTTTAAAAGAGATCGACCACACATTGAGATAGAATATGAAAAACATTGAATTAGTTTCACTTAGGCACACAATCAATTCGTTTCACTTAGAAAATAGAATACATAATATGTGTTCGTTGAAGACAATATTGTAACACAATCAAAATTCGATAAAGGTATATTGTTATTTAATAGTCTTCGTTGTCTTCATCGTCCTCATCAACCTCGCCATCGTCACCCTCATCATCTTCGTCATCCTCGATGTCTTCATCGTCCTCATTGGCTACATCAGACGTATTACCACCCACTATTAATTGTGCGTTGTCCATGTCCGCAACCTCATCGAACACCCCTTCAATAGCGAGTACTTGTGATACGGTACCGTCATTGGGGTTGATCGGGACAACAGCTCTTGGTTGGTCATCTTGGATGGCCAACGGAAGGATGAACTGCTTGTACTGTGCATATGATGGTTTGTTTGGAACCACAACCCACCAGTTAGCTTTATCTCGTATCCCTGTCGGGTAATTCATGAACAACACTTGGGTTGCGCATCCTGCCATGATAAATGGGTCATACTTCGATGCATCTGTCCTTGTGTAATTCAACAAACGGGCATAACCTTGGTGAACGTACACCTCGTACCGGGGTATTGTCAAACCAATCACATCTAAACAGTATGCTTTTCTTGTTGACAGGCCCAACATATTCCAGTGCAATGACTTCTTGGAGAACACCATAGAAGTCATCGACAAATCCACCGCCACCAGTGCCTTTGACACACACCCCGGCACTATACGAAGCCACTGAGTTACTCCTTGCTTGTGTGTGAAATAAGAACCCGTTGATTCGGTAAGCACTCCAGGTAGTCACTTTAGGGGAAGGCATTCGGGCTAACTGATAAAGGTGTTCATGACGCTCATCTTCGTAAAACCGAAACGCTTCCCAATTTTCCTACATTTGGAGAACCGCATAAGAAGTTGAATGGTTTAAGTTTTGGCTACATATGGTCAAAATTGAAATTATGTAAATGATTGTTTTACTCACAAATAGCTGATAAAACCATTGAGCGAACTCTGCTTCGATCATCTGATCCAATTGAGTGTCCGTGGTGTTTGGAAATGAAGTCAACTTGTAATTCTTAAACAAGCTGCGAGGGAAGCAAGCTCATTAATTACACTTATAATACATATAAATTTAATGAAGTCGTTAGTGAGCATTGTTGCTTACTCTAAGTAGTGGTTGACATCTTTGCAGTTCAGTAGAACATGAAGGTGTGCTGCTTTATACTCTTGATCGCTGAGCCACCTCGTGTTTACACCTCCCACAGGGCTCCCACTGTCCTTAAAAACCGATAATAACATAGGCTCATCCCCATCGTCCTCGTTACGCATACTTGTTGATGTAGAAGACGATACATTATCCGTCCCAAAGTATGTAGATGCGAATTGGGAAATCTCAAACATGAGGTACGCTTGGGCCATAGATCCTTCAGGGTGTGCCTTGTTCTTTATTTTCTTCTTCAACCACCCGAAATACCTCTCAAAGGGATACATCCAACGATATTGAGCAGGACCACCAAAGAATGCCTCTGGACGGATGAATGGGCAAGTGTTCCATTACGTTGAAGAAGCCGGGTGAAAATATGGTCTCCAGCTTGCATATTATTATGGGAATTTCTTTTTCAAGACGGACTAAGTCACTATGCTTCAATGTTGTGGAGCACAGGCTCTTGAACCATTGGCTTAAGCGAGCAGTGGCTCCAACACATCATCGGGAAGTGCCCGGAACGCAACAGGTAACAATGTCTGCATGAACACATGACAGTCATGGCTTTTAAAGTTTTGAAACCTTTTACCTAATGCATCAACACAGTTTGCGAAGTTCGAAGCATAAGCGTCCGGCAAACGCAGCTGCTGTGCCCAGTTACAAACGTCTGTTCGCTTATCCTCAGGAAGAGCATATTTGGCTCTGGGCTGTAGGGGTTTACCGTTAGGACCGGGCAATAGATGGAGTTCCGGCCTATCACATATGTCCGCCACGTCCCTCCTTGCATTTCCATCATCCTTCGTTTTGCAGTCCACCCCCATCACCGTGTTAACGATGTTGTCCATAAAGTTCTTCTCAATGTGCATCACATCTAAGTTGTGTGGAACCATGTGATCCTTCCAATAAGGCAACTCCCAAAATATACTTTGTTTTTTTCCAATTATGAGCATTCTCTCTGAATCCCGGGACAACAAAGTCGCCATTGGTAGTCACCTTGGGGAAGTGCTTCACCTCCTCGTAGATTTCATAACCGTTTTTCCTACACGGTGGGACAGTTCTATCTGGGCAAGTGTGTCCCTTTCGAAATGCCTTTCGATTTCTTCTCAAAGCATGCCCCTTTGCAAGAAACTGTCGGTGACAGTCAAACCACGAGGCTTTCCTCCCATGCTTCAGACGAATTGCTTTCAAACCATCCATGCAAACAGGACACGACATAGCACCATGCGTGCTCCACCTGCAGCATGCCAAGGCGGAAAATCATTCACCGTCCACATCAAAGATGCCTCATGTTAAAATTCTCTTTTGGAGATGTCATTTGTTTCAACACCAACCCATAAGCGTTGCGGCTCGTCCACCAAGGGTTGGAGGAAGACATCAATTTTATTTCCGGTTCTTGAACTCGAATAATACACGTAAGAAACATGTACGGTGTTGTCATGCACAATTCAGGTGGCAAGTTGTAAGGAGTAACTACAACCGGCCATATCGAATAAGACCTCCCTGTCATGTTGAACGGGCTAAACCCATCCGCACACAGGCCCAGCCTTACATTTCGCGTTTCCCCCGCGAACTCTGGATGCACGATGTCGAACATTTTCCAAGAGGCGCCGTCCGACGGATGGCAAAGTACACCTTCCTTGCGCTTGTTCTCCGCGTGCCATCTCATATGCCCGGCCGTATTCTTCGAGGCATACAGACACTGCAATCTAGGCGTCAAGGGAAAGTAAAACATTTTCTTGTACGGGACGCCTTTCTTTGTCGTGGTTGACGATTTCTGTGGCTTATACCTAGGATGGCCACAAAGTTTACATTCAGTGAGATGTGCATCGTCCTTATAGTATATCATGCATCCAGTAGGGCAACAATCAATTGTTTCATAACCCATCCCCAACTTTTTAACCTTCTTTTTCAACTCATCGTAGTTTCTAGGCACTAGGTTTGGCTGGGGACAGCTCTCGCTCATCAGTTCCATGATATCGTTCATTGCCTGCTCCGACAAATTATGCTTCGACTTCTGACTTATCAACCTCACGGCAGTAGACAACTCAGTATGGGTCGTACACCCTTCCCACAGAGGCTGTTGAGCAGATTGTAGCATATCATAAAATTGTTGAGCTCCTGCATTAGGCGCCTCATTCGCCATGATGAAATCATTCATCATCTCTTCCGTTCTGTCGATGAACGGTGGCTGATTCGGTTCCTCGTTTGTCGGAGGACTACCTGCAGACGGTTCCCAATCACCTTCCGCATCGTCACCACTGTCATCCTCATCATCAAAGTTACCCCATTCTTCACCATGGCTCGTCCAACACCAATATTGTTCCATAAACCCTCGCCTATACAAATGTTCTTTAACTTCTTCAGGACTAAGTCCGCTCTTATTCTTGCACTTCACACATGGGCACCGATACTTTCCAGTCCTCGGATACTCATACGAATTACTCTTTGCAAATTCATCAAACATAGCTACCCCAGCAGCCCATTCAGCCCTGATAACCCTCCTACCCGGTTCAAACCTCTCGTACATCCAACGGCGATGTGGGGGCCCGTCCATAATGTACGTGAATCTATTATTCAAGCCCACCATGAATTTAATTAATAATAAAAAATAAATTATTCAAGCCGACCATGAATTTAATTAAGCTATGTCACAAGGCAAGAGAATCATGTTATTATCCAAGGAGAGTGTGTTTGTTAACTGTTAATCTATGGCTGAAAAAGACTTTCATGAGTCGTACCGACTCCCCTTTATTCGTCTGGTTCCCAAAAAGCAGCGCAATTTTCCTAAGTGAACTTGCACGAGGCTACTGATTGCTCGGAGTAAGAAACATCTCGATTCGATACAATGGAGTGTTTATATTGCAGATTGAGGTAGCAAGACAAGGTGGTTGAAGAGAAGCTCATAGTAAAAGGTCTAATAGAAATGCATGGTGTTGGATTTCTATATATTAGACCTTTTACTATGAGCTTCTCTTTCAAACCCACCTTGTCTTGCTACCCCTCAATCTGCGCAATAGAAACACTCCGTTGTATCGAATCTGAGATGTTTCTTACTCCCAAAGCACTGTATAGCCCTCGTGCAAGTTCACTTAGGAAAATTGCGCTGCTTTTTAGGAACCAAACGAATAAAGGAGAGTCAACACGCCTCATGCAAGTCCCTTTCAGCCATAGATTATCAGATCACGAAACACACACTCGTTGGACACTAACAGGATCCAAACTCAACCTCTTTTTATGACATATATATATAAATTCCCCTACTTACTACCTAAATTACCATCATAAATAACCTATTCACTAAGTATGTAGCTACTGGTTGTTGAGTACTTACGTAAGTAAATATGGATGTACGTGACATAATTATTTACATAATTTATGTCTTCGTTTGGAGTTATGAATAATTAAGTTAGCACTTAGGTTGGATTAGCAGCAAATTTCCGCGCGCAACCAACTTTAAACACTAACTCACTTACTAATAACAACCAAAATCATCAAACTCAACCTCCTTTTATGACAACTAATTCTTATAAACTTATTAACAAAACTAAAAAATTATAAATAGTTTTATAATTAAATTTAATACGTACGTAATAATAGTTTATATATAATAATTTTTTTAATATTATTAACTTATTAACTAAACAAATTTAATTATAAATTCAACCAAAATTGAATAATAGTTTATATACAAACTAAATATGTATTCCTAGCTAATTGTATATTTCTAACTAATTAAATAGTTTTTAAATTTCCTAAAAACCATCCTAAAATATAACATATTTTTTACTCAATCAAAACACATTATAATTTCCCACAAATTTAGAACATACAAAACATTCAAAATTCATATATATTACATACTAACGTTTATATAATGCTCAAAGTTAAACAAATTTTACATGCATTAATATATATATTCTTTTGGAACAATAAATATAATAATGCATATTTTAATTTACTTCAAAACATATAAAATTCAACATTACACTCAACCTAAACATATTTACTTATATACTTCACAACATTATAAATTAAAACTTAAACTTAAACTTAAACATAACATACACACAATCAATTAAACTCAAACTAAAACATACAAACAATACATCACGAGCCCTAATTTCACAAATAAAATTCGAATACAACATCCAAAATATATTACAATTCATACAAATTAACTAAAACTGCTCAATTTCTCAACTTATACTCACTCAATCAACCAAATTAGATCTAAAATTATGCTAAACAAAAAATAAACTCTACGAATATTCAAGTTTTTCGTTTTTCATCATATTTTAATCAAATTCTTACAATTTTTCAAACTTTTCACAACAATAAGTAAATTATAACAGATCTGAAACAAAAATTACCTGTTGTTTTGATTGAACGCCGGTGTGTCTCCTTCTTCGTCTTCTCCTTCTTCTCGTCGATGGCGCCGCAGACAAGTGACTGAATGAAATTTTTTTAACCAATTTAAACCTAATCGGCGTCTGTTGGGCCTCAAACAGACGCCATTTTTGGCCCTAAATAGGGTTTCGGCAGTCGAGGTCTCAGAGTTGCAGGCTAGGTTTTTTTTTTTTTGTATTTGCCAATTTAGGTGTCTCTTTTGGCGCCGAAAAGTAACAACTGCCTGTTCCAGGCCAAAAGAGACGCCTAAATTCAAACGTTCAGCGTCTCTTTACAGCAAAGAGACGCCATTCTTTGTTTAATTTTTTTTTAAAATTTACTTAGTAGATTTGGCGTCTGACTTTTTATCAGACGCCAAATCACAGACGTTTTTTGACCCTGATTCTACTAGTGATTGTCCGTTGATTGCAACAACGCACAACAATCGTTCGTTTACCAACAATAGTTCATTCATTTGGATTTACCAAATTGAAATACATAGTTTAATCCACATCGAAGGAAACAAGATACTTTCATTTCATCAAACAAGATACTCCCAAGAACCACATCAAATACTATCCCCAACATCCACTACCATCCAAGCAACACCTTAAATGATCCTACTTAATGCAATACCTACTGAAATTAATGCAATGTACAACATCAACTTCTCCACACCCAACATCCCATATGCCCTCATTTTCAAACAAAACAACTCCTTTATAATCTTCAACTCTTCCTTAGCTATTTTCTTCTTCATATTCTCTTTCTCTATCTTCTTCCTCATCCTTTTTGTTTTATACCCTAAGTATTTCATTTTCACGAAGGAGGTCAGCTACCGTTCTTTCAAATGTCATCTTTGTTGTCCTCCAAATAGGTTTGGCCTTTATTAGCCTAATTGAAGAAGTCACACCTCAAGTTTTTATCATGACCAAACAAACTTAAACCCTAACCAAAATGGGTAACCATTAAATTTTTTCCCTTCATTGCTACCTTTCTTTTTATAGGTATGAAGTGTGGCGGGTATACCATGCCCACAATTTGACCAAGACCCAGTGTTTGACGAAGAAAAACACGCTTTCCCGTGGCTCATTGTTGTCGATGCACACCCTCAATTACAAATTGGGGAGTTCTAACTTTCACAAATCGGCAAATGAACAAATTAGGGTTTCCAATCCAATTTTAAGAAAGAGGATTAACAACAAATTAGGGTTCTTCAGCCGAAATTGGGGAAAGAGGAAGAAGAACAATGCAACAGCTTAGAGAGGGAATGGAGATGGTCCTCGGCATCTGAGGAAGGACGAAGGAAGGTGATGTATTTTTTTTGAGTCAGTTCATTGTCCATATAGGAGAGAGAAGAGTGATAATTTATAACCTCATGAGGAACATAAAATAATTATTACCCCACAAAGAATTCAAATGATTATTTATTACAATCACATCACAATTAAAATTACAGTTATTTAACAGTCCAAACAGACATACAATTCAAATAAATACAGATAAGGAAACAACACTCCATCATTGAGAGAAGTGTGAGTGCATATGATCTATATATGTATTTAACCTAAGTATAATCTCCAATGGACGACTCCAATTAAGCTACACAAATTACTATAAACTTTCCTTTAAATCTACACATAACAATTAGTTAATTAACTTCCCAAAATACAGAATCAATGGCATAAGTGCATGTAACTAAGTTGATAATCCAGCTTGGTATGCGACACCAGTGGCAGTTATCCAAGTCTGTCCATATATGAATTGGGCGACAGTGAACTTCTTAGCCTCGGCACGAGTCATATCGACATGCAAGCCGGGCCACTTAACTCGTTGAGAAGTGTCAGCCCGTGGCCCGACATTGGCATACTCACCATAGTAGAGCTTATCCACGGGTGAAGTTGCATTCCATTCAAGCCAACCTCTTGGATCGATGTGGTCGCCTAAGTATGATTCCATGTAAACCACCCTAGCATAAATCTTCCAAGGGCGGCCCAAGTATGTTGGGTAGCTTGATTTCACAGGTTGTAGGTCCCCGGTGGCACGGGCCTCACACGCATGGATTGACATGCCCGTGTTTTGATTTGGGTCCTTGCGGTTTTGGGCTGTTATGGTGATCTTTTGTAAAGGCAGTGGTTTCCTAGCCCACATGTTGCAGTGCTGGAACACAACTGCAGCATTGCCAAATATAAAGTCAACTGTTCCATAGATATCACACTCTCGGTAGAACTGACGTAGGGAGTGGACATAAAGAGTGTCTTGGTATCCTTTGACCTCACAACGGTATATTACAGCGTGATCTGCTCCCACACGAAGTGCCACAGCTTGGTGGTTGCTAGGGCCGGCTTCATTCACAAACGATATGTCTCGGGCTAGGAACCCTGTTCCTGTTGCAGCTACAACATTTGGAAAAAATTGTAAATGAATAATGTAATCTCTCCAAGCTAAAAATAACCAATTGTGTTTTCTAATTTATTGCTTCCTTTTCTTTTAATGGAGCGAAAATGAACATAAAATACAATGTGATCGATGTTTGATTTCACAAAGGACGAGGAAAATGATTATATGAAGGTAGGGGTGGCCAATGGGCGGGTGCAGGTCAAGGTCAGGGTTGGCCCTTTGGCTATGCAGGGTCGGGCTAGGTCAAGGCCGACCCATTCAGATTGTGAGCCGGATTAGGGCTTTCTAGTAAAAATAAGGGCCGAGTAATTGGCTATGTAGAGTCGGATCAGGTCAAGGCCGACCTATTGAGATTGTGTGTCGGATTAGGGCTTTCTAGCAAAAATAATTGTCGGCCCATGGGTTGACCCGTTTTGACCCTAAAGTTAAGATAAAGTATACTTGCACAAAAATGGTAGTTATGTTAATTATTAATTAATGTAATGTATTAGTTATATACTTAAGTAAGTTTAGCATTTTAAATATTAGGAAAACTATTTATTTTGAGTTATTGATATACCGACTCAGTCCGGCCCATTCACCGACCTTTCAGATTGTTAAACGGGTCGACTCTTTAACGACCCGACCCTTTCACGATCCAACCCCTTGCCGACCCTTGTTTTCGACATCCCTACCCTCTTCACCTAATAAGGATCCAGCCGATTGTCCACCCCTATAAGAAGAGAAGAAGACATAAAGAACTTCGGTGGGATTGGAGGCATGAAGTGGATGTCCAAGCCTTTTCTGTTTCAGTTACATTAGATAGTGATGGCACAATAGCTGACCAATTAAAAGTGTTTTGGGTAGAATTGTAGGAAAAAGTTTTCTCAAAAATATGTCTGGGAATGTTTTCTTCAGAAATATATTTTACGATATTTAATTTACATTCTAATATTTGAAGAAAATATGTAGGAAAGAATTTATATTGTTTGATTGCAATTGTAAATCATGTAAAAATTTGTTACATGTTCAAACTGTCGTGGAAGTTATAAAAAAATGAGATGAAATTAAACACTTTTAGGGTGTTTTATGAGATTTTTCTCCAAAAGTTTTTAGTGGAAAAGTTTTTTCTTGTGAAATATATTTCACAATACTTAATTTACATCCTAAAATTCTACGAAAATACGTAGGAAAAGTTTTACATTGTTTGATTGTAGCTTTAAATTTCATATGGAAATTTGTTAAATATTCGACCTGTATTTTAAGTTATAAAATAATGAGAGGAAATGGAACACTTTTAGGAGTGTTTTGGGAATTTTATTACAATTAAAATTTCAAAATCAGAGCATAAAATAATTCTTCTTTAACCCCCTTTGAAGAAAATTATCCAAACTTTACTGTAAAATTGTGAATCCCATATAAATACTTCTCTATCCATTTTAAATGAACAATGAAAGGAAAATTGGTTAATTTGAAAAGATTGACCAATTTTTGTAGAAAAATATTGCTACCAAACTGTCTGTGAATTGATTGATTATTAAGATCAGTCTCTGAACAAAGAGAAGTAGGGGAGCATACAAAATATTTATCTGTTATTTTTGCAGCAATCAGATAAAATATGGATTAAGGCCTTGTTCTTTTATGCGACAAACTCGGTGCGGTAAATGGTATGCCGTATAGGTATGAGAACATTGTGGAAAGTATGATATAGTATGGTAAGATGAGGTAAAATTTGTGGTAGGGATGATTGATATGATAGATAAGAAGATAGAATGTGAAAAATAGAGGAGAAAGTTGAGGTGAGAGAAAAGTGTGGAAACAGAAAGTTAGGATTATTATGGTAAAGTATGGAATAACATGGAAGAATAGTGATAGATATGAAAACATATGGTAAGCACGGGATGTAACCACAAGAAAGAACAAGAGTTAAGAAAGTCCACATGAAAAGGTTTGTAAATAGGGTTAATGACCATAAACGATTCACCAAGAAGCAAATTTCCAAAATAGGCTGGGCTGGACGATAAAGTCCCAATTTCCATTTAAGAGTGGGGCCCACGTGCTGATTCATCTCATTAATATCTCTCCTCATTAACTCTCTACAAAAAACAGAGCAAGGGGGATGGAAAGGGTGGCTCACGGCGACGGACAACAGCAGGGCGGCGAGGGGCTCGGGTGGCGGAGTTTGAGAAGGCGACGGCCAGAGTACTGGTGGTGGTGTCGGGGAAGTCGCTGGCGTGCAGACAAAGGATCAAACAGGGACCCAAAACAGAGGTGTATGTGGTGGTTTCGGGGTGGATTTCGGGCACACCGCCGCCGGCGTTTGCAGCGGCGCCCTCGACGTAATGGGTTTTTGTCTAAAACCTTGCTTTCTTTGTTCAATCGCAGGATAAGTTACAGCTAGGCTTTCTTCGTGAAATCAAATGGACGAAACCCTAAAAAATGAACCAGACATCATCGACGACGACGAGCATTTCAAATTCCCTCCAAAACGTCCATGTCAAGCTCTTAGCCTTTGACCTAAACTCTCTGACAACATCCGAATCTGTCTCCCACTCCGACCAGATTTCGTGCCACCGAAAAGGGGTCTAAATTTTTGTGGTTGATGTTCTGGGTGTCGTCGTAACCCGGAACCCCAAACGGGTCAGTTCTCCATTGACGATGGCATTGGTTGTGCTCAGTGCATTCTCTTGCTCAATCAGCTGACTTCGGCGTACTTCTCTCGGAGATGCCCATCAGCTGTTCGATCAATTGCCCAAATGAGTTCTGTCTATTCGGAAAGGGTCCAACTAGGTCTTGGAAGATCACCAGTTTCAGGGGGTCTATTCAGATTATGGTGGATGATGTGGTAGTGGAGAGGGATCCTAACTCCGAGATTTTGCATTGGCTGGACTGTGTCACCTTGGCCAGGCGGGGGTGTCCAAGGTGCCCGAAATCCACCCCGAAACCACCACAAACACCTCTGTTTCGGGTCCCTGTTTGGACCTTTGTCTGCGCGCCAACGACTTCCCCGACACCACCACCGGTATTCCGACCGTCGCCTTCCCAAACTCCGTCACCCGAGCCCCTCGCTGCCTTACTGTTGTCCGTCGCCGTGAGCCACCCTGTTCATCCCCCCCTTGCTTTGTTTTTGGTAGAGAGTTAATGAGGAGAGAGATTAATGAGATGAATCAGCACGTAGGCCCCACTCTTAAATGGAAATTGGGACTTTATTGTCCAGCCCAGACTGTTTTGGAAATTTGCTTTCTGGGCCGTCATTTATGGTCATTAACCCTTGTAAATAACAAAACGTCATAATGAAATGCATATAGACAAAGGCCCAGCCCACTGTTGAGTGGGTAGTGATTGTTTCTTTTGTACAGACCGATACTGCACCTTTCGCCACTCGGCCCCATCGCCCTTTTCTACTTTTAGAACCATATGTTTCTATCACTTTGACCTTTTCCCACTCATCTTGTCTCACCTTTCGATTTCTTCCTTTCTAATTTCTATATTTGTCCCTTTTCGTTTTCTTTTTCACCACCAATCTATTCTCGCAATTTGACCCATTTTGGTATCCTTGCCTCCCCCAATACAAGTCTGATTAGCTACATGCCTACATAGTAAAAGCCACCAATTTGCTTTTTTAAAAACAAGAGTTATACCACGGACTAGGCAATTTATTCCACACAATGAAGTGAACTTTTTATATGATTAATTTTGTGATGAATTAATATTTTAAATATAGTGATCAATTTACAATGTGTCTTGCAACAAATATTAATGAATTCTTTTTTTTCTTGAATTCAACCCCTTTGAAAGTTTTGTATATGTATTTTAAGGAATATCATAGACTAATTCATAGAAAATATAAAATTAACACAAGTTATTAGATAAATACCAAAGGAAGCTGTGTGGAAGGTGGTGATTTGATCATGGCCCACACTCTTCAGGCCAGAAATTACAGTTCGACCTTTGCCCTCGCCTAAGAACCACAAGTTGGTTTTCTTCCTTCCCACCTTTAAATTGGGTTCTGCATACCTATAATATCATACAAATATGGGTTTTATTATGATTATGATCATGATTATTATTATTATATTATTATTAAACTAAACCTTAGTTCATTTGAAGTATATTCTTAAAGAACCTAATACAGTACAAAGTTTCACTCAAATACTCAATAGTCATGATTTATGAGTAATTCATTGATTCTGTGCTAGATGATAAAGGAGCAAACGGCACCCTAACAAATAAAAGAAAGTTTAAATCAAGCTTAACTTAAGAAAATCTACCGACACCCTCATTGAAAGCAACTCTTCACATGAAAACTTGACTTTAGCTCTAGTTGACCACTGTCAATATCTTTTCTTTTTTCTTCAGATTTTCCTTTTTTATTTTGTTTCGTATAGTTTTGTGTTGATAGCCGGCCCACTATATTGTTAGCTTCAGTTCTTTCTTTTTTTCTTTCAAAGTTTTAGTCATTTCAGGTGTCATTATATTGTCATGTTTGGGGACTTCATGGTAGCTAGACAATGTCACTATATGGAGAACTAAAGGGACACGAATAATTACCATACGTTGCGACTTGCGAGATAAAGGATGTATAGATGCATTAGAGAGGGAAACAAATTACTGTGGGTGTGCTTGACAATGATTTTTTTTCATTGGCTTTTTGCTTTAAAATGATTTTTTTTGGGTTTTTAGCTATTTAATTAGTTCATTGGCTTTTTGCTTTAAAATGATTTTTTTTGGGTTTTTAGCTATTTAATTAGTTAAAAGTCGTTATGAAGTGTTTTAGTTGTGGGTGTTTGAAAATTGACTTTTTGAGTGACTTTTTGCTCTACAATGGATTTAACTGTTAGATTGTGCGGTTGTTTGGTAGGATGGGTTTTTGGACTACCCTAAAACTCATTTTCCAAAAAACTAACTCAAATAACTTTTTGGAGTTAGTTGAGTGATTGGCTTTTTTGCAATTAAATAACTTTTTTGGAGTTAGCTGTTTGAGTTATATTGTCACAAAGTCTTGACAAAATTACTTTAAATGACATATGTTTTTACAACCGACATTTTTTACGTTTAATTGCTTGTAGCTTTTATTTAGGATGTTGTGAAATCTACCAATAGATTATAACATATCTTATTATATCATAAAAGTAAATTGGTATTAAAAAAATCGTAAACTAGCTCAAGAAAATATTGCCTAAATGTTATGCATAAAATGTATATTTTTTATTATGGTTGATATGACTAGGTTATTATTCATATTTATTGACATAGCCAATAAATATTAAATTCTTATTGCTGACAAATATGTGTAATAGTAAAGAAAATATTGTCTAAATCATTAAAATAAAAACTATAGGAAATTTAAGATTGTTATTAATCAAATTGATTCAAGACGAATATTATCGTCCTTCACAATATCTATCATACTAAAATTCCAAGGGAAATATTAATCACTGTTGTACTATATTTACTCTTAGTTTTATCATTTTCAATAAAAGATTTTATTAAAGTAGGGGTGTTATTTGTCAATGTTTAATTATCATTTTCTTAATATTCAATCAAACCTTAAAATGAAAATTATTTAGGAATGAAGGATTTGTGCCCATCTTTGTGGTTATTTAATGGTAATACAAATATATAGGAAAGGAACTAAGAAAAAATAAAAGATTATAACAGCTAACTCTACCAAATATTTTTCACATAAACACCTACACACATCTAAGAAAAGCTAGTAAAAAAATAAAACAGCTTAAAAAACAACTAATAGCTAGAAACAACTAACAACTAGTTGCCAAACATGGCCTATATGTAGTAGGTAAAGGAGAGATGAAGTGTACTAGAATCTTACCTTGGAGAGAACTTTGTCTTATATTATCACACGAAGAATAGATTAGATAGAATCCTTAAAAGAAAGGATACTAACTCTCATTGCTTATCTTTGGAAAAAAATGACAAATAAAGTAGTTGACAACGAAAGTTTCTATATTCTTATATTTAATTAATTATATTTTCAAAACAATGTAATTTTTTACTAAACAATTTTCTTACACATTATCATATGTTTTTCATATAATCCAGGGACTGCTCAAAATATTATATATATATATATATATATATATATATATATATATATATATATATATATATATATATTATGTTTTTGCTTGTGTACATGTTGCTCGTGTACATGTTGCATGAGTGATATTATTATTCGATGTTTTTAACATTATACTTAATTTGTAGTATTCAACGGATCGTACACTAATTGTTTAAAATAAAATGATAAACATCTTGGCATAAGATGATTAATAATCATCTTATATTTCACCTAAATTGCTTATAAAGCTAAATGTAAGTATATTTAAATCATTGTAAAGGTATGTTCATTATTTTGAGGGTTACCACAACTTATAAACAATACAAAAACAATTATTTATTTATATTTTTTCATAAACATAAAACTATACATAAAATGTGTATTTTTCTCCTATGATTAATAAAATTAGGATATTATTTATATTTTTTGACCTAGCTAATAAGTATTATATTCTTATAGTTAATCAATATATATAATTATTAGAGAAAATATTATAAAAACTTAAAAACTATGAAAATATGAAAAGATGTGTATCAATGTCGTTGTTTAATTAAATGGATTTTAAAATCGTGCCTCTGTGAGAAAGATACATACGTTCCAGCTGCTTATTTTTTCTTTTCTATAACCAATTAAGTGTGAAGAGGCAAATGATTAATACTTTGTAAGTTCACCAAGATAATTAATTGCAAAGAGGTAGAGAATAGAAAGGAATAGAATATAGTGGAGAATGAAAAGTAGAAGGGGAATTAGGATACTGACGTTCCAGCCTTGACAAGGATAATAACACGACGAGGGCTATTCTGGGGAGCCTTCTTGATAGCCTCAGTAATGGTCTTGACAGTACCCGACCCGTCTTGGGCGACAACTATGTCCGCCTGTATGCTCGGTGTCGGAGCTCCGAGTAGTTCCCTATCGGATCTTGACAACCATTTTGGGAATCCCGAATGTTGGAAGAGCCTCCTCCTGTTTTGGATGGGGACACCTGAGAAGTCATTGCCTTGATTACCATTGCTACTGGCCGCATATATAGCCAAGCAGTTGCTTACTAGCTCTGACAGCTCCTTTAGGTTTTGCCCCATCTCATTTTTCACTTTTCCTGCTGCCTTCTGTAACCCATCCGTACAAGTATCATCGTTTGTCATCGCCCCACTCAGCCATGTCATCACGTCTTCCGTGCTCCCCCCCTGCGTACCCGTCCCAAAAACAATCTTGAGGTATGGATGATAATTAATGAAGTACGTATCGGTACGCACGTACAAATGTATTAAATTAACAAGAAACGAAGTGAAGGTACCTGGAGGGATTGGGTAAGCAAGTCGAGGGAGTCCTGGAGGAGGTCCAAGCAGTCTTGGTAGGCAGAGCGAGTGAGGGAGTCCATGGGCCAGTTTGTGATTTGGGTGGACTCAGACAGAGCCTGCTCAAACCTCTGCTGTGTGACGTTGACAGAGATATGAGCGACTTCTTTGGGGTCCTTGGCATCGTCTGAGCCTGGAAAACCCACCAGCGTGATCATGCACAGCTCTGGGTACCGGGTGAGGCCGCAAGCCTTCCTGATTGCACCCGTTGGGGCCTTCATTGAGTGCCCTGATGATGGCCTCCTCAACCTCATCACTCCCAATACACAACCTCCTCCTAGTAACACCAGGATTAGGCCCGTGATTATCACAAACCGGACCCGCGTCTTTGGCCGGTGTCTAGTCTCGGCCAGGTCGGGTTCCGTTACCCTGGCCGACGCTGTGGGTTTTAGTCGGTCGTACTCCATTCTCTGGTTTTGTTATGTGCCTTTCTGAATTGAAAGAGCAGACAGGGTTTTATAGACTCACCAATCACCTTTTCTAAATTGGAACTTACTTTTTCACTGGCCAAAGTTAGATTTGTTTTGTGCAGAACAAATTGGAAAGGCAGAAATAATAAATTAGATGAAAATAACATATCGTACGTACAGGAAGTACATACGTGTAATTATCTCTACTCTACAAATTGGAAACTTGGAGGCGCGACATATAGTGAGTGAATCACTGAATTGGAAGCAGAGGGAGAAAACGACTGCCACTATTGCACGAGAGTTATGCCATGTTCATGTATAATATGTGTCCCCCTCTGTTTTTGTTTTGTTTTTCGTCTTTATTCTTGAGTGGGGTTTTGTTTGGTGGGAAGTGAAGGAATAATAATGGATGAGCATAATCTGGTAAGTAGACAACAAGAAGCAGCAACAGGAGTGCTATTTCATAAAGCTAGATAGACTTTTATGCTGATTGTCATTGTCATGTACGATATATCAAAGTTCGGTGGATTTTTCAGATGGTAGTGGCGGTGGGAGTGAAGTACCTGTTTCTTATGGCAAAACATTTGAAAAATGGTTTGTAATGCTGTCACAAAATTATGCTCACTTGGATATTCAACTAGGTATGCTTTGGGGGCAAACAATTTGGAGGTATGGTATTAGATTTTTGTTCCAATGTTTTGATAATAATCGGATCTAATTAAAATTCGTACATGAATTTTCTCATTTCTATAGTTAGAATTCAATTTTACTACAAATTCATACTAACTTGAGTTATATAATATTTTGAAAAATTAAATATTAGATATAAATTTTCATCAAATATTCAATTTGAGCCCAACATAATAATCAAAGGAAGCTTTTTGACAACCTTAATAACTTGTCTTTGAGTAATGTCTTCTCATTTAATGCAATGATATTTCAATTGACGTTATAATTCTCCTTCCCAGCAGTAGCATATGGCATTGGCATATCACCTTTATTATAATTTCCACATTTTGGGACTACCATAGTACTATGTATTGTGTTTCCTCCTTTGTCAAATTTAATTTGTTATTGTATGTGTTCCAGCTTGATTGAAAACGATGTACACTAATTATATATTTTGAAATTCTCCAATAATATGTTGTTATCACTAAACTCTAGCTAACTAATTATTACATCCACCCGCAGTCGAGAGTCTTATCATATTGGCATCACCCTTTTTCATCAACCCATATATACCCGATATAATTACCAATCAGAAAGAACGGACGGCATTCGAGTGAGTTTTTGAATCCAATCCTTTGATATAAATATAACATTTAAGTAGATGTAACTATTGAACTATATGAAGTATACGTAGGCTTACTTATTTGTCTTAATTAGTTGCTTCTTGTTATTCAAAGCTATTAAGAGTACTTTTCTTTATGTAACTAGCATCAACAGTGATACATGTATGTACAATGACACATATAGACACTATAAGAAATATGATGACTTTACCAACAGAGTTATATCTGTTGGTAAAGGTGAATTTTCTGTTGGTAATATCTTTTACCAGCAGATATTTGTCTGTCTCAAAACTATTGGTAAAAAGTCCATTGGTAAAGGTAATACCAATAGATAAGTGTGTTTGTTAGTGTTGCTTGGTAACACCAATAGATCAAATTTGTTGGTACTCCATAGTGTTTTACCAACAGATATAGAGCTGATGGTGAAAAGACTTTTACCAACAAATATATTGTTGTATTACAATTCTGGCGCCAAAGTTATCACTTATACCAACACATTGTTTATGTTGGTATTATTTTCCCATGTATCTGTTGGTAATAGTACTTTGAACATGCACATATCTGTTGGTAATAATCATATAGTCAAATCATGTATATTAATAATAACATTTTTGTCACCACCTGCTAGTTGTTAGTGCATATTTCAACATATCCCTATATAACAAACATTGGCACATATGTAAAAATTTACTCCACCTAAAAAGAAGAAAATACTTGATATATAGTTCTATTCTTTGGATTGGTAACTCTTTCCAATCCAATCCAATCTAATATATTCCAATCCAAACCTTAGACAATTCCCCAAAAAAAGTCATCTCTAAAAACACATTTCCCAAAAAAAAACATCATAACTTATTAATCCAATTCATCCAAACCTCATTTTATCCAATTCGAATAAGAAGGTCTAAGAATCATTTAAAAACATCACATTTCATAGAGTAACAGAAACATCGTTATAAAGTTAGTTAAAGAAAAACTTTCTAATAACTTGTTTGTAACTACTAATTAACTATATAACTAAAAACACATGTACAAGCCTAAACATAATTTGTCCATATATATGTAAATGATATGATATTATTCTCTTGAGTGTCAACATTGTTAATAAGATTGTTGTATTCTTCATCATTTCGGCCCCCAATATCTTCAAATTAATGTTGATTTTCACTTTAAGGAACAACATCCTCAAGTGATAAAAGAAGCTCATCCGACAATTCCGACAATAATATTAATGACAAAAATAAGTTAATGCAACCAATACCAAAAAATTTATATATATATATATATCTTAGTCAGTGACAACCTAATCCTGCAAATTTTTTGATTATAATGGCAACAAGTTTTTTAATGTTAACGTAAATCACATAAAGGACATGCCTAAGAGCCAACAGGATTTTTGAACTATTGACCAACAGTCATCTTTTTTTCTTTCCAATCCAAAAGGGCTCCCCACTAATTCTTAATTACCCGCTAAAATATTTATTTACATAAAGCAAGTTCATCAATTCCACTAAGTTTACCTACAGACCATTATAACTTTAAACTTCTTACCTTTCAAACACTATCAATGTCAACTACAAAAACTAGCTACATGGAAGTCTCAACTATCAGTTTCTCCATAATTCCGTAACATTTCTCATAGCTCTTTAATCAAAGCTAAAATTCAGCCAAAATCCCAGTTCACATTGCCATTCTACACACTTTATTCTAATTTTTTTTCCCACTTCCCTTTTATTAGCTTCCCTCGTGTATATTTCTACAAAATATTTATCTCACTTCTCACCACTGTTTCCTCCATCTTCCACCTACTTCCAATACTTTCTATTAGCCATCATGGAATCCAACCAAAAACAAACCATAGCTCTTATTGTTTCCTTATTCCTATTTTTTTTAATTTGGTTTCAAGTTGCTTAATAAATTTTTTTTGCGTTGTCTTTTAGCCATCAAGGAATCCAACCAAAAATGAACATAGGGCTAAACCTACCCCATGGGAAACGGTCAAATTAAAGATCATTTTATGGACGTCTAACAAACACAGAGCGCCAAATAATTACACCAAGTCCTCAAGCGCAAGTAAAGAACAATCAAAAGAGAAGAATGGATGTTATTATTCATAGCGACAAAGAATCACAATTGCCAAGACAATACAACTAACCTTTTCGCCTATACGGGAGTAAATGGACAAGTTGTGTGACAATCACAAGCTCATAGGAACCATATATCTAGTGCATCGGCTAGAAATGAGCTCAATCGGCTGGCTTTTAACCCCTCTCATGAGCTCCACCACAACACTATTATGAAAACAATCAATCTGCTGAATTATGTAAACAACCAAACAAATATTAGACCACTATATTCGTAATTGGACAATAACAACCAAAGTCTAGTGTAATTTAATTACTAACATTAAACATAGTCATTTGATTATTCTCATGTTGCTAGAAAAAAGAAATGATGTGGAGATTTCTATATTAACTTATTACACAATCAACATTAGTTATAAAAGATGATTCCATGGCATGCCTTCAATAAACTAAAGTTACAAACCCGACCCATCAAGTTTTGTATAATGCGAAACAACCTCATCATTGCATAAAGTCTCAATTATAGGGCCTGGTTTGGCCATACCTGTTTAGAGAAAATCAAGATGGAATTGTCAGAGGCATCAAAGGATGAGACTACAAAAACATGTCTAAGTGAAGAAGAGTAGTATATACATTGAAACCAATAAGATATGTCTCATTAAGAACAAAATCAATAAGCCAACGAATGTTAAATAACCTAAAGGGTAGGAAATTAACTTTATGCGTTATTATTCTCTTTATGCATAAGCCTCATGGTAAAGAACATGAGAAATAATATCATGCCTCTTAGAGATGATTCTGATTTCTCACCATCAGCGCTACCATACATATTTGGATGGGTTGTCATGGCTAGGGCGCTAGGTGAGAGAGAAGTCGCGACTCAACGTGACTGGGTGTGAAGGGGCTGGAGGTGCCAAGTCTGAGACTTACAGCGGTGGTCGGAGACGCACGACAAGGGTTCAGACATGTGTACATTTGGCGGTTTGCCATCGCACAAAGAAGTAAGAATTAGAATTACAAATATAACAAAGGTATTGCTTAGAGATAACAAGCAAACTATCAAAATATTAGCCATAAATAAAATTTGCATTGAATATAATATTAGATAACAAGCAAACTATTAGAAATGAACTTTTTAGAGTAATAATCAACAAGGGATTAGTAATAAATTAATAAAAACAAGAGTCTATAACTACCGACTGAATCCAATGATAGCGCCATGCATGATTTCTTTATTTATTCAGAAGTAATTCGCGAAATCATGTACCTTTCGTCCCTAGTTGTTGTTATAAAGAAAAAAGGAGTACAACTGGTTGAATCCAACCTATTCTTGAAATAAACAACCCCCACACATTCCCTTTCCAAGAAAGATCAATGCACCAATTACTAGGGATATTCTTGTACAAAGGTCGAATTTTTACTTTTACGGGTTGTAACTTGTAAGTTACAATGTGGGATAGTAAGTTTAGTAATTTCAAGATATGTTTTTTCATTGTCTGTCAAAAATAATTGGTTTCAAGTTTACCCGACTTGATTCGACTTGACTTGACTCAACATTGAATCGAATCCAACCCAGACCCATATTGTTACCAGCTAACGTTGACCCGACTTGATTCGACTTGACTTGATTCAACATTGAATCGAATCAATTGACCATATTTTTACAATAAACCAATTTGAAATGAACCGACATATGATTGAGTATCGATGGAGCCATAGTATAACCAAGTAAAATTGACATGGAATCAATTGAGCTCATTTATAATCGAACCGCTGCGGACCTGGCCCGAGTTGAACTGAAAATTAAGTTGAATCATTCTCGAACCTATAAAAAATCAACTTATACCCGACCCTAAACCGAGTCACTGTAGCACGTCCGAAATATTCCCGACCCAATCTTCAACTAAAGTGAACTTATATCCAGTTGCTCATGCCTCCAGCAGAAATTACCCGAACCTCATGCCTCCAGCGGAAATTACCTGAACTCGAAATTCATCTGAACCGAATCCATACCTGACCCGTAAATTCTATACCCAATATGTATCTGAACTGAACATTTATAGGACCTGTCACCGACTCGCAAATACCCGTTTGTTAGGGCGTCCTTTAACTGCCTTTTAATGAACCCTCGTCATGAGATATAAAAGGGAAGAAGAAGAAGAAGAGTTTGATATAGATGGGGGACGAATGTCTGTAAAGCGTGAGAGAGAGAGAGAGAGAGAGAGAGAGAGAGAGAGAGAGAGAGAGAGAAAGCCAATTAGATTTGTCTGGTAAAGGGGTAGTGATTTTTTGAATGAAAATGATGGAATTGAAGATGGATTTTTGGGGTTACTAGGTGTTGTGTATTGATTGCGTAGGAGGTTAAATTTGGATTTCAAAATGTGAAGAGGTTAGCAAGATTTTCAGGGGACCCAATTTTGAATCTAAGGAAGACTAGTATGACTATATGTATGACTATATTAGTAGAATTCTAGTATGACTATATGTATCCTAGGAAGACTAGATTTTTTTTTTTGAATCTAAGGAAGACTAAAATTGTTATGGGTATTAGCAGAGCATTATTTGGTTTACTATTTTATTAATTTCGTAATTCTAATACCTTTAAGGATATGGTTATTTGGTTTACTATTTTATTAGTTTCCTAATTCTAATACTATTAGGAGTAGGGTTAAAGTGAGATATATAAATCATGTACTTATTATGAAAAGGTAGAAGAAGAAGAAGAAGAAGAAGAAGAAGAAGAAGAAGAAGAAGAAGAAGAAGAAGAAGAAGAAGAAGAAGAAGAAGAAGAAGAATCTTTGGCAATATTTTCTCTCTTCAAAAATTATCATGGTATCAGAGCCAAGTTCATAAATTGAAATTATCATGAGGGCAATTGTGGCAAGTGATTCGAACCCTTCGTAGTTGATCAATAGTTTATGTACTTTCGGGCTGAAAGAAAGCAAACAAGGATGAACAAGTTATTAATCAAGTCAGTTGAGGACGTTAGCCTATAACTGACTAAGTCAATTGACAAAATTCTGGAAATCTAGAATTGTTAAAGAAGAAAGGATATGAACTCAACTCAATGAATGAATTGAGAGCTGGACTCAAAGCCTTGATGGATAAGAAATCACCACATCAATTCTTCAAGGGTTCAACCAAACTTAACTCCAAGGATACAATCAAAGCACCACCGAGGACCTTGGTTTGGACCTAAGAGATCACCACTCTAAGGAACCTACTTAAAGATACAACACTTAGGAATTTATGACCTCCTAACTACTCTCAAGGATACAGAAACACCACCATGAAAGCAACTAATAACCTTAAATGATCACCACTCTACTCGGTCAGGGATAGAGATAGCATTAAGGAATTTAATTTGGGGTTTGAAGGACCATGACTCAACTCTCTTTTCATATACTTAAACATTGTATTACAAAGCTGAATTACAAAGCCTAATATAGGCTAAAATACATACATAACTCGTTCATACTACAAAAGGAAAGAAGAAAGACAATAAATTTTACCATATCTAGTAGTTGTTCCACAAGTTGACAACACTTGCTTGATGAAATCTCTAAGTGACACCTCATACTACCATGGAGACAAGTTAAACAAGATGGTATGGCATGCTGCACCCATTTGACACATAACAAGGTGAAATCCACAAGCAAAGCTTCCACTTGCAAGAAGTATGATAGCAAAACTAATATCCAGTCCATGGATAATTATCATTCAAATTTGGCTCGGCACAAGGCCTTTTCGGGGGGTGATTTCAATGAAACTTTGCCAGAAGTTAGGTCGAATTTTTCTACTCAAAATGGACTCAAGCATCACCCCAAACAGATGTGTATGGCTCAAGTTATGCTTGTTACAAAATTTGGGCTGCTATTGACCTTGACAGTCCCCTTGCTGGTTGGAAACGACCAAGGACGTTAGAAGATTCTTCCATGATGTAAGGGCATCCTAGGAACTGGAGGAAATCCTCCCCAAAAGAAAAGTGCCTCTTGGACTCGTGGAATCTAGTAAACAAATCCGGGCTTAAACCGAGTGTGTCCTAAGGACGTTGGTAGCATGATCGCCAAGGTCCTCAGCAAGGACTGGCATGATCAATCCTTGGAGGTTGGTGCTACTTGCTGGGCTTTGGAAACTTTGAGGTTGACCTCCTTGAACCTTAGGTTGTTCACCTATGGATTGACCTTAAATGATTGTTGATGGCCAAAAGCTTGGGCTTGCTTTGGTTGCTCATTTTCTCCTTTGATGATGTCTTTAACTATTCCTTTGAGGATGCCCTTGACTGTTTTGGAAACCTCCTTGATGGAAGCATTCGTGCACAGTCTTGTAGGCTCTAGTACACCCAAAATAACCATGATAACTTAGACAATCCAGCCCAACATCTCATTGAGAATCTTCAAGGTGATCAATGAGGTATTGTCTCCATCATCCTCCCCTTGTTGGAAAGAATCTGTCCTCAAATTCTATAGAGTATCATCACCCAAACGTAGTAGTTGACTTGCCTCATTGACAAGGATGAACTTGCAATGTTAGACATTGATGACCTCAAGGACATTGATGCACAGAGGAACAAACACCAACGACATTGATAGCAAATCTTCTTCAAAGGGTCAACTTCAATCTGCCAAAAACAAGAACAATACATTCGACCTTCGAGCCGCATTAAGACATTAAGGACATAGAGCAATTCAAAACATTTCACCAAGGTTTAATTCACAAACAAACGAACATTGATCTTCCCAAGGACCTCTAATGAGTCCTCTAGCCTTGGCAACAACTTGGTAGCATCACTCTTTCTCCCATCATCCTTTACATCACCATCTACCATGGTACTAGCAAGACGTCCCAAAAATTGCACTGATGTGCTATCCCTCAATCGAGCATGAAACACAACTATCAACCTTAGGATCTCGAAGGGCTCATTGCGGCTCTTTGAGTGGCTTAGTTGCATGGGAAAAATGATACCGGGATCAAAAGGTTTTTGGAAGGTCCTTTGTAGGGTAAGGCTTGGTCATAGATCATGAGAAAGTTCATCTATCCTTGTGGGGACCAATGTGTTATTAGTCAGGATAAGGTCCTCACCCCCATCAAAGATCTTTAGAAACCATAGGTTCAAGGATGGAAATATAGGTTCGTGGGTTATGAGGATTGGCTCTTTTGTGGAGGGTAGTAATGTGGAGATCGATAAAGTGGTATGAAAAGTAGGTTTGAGAACTCCCCTTGTTGAAAAGGAAGTTATTTGGTATGAGGGGTTTTTGTGGGGCTATAGAGGCTCTTTTGTTGGCTAAGGACAATGGGGTTTCAGTGGTGGGTTGATAGTAGGATTAATGACGAACTAAGGTTGGTTGGGAGTGTGGAGATCAGTCCATGGCTGTTTCAAGGACCTCGAGACAGAATGGTTGACAATTAGAGCAAAAAGGTATGCTACATAAGGGCTTCTCTTGCCAAGCATGGTGAGGGTATGACACAAAAATGTGTTGTCTAACACAACTTCCACATTAATTAACCAATGCTCACTCTCCAACATAGAGCATGTGATCATGAACTTAATAGAACTCCAAACTAAAACCACAACAAACATCATCAAAGCTTACAAAATCAAGATAATATGACTTAACTTCTACTCCACAGTCTTAACTAATCCAAGGTTGTACAATCATGACACCCATCGCCACACAACACCAAGGCATAAGAAATTTCACAAAGCATGCACTCACGAAACTCCCAACAGACCAAAATATTCCCAAGTATGTTTCAGTCATGCCCAACAAAATAATGTAACAAGGAAATTCTTGAGATCCCATACCTTGACCAAAATATTGGACACCAAATAGCTGTTAAGGGATCAAGGCTGGAAAATCAACATCATCAATAAAGACAATGAGATCATCCATTGAACTTGGTGGGGGCTTGATACTCCATTCCTTATACTTTGACCTCATTCGCTTCCACCTCTTTCACTTTGGTCTTCTTGTCACCTCCAAGTTCACCCATAGAAGTGACCTTGGTTGGAAATTAACCAACTCAGCATTGAAGCAACTCGAAGCTTCATTCTCCTTTCTCATCCTTGTAGCACCCAAAGATGCTATGGCGTTCATAATCTCGAGTTGAGGTTGATATTTTTCCAATGTCATTGATTGACAGAATCCAAAGGTCGTTAACTGTGTCAAGGACAGACAGTCCTCAACCTCCGTTTCAGCATACTTGAGAGGAAGTTCGGCAATTGACTCTTCTTCTCTTTGATACTTAAGGCTCTTTTCATCATCTTCACTTTCATCAAAGATAGGAGGAATATCAGGATCGACCTCTTGCTCATTCTCTTGGCATTGAACCTCAAAAGGCTCACCAAGAGCCTCAACAACTTCTTCAGTGTCATCAAATTCTAGAGGGAGATGAAGGTTGATCTCTAGTTCCTCTTGAACTTGATGTTCATCCTTGTGAACCAAGGGTGTTTCACGAGCCTTCTTCAAATCAAGGGCAAATTGATGCAAAGTCATCTCGGATTGTTTCACCATGAGATCAAAAAGATCAAACTCGTGTTTCAAACTCACTAATCTCCTTTTCTCCTCTTCAACAGACTTGAACTTTCGATTCTTCTTTGAGACTTTTTTTGTGAGAGGCATCTTGAATACGAATGCCAAATCGGGTTTTTTGTGGACTAGAATATTTATTTGGGCTAAGGATTATGTTTTGGCTAATTGCACCAGGCCTAGGAGAAACCTAAGCTTTGATACCAAATATGATGTACTTTCGGGCTAAAAGGAAGCAAACAAGGATGACCAAGTTACTAATCAAGTCAGTTGAGAACGTTAGCCTACAACTGACTAAGGACTTTGACAAAATTCTGGAAATCTAGAACTGTTAGAGAAGAAAGGACATGAACTCAACTCAATGAATGAATTGAGAGCTGGACTCAAAGCCTTGATGGATAAAATCACCAAATCAATTCTTCAAGAGTTCGACCAAACGTAACTCCAAGGATACAGCCGAAGCACCATCTAGGACATTGGTTTGGACCTAAGAGATCACCACTCTAAGGAACCTACTTAGAGATACAACACTTAGGAATTTATGACCTCCTAATTACTCCCAAGGATACAGAAACACCACCATGAAAGCAATTAAGAACCTTAAATGATCAGCACTCTACTCGGTCAAGGATAGAGATAGCATTAAGGAATTTAATTTGGGGTTTGAAGGAGCATGGCTCAACTCTCATTTCGTATACTTGAACATTGTGATACAAAGTTGAATTACAAAGCCTTATATAGGCTAAAATACATACATAATTCGTTCATACTACAAAAGGAAAGAAGAAAGACAATCAACTTCTACCATATCTAGTAGTTATTCCACAAGTTGACAACACTTGCTTGATGAAATCTCTAGGCGACACCTCATACTACCATAGAGACAACTTAAACAAGATGGTATGGCATGATGCACCCATTTGACACATCACAAAGTGAAATCCACAAGAAAAGTTTCCACTTGCAAGAGGTATGCTAGCAAAACTAATATCCAGTCCTTGGATAATTATCATTCAAATATGGCTTGTCACAAGGCCTTCCCCAGGGGTGCTTTCAATGAAACATTAACAGAAGATAGGTTGGATTTTTCTACCCAAAATAAACTTTAGAATCACCCCAAACAGACGTGTATAGCTCAAGTTATGCTTGTTACAAAATTTGGGCTGCTATTGACATTGACAGTCCCCTTGCTGGCTGGAAACGACCAAGAACGTTAGAAGATTTTTCCATGCTATAAGGGCATCCTACGAACTAGAGGAAATCCTCCCCAAAGGAAAAGTGTTTCTCAGACTCATGAAATTTAGTAAACAAATCCGGGCTTAAAACCGAGCATGTCTTAAGGACGTTGGTAGCATGGTCGCTGAGGTCCTCAGCAAGGACTAACATGATCAATTCTTGCAGGTTGGTGCTGCTTGCTGGGCTCTGGAAACTTTGAGGTTGACCTCCTTGACCCTTAAGTTGTTCACCTATAGATGGACCTTAAATGATTCTTGATGGACAAAAGCTAGGGCTTGCTTTGGTTGCTCATTTTCTCCTTTGATGATGTCCTTGACTATTCCTTTGAGGATGTCCTTGACTTCTTTGGTAACCTCCTTGATGCAAGCATTCGTACACAGTCTTTTAGGCTTTAATACACCAAAAATAACAAGGGTTTTTGGCAACAAATAATCCGTACCGAGGGGCTTGTGACTGAGAATAATCTAAAGTGACTTTTCGGCCACTGGTAGTCTGTACTTTTTCAATATTTTCTCATAGCAGTCCAGAGTCAATTTCCGGCACCGGGAAGCTGACGTGACCACCAGAAATTTCCTTTTCGAAGTATAAATAAGCATAATTTCCGGTCGCCACGTCAGCTTTCCGGTGCCGGAAATTGACTCTGGGCTGCTATGAGGAAATAGTAAAAAAGTACAGACTGTGAGTGGCTGAAAAGTCACTTTGGATTATTTCTAGTCACAAGCCCCTCCGTATGTATTATCTATGGCCAAAAACCCAAATAACAATGATAACTTAGACAATCCAACCCAACATCTCATTGAGCATCTTCAAGATGATGAATGAATTCTTGACTCCATCAATAGAGGTGCTTCCGCTCATATGACCGGAGATGAAATACTTTTGAGAGATATTGAAAATATATAGCCTGTGGTAGTTGACATGCCCAATAAAGCAGAAATATTGCTGGCAAGTAAGGAAAAATTTCTTTGACGGACAAATTGCAGTTAAACGGGACACTCCTCGTCCCATCTTTGAATTGCAATCTTGTTTCATGTTCCTGTTTGTGTAAAGATTTAAATTGCATAGTCACATTTGATGAAAGTTCTTCAATTTTGCAGGACCGCACCTCGGGGACTCTGATTGGTGTAGGCAAGCATCATGATGGGGTCTATTTTTACAAGGAGCATCAAGGAAAATCTAGAGTTAATGTTGTGCAGTCTGGGAAACTTTGGCATGAAAGATTGGGGCATCCTTCAAAGGAAATTATGTCATTCCTAGATAATTCCTTACGAGATACTAACTCGATGGAATAGATGAAATTTGTGAAGTATGTTTAGAGCAAAACAAACAAGGAATTATTTTGGTACTAGTGAGAATAAGGCTAAGGGTTTGCTTGTCATTATTCATGTCGACATATGGGGTCCTTATAAAGTGTCTACCTCGTGTGGTGCCCAATATTTTCTCACTATTGTAGATTATTACATTAGGAGTGTTTGGGTTCATCTAATGACTGAAAGGGAAATTGAAAAACAGTTAGGAAATTTCATTATTTGGGTGCAAAATCAATTTGAAAGAAACGTTAAGGTGGTTAGAAGTGACAACGGATCCGAATTTAAATCAAGGGCCATAGAGAATTTTAATGCTAAAAAGGGAATTTTGCACGAAACTAGTTGTGTTGACACACCTCAACAAAATGGTAGAGTTGAAAAAAAGCACAAGCATATCTTAAATGTCGCTAGAGCTTTGAGATTTCAAGCAAACCTGTCGATAGAATTTTGGGGTGAATGCATTTGAACAGCTGCATATTTGATTAATCTAACTCCAACTAAGTTGTTGAAAGGAAGAACTCCTTATGAGCTAACTTTGAATGAAAACACAATTATGATGATATTAAGGTCTTTGGATGCTTATATTTTGCTAAAAGTAAGACGAATGATAATTTTTCCCCTCGTAGCCGTAAGTGTGTGTTTGTTTGATATCTCTTTGGAACGAATGGGTGGAGATTTTATGATTTAGAAACTCAAGTATTTTTTGAAAGTAGGGATGTGAGGTTTGTTGAACATGCTGTTCCTTTCTCAACACCACCTGAGCAAAATAAGGACAAAATTACAGCCCACAAATTTGGAATAACACTCAATTTTTGGATGATAAGATAAGAAATCCCCTTATTGGAAGGAAGGGGCCTATCCACTTTGAACCCCTAGAACGCCATTTAGATAAGAGGAAGAGTGATCTAAGCAAACATATGGTTAAATTGTAGGACTCAACAATTGGGTTTGGAGTTGACAATGAAGCAAATGAAGATAATGAGGTTGAATAGGCTGTGTTAATTGGGGTCGAACCCTTAAGGGGTGACGTTGGGCCGCAGGCATCATGTGATGAGCTTGGTTCTAGCGAGGAACAGGAACAATAACATCAGCCTACTACACCTAGTGCTTTAGAAGCTCGAAGATCAGAATGAACTCGATGACAGACAACCCGACTGGATGATTATATTTGCTATCATGCAAGTGTCAAAGACCCCGTCTCTACTGTCTTGCCTTATCAAAAGGAGTCCTCAGGTATGCCCTACCCTTTACATAACTATGTGAGCTGTGTAAAGTTCTCTCGTTCACATAAAATTTTTCTGTCAAGTATTATGAAAGTTGATGAACGTAGATTATTCCATGAGGCTATCAAACATAGTAAGTGGGGAGAAGCTATGAACGAGGAAGTCAATGCTTTGTATAAAACAAGTACTTGGGATATTGTTGACCTTCCTGCAGGAAAGAAACCAATCGGATGTAAGTGGGTCTATAAGGTCAAAGACAATGCAAATTGGTCTATCTAGATATACAAAGCTAGACTTATTATTCATGGAGATCATCAGGAAGGTGTTGATTATAACGAGTCTTTTGCACCTGTTGCTAAAATGACAAGTGTTCTTTCTATGGGCAGAGCAAAAGGATGAGAATTGCATCAATTAGATGTAAATAATGCTTTCTTACATGGATACCTTTAAAAGGAAGTTTACATGAAGTTGTCACCAGGATATCATGCCTCCACTCCTGGAAAAGTATGTAGATTAAGAAAAACGCTTTATGTGTTTAAATAGGCACCTAAGCAATGGTTTGCAAAAATCTCCTCCAAGCTTTGTGAGTATGGTTTTATCAAGTGTTATACTAATTATTCACTTTTAACATATCGAAAGGGAGGAATTTTTATGGCACTTCTTGTCTTTGTGGATGACATTATCCTATCCACTAACAATGTCCAATAATGCCAAAAGTTTAAAGCTTATTTGAATGTGTGCTTCAGTATTAGGGACTTAGGTCATTTGAAGTATTTTTTGGGCATTGTGGTGTCACAACAAGAAAAGGTGGATGGATTTGGTGATAAATCTTCAAGGAATCTAATTTCTGGGTTGGGGATGAAGTTCAGGTTGAGCTTAAAGATGAAGAGAGAAGAGAGAGAGGATGATATGGACAATTTTTTTTTGGCAACGTGAACAACACGTGGCATGTTAAACACATAAAAAAAAAATAGTCAATACAAACTCCGACAGTCCATGTCAGATTATTACTGTGTCAATGCCACTTAACTCAATAGTGTCCAACTAAAATACAATTTTTTTTTTAGGACTACTAGAATACGAAAAAACAGTGAATATTATTAGTGGATATTATTGATATACAATAACTAAAAATAAGGATTATTAAAATCAATTTCCCTTTTTGAACCAATAAATTAACAATGGTATCGGTTAACGATGGCAAATATTCGGGCTCATGTCAATTCGTGATGACTCGGACAAAATCTCCAAACCTGAATTTTGTCGAAATTTCGAATTCGGACAATTTGAAATGTCAGAACCCAATCCCGAATTGTCTAGATTTGTGCGAATTAACCCGAATTGTCCGAATATGCAAAACTCGAATTTATAATAAATTTATACGCAATTTCAATGTTTTGTCCGAATTTTAAATTTGAGTCAGGGTTCGGACATTATCCGCATTTGTCCAAACTTGAATTTGACTCAAAATTCAGACAACCTAATTTTCTTACTTCAGACCCACATCCGACCTGATTTTAAACTTAGACATGATGTAATTATCCAAATTTTAAAGATATCCAAACCCGATTTAAATCGAGTCGAAAAAATTCAAAATATTCCGTAAGCATTTTTCCAGTGCTACTGTGCTAGTATCTGCCTAGCTAGTGGTAACGAGCAACATATATAGTGCTTTGTGATTTGATTAAGGAGTTGAGACATCTTACCTGCCAAAGCGTTAGATTACTCATTATTCAACAAAAGGGGCTCTGAAATTGAGGCATATAATCCAAGCTTTGCATAATCCTTGAGAAGATAGTTTTTTTTTTTTTTTAGTTTTTGTTTTTAAATAGGGTTGTACACCGACAACATCACACAAAGCTCATCTTGTATTATTATTTTCAACCAAAGCTAGCATAGTTAAACGTGGGAGGGTTAATTACGTGGAAAAGGAAAATACTCCCTGGATCCTATATTGGTTGTTACTATTTTAATTTTTCATGGTCTCGAATGTTATTTTAGGATCACAATTTTCTCATATTATATTTTACCAATAACTATGATATTATATTTTTAGAATAATATTTTTGTTATGACTTTAATAAGAGTAATTTTATATAATATATCATTATATATATTAAGAAATTAAGATTCAACATTTTAAAAATTTGATTGGACGCAATTTTCATGACAATATATAATATGGAATGGAGGTAATAGTATGTAACAAGTACTCATTGCCATAGTAGGTTAGGGGGGTGTTTGGCTACCAGATTTTTAGGGGTGTTACTTTATTAATTGGACACTGTGAGCTTTTTGATCATAGTCAAAAAATTAACTAAGTGTTTTGTAAACAACTTTTCATATTAGCTATTTGGACCTAATAAGTTAATTTTCAGAAAATTACTTGAAGAAGCTTTTTGGAAGAGCTTTTCATAAACAACTACTTTATCAAACATATTTCCTACAATCAACTAATTCAAATAACTGGAGTTAAATAACTAAACCTAACAGCTAAAAGCTATCAGTTAATAGCTTTAGGCTCTGTTCGACAATAGCGTTAGAGGTAGCTTACGGTGTTTTGACTGGTCAAAACGCTATTTTATTGATTTTTGAATGTTCGGTAAACTAGCGTTTTAAACTAGCATTTCGCATTTTACAAAAGTTTTTTCAAATGTTACACCTTGTAACGTCAAGTTGGCAAAGCAGCGTTTCCTCATGCTTTTCCCATATTTACCCTCAATTTGTTTATCTTATTGCATTAGTTGCCATCAATATAAAAAGATCCAAACCCCCTCCCCCCCCCCCCCCTCAATTCTGATTTTTTTTCTCTCTTCAAATCCTACCCATTATCACACTATTATGAAACTGAGAGAAGGGACGCGGCGGCCATGGATCCCCCACACTGATCCACTGAGAAAGAAACTCAAGACAATCTCATCTGTTTGTTTGGAGGAAGTTTGATAAATGATAATATATTGTTGGGTTAATGAAGGGGTAAATGGAGAGATATTCTTTAACTAAATGGGCCCATATAAATATTGAAAGTGTTTTCTTATAAAAAATAACTTAGAGGTACCCCAATATTTGGGGAAACTATTTTCGTTACCGTCATTCTTCTTCTTCAAGGGTATTTCTTCAAATAGAGAATAACAAGGGCATTTTGGTCACTTAATAAAATTAATAGCCAGAAAAGCACCAAATAATTATTAACCCAAAAAGTAAGAGTACCGCAAAATTAGTTTTGAAAAGTTGGGTTATCAGAAAAACATTTCACCAAAATTTAGGGTACCTCAAAGTAATTTTTTGGTTTTTTTTTATATATACAAAGGAAAGAGTATGCATAATAATAATAATAATAATAATAATAATAATCTATATATATTATAATAGAAATCATTGTGGGTCCCACGAAATAGAGCCACAGGAGTGATTGTAGGGGAATTGGCCAATATCAACGTAGAAAATTATATTTTTTTTTCTATTTTCATTTTTTTTAATTTTCAATACGGATTTTAATTTAATATATAAAAAAAAACCCAGAAAGTATTACTAATCCTTTACTGCTTTGAACTCTGAATTAAATTATTTTGGTGCAAATAACAGTAATTATTTAGGTGGTGTCTATAATAATCTTTATATTATAATAGAAATCATTGTGGGTCCTACGAAATTGAGCCACAGGAGTGACCGTAGAGGAATTGGCCAATCACAACGTAAAAAATTATATTTTTTTTATTTTCTATTTTTTATTTTCAATCCGAATTTTATTTTAAAATTAAAAAAACCAGAAAGTATCACTAATTCTTGACTTCTTTGGACTCTGAATTAAATTATTTTGGTGCAAATAATAATAATTATTTTTGTGTTGCCTATAATAATAATAATAATAATAATAATAATAATAATAACAACAATCTATATATTATAATAGAAATCATTGTGGGTCCCACGAAATCGAGCCACATGAGTGACTGTAGGGGAATTGGTCAATCACAACGTAGAAAATTATATTTTTTTCTATTTTATATTCTTTATTTTCAATCCGAATTTTATTTTAAAATTAAAAAAATCAGAAAGTATCACTAATCTTTGACTTCTTTGGACTCTGAATTAAATTATTTTGGTGCAAATAATAATAATTATTTTGGTGTTGGATATTATAATAATAATAATAATAATAATAATAATAATAATATTCTATATATTATAATAGAAATCATTGTGGGTCGCACGAAATGAGGACACGAGAGTGACTGCAGGGGAATTGGCCAATTACAACGTAGAAAATTATATTTTTTTATATTTTCAATTTTTTTTATTTTCTATCCGAATTTTATTTTAAAATTAAACAAACCAGAAAGTATCACTAATCTTTCATTGCTTTGGACTCTGAATTAAATTATTTTGGTGCAAATAACAATAATTATTTTGGTGTTGCCTATAATAATAATAATAATAATAATAATAATAATAATAATAATAATAATAATCTATATATTATAATAGAAATCATTCACATTTTAGGAAATTTTCTATTGCTGAATTACATGTTTTGTCGGAACAATTTATCATGATGTTTTCCTTATAACAATTTCATTAATATTTCGTTTGGTTTATTTGTATGGACAGTTGTTTATCCATGACTTTTATAAAATTTCAAAAGTAGCTAATTGAGTTCGTTCCATGCATCGCACGGGTTGAAGCCTAGTAATTAATAATAATAATGTCCTTTTTTGTCATTCTACATTCATCAATTTATCTAAATGCTAATTTTACCGAACGCACTCATAAAAACAGCTACTTAAATACGCTATAAGCTATCCACTAAAGTTTAACAACTATTTGCTACGTAAACAGCTATCCGCTGTCCAAACAACTATCCGCTAATGAATCTGTTAATTTTGCCGAACAGGGCCTAAAGCTATCAGCTAATACCTAGTTGCTAATAGGGCACAACCGCCCAAGTTGTATGAAAGTCTTTAGCTATCTTACATTTATTGTACGTACACTTAGGGGTGTGCACCAGTCTAAACCCGGACCGGACCAGACAGAATTAGCTGGACCCGGAGATCGAATTTTCACTAAATGATAGATCGAGGCCGGACCAATTTCACTTTAGACCCGGACCGAGAAAATGGATGGTCTGACCCCGACCCAGACCTATTGGACCATTTTCTTTATGTGTCAAATTAACTTTTGATTACAATAGTCGAATTGTTAACTAGCTAGTAGTTGTCACCTTGATTAGGAAATTCGTGTTTAATTATACTCCGTAGTACTAGTCCGTATGGTTAGTTTACTACCAAAAATTCTATAATGTATTAATAACAAATTAATAGTAATAGACTGTTTTTTTTTAAAAAAAAATAGTAACAAATTAATAGTAATAATATCATGGGTGTTTTATGTTTACTAGTAGATAGTAATCCCACATAATTAGGAAATTTGTATTTTTGATAGGATCTTATGAGTTGATTCAAAGGCGACTAGGCAATAATAATTATGCTTAAAAATGGTGAGTGTATAATTTGAAAATATAAAAAAATAATTACGTTTATGGACAAAATATATATTGGATTTGATTTTAATTAAATTACATATATGTAGAAAAGTATAAATCGGGTTAATCAGTCCAACCCGATTTCTGAGAGTTGGACCGGACCGACCCGAAAACCCAAAATTATGGCTCGGAGACCGGACCGAACATAACCGGGTTGGTCCGGGTCATGTCCATCCGGTCCGGGTCACGGGTTTTTCGGATCCGGACCGAAATATGCACACCCCTACGTACATTTGTGTTGTGACTTTTAGTAGAGTTAGATCAAATTTCATATTATGCCAATCTTTATCAGAACTGTTATAGTTTAGGTATATTTTTCTATGTTTGGTGTCATTAATATATTTTGTAAGGTATTGTATTCTTAAATGTAATGGAACTCAAATATTACTAGCTAAATATTTATTATATATTTTTTAAAGATAATTATCTAATAATTATTATATATGAATCACGATGGCTTAATTAGTGATTTGGCATATTCAAGTCATTAACCTTTAAGTAAAACAAAAAAACCTCAAGAAAAAGTTTTCAAACATGTTGTGCATTTATATTCGTATATATGTATTCCAAATGGGTGATGATACATACGTTATCTTGAGATACTTCTTAAATGTTATATCCTTCACTAAAATAGTATTTTTTATAATTTTTGTCTCTAATTTTTTTCAATAGTATGTACTAATTATACATTATAAAAAGCTTTAGATGTGTTGGTTGTTGGAAATAAAGGGTAACACGGTCACTTGCACAAGATGAGAGATCACTTGGATAGCTAGGAGTCGAGGGAGAAACCTGTCTCCTCTTAAGGCTTATTCACTAGACTGCGAATAGACTTAAGGGTAAAACTTAACATCTTGTAAGCAAAGTACAAAATCTCTCAAGAACTCTCAAGAAGTTGCTGCAGTTTAACACTTTAGGAGTTGTGTTGAATTTGTCTAGGAAAATAGAAAGAAGAGACTAATTAAGGTGTGTTGGATGAGTAAAAATCATCCAGTATTTATAGGAGTTGGAGCATTCAAACTCATTCAAATTTGACAATCAATATAGCAAGATTTGAGAGCTTTGTCTATGGGCTTTTAATCATCATTAAGGGGTTAATCTTGACTGAGAATACCAATCAAGAATAATCGCAAAAGATACCCAACGCATTAATACCAAAGGCTAAAATCAAGGGATTTTGTAAAAGAGCTCGACTTGGCTCCAGCACGGTCCGTGTTGGCCCAACACGGACTGTGTTGGCCTCAACACGACCTGTGCTGAACCAGCATGGTTTGTGTTGACATAGAGAGTGTTTTTTGACTCTGTGGATCCCAACACGACTCGTGTCATACCTGACACGGTCCATGATGGGTCCATTTTACTTAGTAAGCTATATTTTGACCTTCTCAGTCAATCCTGAGCTTATAACTTGTTCCCTTTGAGCCTCTTAACTCTTGAAATACTCCAACATTGGTTGTGCTAATGAGCAAAAAAATGATACCGTAATAGAAACAATCTTATTTGCTCTATATATTTAAGACTTTTTTTGAAATATGAAAAATAATGCATAAAATTATAACTTTATACAATTTATATGTAATATTATAGTTATCAAATTTAATCATTTCATTTTATTTTGATTTAATATATGATAATATATTTTAAATAATAACGCATTTAGAATGTGTCTTGCCTCAAAATGTATATCATTTTCCATTCCAGATTAATGATCTTTGTGATTCCCGGTAATGTCTGTGGCCCGGGAAGGGTCGCGGCATTACACTTTGTGTCTTTTCTTTAATCAATGTAACTTTGCTCAGATTCAATTATTACATATAGCGGAACGGAGAATGATGGCGAACACGTTAGAGGAGAAATTGGTGGAAGTGACGTTGGGAGTGGCCGAAGGTTTGCTGGAACGCAGGCGCTTAGCGACGCTGGAGGGAGCAACAGGTTTGGTGGAGCGTTTAGTCATGGTGAAAGATGGAGGTGGGAGGAAGAGAATTCTGGAAGACGAGTTGGGAGAGGCGGTGTGAGATGAAGTGGTAAAAAGTAAAAAGGGGGAAAGAGAGTTAAATAGGGACGGTTTGAGGAAAGAAGAGAGTAGGTGGGAAAGTGATGGTGGGATGGGACAGTTAATTATGGAGAGGGAGTAATTAAGGGAAGAAGAGGGAGAAACCTAGGGAAGGTAAAAAAAGATTTGAAAAAGGAGATTTGAAATCCGTTTTGGAAATATACGGGAGAGGAAAAAATAAAGGGGAAAGAAATGGAAAGGATTTTTAGTAAATAAGGAAAAAAAATTAAACAATAAAAATATCAACGGCTGAGACACATATGGAAGATGTGATCAGACCATTGATGAGGCTAAGTTTAATGTGCAGTAGTTTAGATGTTGAACAAACTGATTAGGACATCAGTCGTTCAAAGAGAAGTAAGCATCATACCTGAGAGATGTGAGGACCTTAGACAGAGGCTCCCCCTCAGATGGTGCGTGGGGAGAGGAGGTCCTCAGAGGAATGACTGCCCGTCAACATATGCCTCGAGGATTAAGGATTGACGTGAAGCATTCCGAGCTCACGACGAATGTAGGAGAACTGATCTTCTGGCAGTGGTTTGGTGAAGATATCAGCTAGTTGATGGTGAGTGGGAACAAACTCTAAGCTGACGTGGCCCTTTCCAACATGATCACGGATAAAATGATGACGTATTTAAATGTGTTTGGTCCGTGAATGCTGTACTGGATTCTTTGTGATCTGAATGGCGCTCATGTTGTCACATTTGATGGGCACATTAGTAAAGTGGAGACCGAGGTCCTCTAGTTGATGTGTGATCCATAGTATTTGAGCACAGCATGATCCGGCAGCCACATATTCGGCCTCAGCAGTTGAGAGTAGGGGTGGAAACGGTGCGGTGCACCGGATGAAACGGTGCGCGAAAACCATAAACTGGAACCGGAACCGAATTACCAGGTTTTTAAAAACCGGTGCACCGGCTTTAACAGTGCGATTTCATCGTTGAACCGGAACCGCATAAATTTCTATCAAACATAAAAAAATCTCTATTTAATAAAAAAAAATCTTTATTTGGTAAAAAAAAAAAGTGAGAACCAAATTTACTAGCCCATAAGCCCATCCCAATAACACACTAACACCTAGTGTTCTTTTTTTTTAACTAGTTAATTTATATTATTTTTGTATTATTTTGGGTAGAATTTTTTAAACCAAAATTTATATATACATGTATTTAATTATATTAACGGTGCGGTGCCGGTTCCCCGTCGGTATGAATATCCCAAACCGGAACCGCCCCGTTTAGTAGCCAGTTTTTCCGGTGCGGTGCACCGGATTTTTAAACCGGTTCGGTGTTGCCCGTTCCCGATTTTTTTTATCCGGTTTCCGGTTCGGTGTGCTGGTTCCGGATTTTTCTTCCACCCCTAGTGGAGAGAGCCACTGAGGTCTGTTTCTTGGATTGCCAGGAGACAAGTGAGGCTCCAAGCAATTGACATCCTCTTGTGGTGCTTTTCCTATCAACTTTGTATCCGGCAAAATCAGCATCGGTGTAACCACAGAGGTGGAGGTCAGGCTGTTGAGGGTACCAAAGGCCTAAACTTTTGGTTCTTGCAAGATAACGCAAAATTCTCTTGACAACAGAGAGGTGAGATTCTTTTGGGGCGCTTTCAAAGCGCGCACATAAGCAAACATTGAATATAATATCAGGACGGCTTGCTGTAAGATAGAAGAGAGAGCCAATCATACCTCTATATAGCTTTTCGAAAACCGGTTTACCTGTGAGGTCTGAATCAAGTTTGAGAGTGGAGGACATCGGAGTTGATGAGTGCTTGAGGTGGTCAAGTTGATACTTTTTGAGGAGCTCCGAGATGTACTTGCTTTGATTCAGAAAGATGTCGTCTTGTGATTGTTTGATTTGAAGACCAAGAAAGAATGTTAATTCACCTACGAGGCTCATCTCGAATTCAGCACTCATGAGGTGAGAGAATTCTTCAACTAGAGAGAAATGTGAGGCACCAAAGATGATGTCATCAACATAAATTTGTGCAATGATGAATTCACCATTCTTTTCCTTGATAAAGAGAGTCTTGTCTACTTTGCCTCTTTTGAAATGATTTTGAAGGAGGAACTTGCTGAGGCGCTGATACCAAGCTCCTGGAGCTTGCTTCAACCCATAAAGGGCCTTATGCAGACGGAAGACATGATTCTGATGTGTGATGTCCTCAAAGCCTGGTGGTTGTTCAATATAGACTTCTTCAGCGAGGTCTCCATTGAGAAATACACTTTTGACATCCATTTGATGTAGCTTGATATTTTTGGATGATGCAAAAGCGAGAAGGATCCTGATGGCCTCCAAGCGAGCAATTGGAGAAAAGGTTTCATCATAGTCGATGCTTTCTTCTTGGTTGTACCCTTTAGCTACCAATCTGGCTTTATTTCTGGTGATGGCACCATTTTCATCCAGTTTGTTGCGGAAGACCCATTTGACACCAATGACTGGATGATGATGAGGTCTGGGAACTAAAGACCACACTTTGCTTCGTTCGAACTAGATAGTTCCTCTTCCATTGCATTGATCCAGCTTGGATCCAGTAAAGCCTCATTTTGATGCTTTAGCTCAATCTGTAAGACAAAGGCGTTAAAAACACAAAAATTTCGTAATGAGGACCTAGTACGTATACCTGAGTTAATATCTGTGAGGAGATTATAAGTCGGGTGAGCTGCTTTAAACTTGTAAGAGATCTCCGGTGCTGGAGGAGCTTGAGGTGAGGGCTCTTGAGAGGAGGACTGAGATGATGAGGCCTGAGGGGATGGTGAGGCCAGAGGCGAGGGTGCATTCTCAGGAGGTGGTGATGTCTGAGACGGAGGAGTAGGAGAGAGCTTAGGAGGGGGCTCATCTTCACTGTCACTCGCATGAGGGTGCACATTTGTCTGCCCCAAAGAGGCAGCCTCATCAAAAACGACATGGATGCTTTCTTCTACAGATCTTGAGTGTTTGAAATAGATTCTGTAAGCTTTGCTAGTAGAAGAATATCCAACAAAGATTCCTTCTTCACTTCGAGCATCAAACTTGCTAATTGGCTTTTTTCCATTGATGTGAACAAAGCATTTGCAGCCGAGGACCTTTAGGCGATTGATGTTTGGTACCTTCCCTTTGAATAATTCATAAGGGATCTTTTTCAGAATGGATCAGATAGTGCACCGATTCAGAATGTAGTTTGATGCATTGATGATTTCTGCCCGAAGGAATTTCGGAAGATTGTTGTCGCATATAATTGTTCTTGCCATGACTCCAAGGTGCGATTCTTTCTTTCAACAACTCCATTTTGTTGAGGGGTTCTTGGTGCGGACAAATTGTGAGTTATCCCCATTTCTGCACTGAATGCTCTAAACATATCTTTGTAGTGTCGAGCTCCTTTCCATGATCTGTCCTTATAGCTTTGACAGAATTTCCTGTGAGGACCTTGAGTTGCTTGTAGAGTTTTGAGAAGTGCTCAAAAGCTTCTGTTTTACTTTCAAGAAGAATACCTAGGTAAAATCTTGAAAAATCATCCATTATACACAAAGATATATGAACTGCCTCCAAGACTTTTGTAAGGAATGGGACCATAGAGGTCCATGTGAAGGAGGTCAAGACATTTTGAGGTGGTCACAAACTTGAGAGGTTTGAAAGATGATCTTGCCAGTTTACCTTTTGCACATGCATCATAAACCTGATCTTTCTCATACTTATGAGGCGGTAGACCTCGGACTAGGTCTGACTTATGCAACTTTTGTAACGTTTTCATGCTAACATGACCTAGGCGGTGGTGCCACAGCCATGTTTTCTCTGTTCCAGCCTTAAGGCAGGAGAGGTCCTCAGAAGACTCACTTAAATAAATAACATAAACATTGTTCATGCCATGACCATGCAATATGATTTGATGTGACTGGAATGACACTACGCATGCATTTTTATCAAAACTGACTCTATTTCCCTTATCACAAAACTGAGATATATATGCTAAGCAAATTATACTCTAGACCCTCTACTAGATATACATCATTTAGAGAATTTTTGAGGTCCTTACCGACCTTCCCAATGTCGAGGATCTTGCCTTGGCTTTTGTCTCCAAAAGTGACCTTCCCTGTTTTGTTGTTTTTCAACTCGCAAAACTTGGTTGGATCTCTGGTCATGTGGCGAGAGCAACCGCTATCCAAATACCATAGGTCGCTGTGAGTTTTGAAGCATACCTGCATCAGAGGACATTATACCTTCCTTGGATTTCGACAGACAAGTTGTAGCATTAGGTTTAGGGACCCAAATTTTGCCAACTTGAAAAAACTCTAAGGACTTAGTGGACTTGGGAGAGATGCTATGAGAGGTCTTTTGTTTGTGAGCAACTGGACAGTTTTTGTGATGATGCTTTCTGTGAGGAGTCAGGTTAGGAGTGGGATGAAGAGGTCCTCTGGGAGGCTGGTTTGCGGGATTTTTAGTCTGAGGTTGAAAGGGAGGAGCTGTGAATGCCAGTTTATTACTGTAGGGATGAGAAGCAGTGACTGCCTCATTGGATAATTGAGTGATGATTTTATAGTAGTCTTTGACCTCGAGGGATAGTCTATTACTTTCTGTGAATAGGAGGTCATTTTGAGAGTTTAGATTGTCCATGGCCTCACTGAGACTTTGAACATGCTTGGTAAGGTATTTGATCCTTTCTATTAAGGACTTGGAATATTTGAACAGATGTAAACATTTATGAGCAAGATGTAATGGTGAGAGATTGAGGAGGTCATCAATGTTTACCTCATCTTGGGGTGAGGATATTTTTCGTTCCTCATTCAGTTGAGTCATCAGACAGACATTTGCAACCTCATCAACGTCACTATTATCCTCACTTGAGTCACTGTCTCTCCAAGTTGCAAGCATTGCCGTACGTTGTTGTTGTTTGGGCCTCATGTTTCTTCTATCCTTGTTCTTTCTTGCATGAGGGCAGTCTTTAACCAAGTGTTCTGTGCTGCCACAACCATAACAAGTAAAAGGGTCAGATTCTTCTCTCAAAGGGGCCTTCCCTTTTGGTTTTCTGTGTTTCCCATCCTTGATGTAGCCTCGAAAGGTCGGATTTTTCTTGTATAATTTTCTGAACTCTCTTGCCAGCATAGCCATTGTTTCTTCCTCATCCTCATCTGATTCATCATCGTATTCTCGAGTTGCTTTGAGGGCAATTCCTTTAGGTTCTGTGAGGTCACTTAATTGGATCTCATGGGCCAGCAGTTTCCCAATGAGTTCTTCCAGTTTGAAGACCTTCAAATTTTGTGCTTCTTCAATGGCTATAACTTTTGGACCCCACTTCCTTCTTGGCAAACATCTGAGGATTTTTCTGACATGTTCCTCATTGGAGTAGTTCTTCCCAAGCAACTTGAGGTGGTTGGAAATGTTGCTAAATCTCTTATACATCTCTTCAATGGATTCATTTTCTTCCATTTTAAAAGCCTCATATTTCTGGACAAGGATGTCCAGTTTGATGTCTTTAACTTGACTTTTACCCTCATATGAGGTGACCAAATATTCTCAAACCTGTTTGGCATTTTCACAGTTAGAAACACATTCAAAATCATTTGGATTTAAACTGACAAATATTTTTTCCCAAAGTTGTGAGCTCTTCAGTTGTCATTTCAGATCTTTGTTTTGGGACATCCTGGTTTGCAGTATTCTTCTTTGTGGGAGTAGGGAAATTTCCTTTATTGACTATAGTCCAGAGGTCCTCATCTTGGTCTCTAAGGAATATTTCCATCTTCCTCTTCCACATTATGTAATTTTCACCAGTGAGGAGAGGCGCTCTTGTCTATGAACATCCTTGGGGAGCTTCGGTTGTGTTGAGGCCGGCCATGATCTTTACCACGAGTTGTTAGACTCTTAAGATCTGTGGACCTGCTATGATACCAATTGAAATAACCCTAGGGGGGGTTGATTAGGGTTATGTAAATAATTCTGCACTTTAATTAACACAACTAGGTTAATAGCACTTTTATATAATGAAAAATACTTCTTTATTATTTAAACAAAAGTGCTCAGAATAAAAGAGATTACAACTCAGCTCAATTGAAAACCGTGAGGTCCTCAAATGGCTTACTAGAACAGGAGACCTTGCAGATGTCTTCTGTTATTGAGGCCTCACATAAGAGGCGGTTACAAACAGAGAGAACAACTTCAAAGTGAGACTTCTTTCTCATTTCAAACACTCGACCATAGAGGTCCTCACCAGTGTGCTTACTGGTTACACAAACTCACCACATACAATTATGTCTACACTCAGAATATCAACACAATATTCCTACACTCAGAACTTTCTCACACAAAGTTCCTACTCAGATTTGCTTGCTAGGAAATCCACACATTGAAGTGAAGTCTTCGGCAGAATATATATTAGCGCTTTTGAGGCAGCAACGACTACTTGCTCTTGGAGGAGATAATTTCCTTTCTTGAGTTATCTTCATAATCTTCCATATAATCTTGATATCATTTATTTGCTTCCTATAAATTAGATACCTGAAATAAAGGAAACAACTGTTATTGTATCAATTCAGAAACAATAAGAGAGAATATAATTTAGGGTTTTTGGAGATACTTCCCTAAATTAAGTTTGTCAATCTTTCAAATAAAATCCTTAATGCTGGCGCTGGAGGTCCTCGGAGCTTGGTGTGATGAGGTCCTCAGACTTGGCTTGAGACTCTTCAATTTTCCATTCCAGATTAATGATCTTTGTGATTCCCAGTAATGTCTGTGGCCTAGGAGGGGTCGCGACATTACACTTTGTGTCTTTTCTTTAATCAATGTAACTTTGCTCAGATACAACAAGAGTATTACATATAAAGCAAAAGAATATGAGTCTTGGAACATAACATATTTTAAGTGTAACGCCTCAGAAATTCAATTTTAGATTTAATAGTCAAAAACTAACGTTGACTAACTTTAACACCGAAAGTCTCATTTTTTTTTCTTTTCAACTTGGCGTCACTACCATATCCCTGAAGGAATACAAGGTAAGAAAGGAAATCTAATAAGTGTTCTTCGACCAAACTAAACAACTTCATATCCTGAAATAAAAAAGAATATATATATATATATATATATATATATATATATATACATATATTTTGAATAAAATGTGATTAAATATATTCCAAAAAGACTTTTTCAAAATTACAACCCTAAACACACAGTAACTCTATGTATCTGTTTTGTTTTTTAGTATTTCTAGTAAGGAAAAGCGTTCTATCTGTAACATGTTTTTTGATATCACAATAAACAGTGCTAAAATCTTTTTTGGTATTTTAAAAAGTACTAGTATTCCTTGCAAGCCAGATATTGTAGATGTACGAAACTGTTACCGCATAAGTGGCTTGTTTGCTATTTGCTTCTTCCTTTGAGGTTTATCAATTTCCTACCCCAATCGACCCAGTTAGTTGTAGCAGGTAATTTGATCCATCCGGTGAATAGTCCCCTTAGGCTTCTGGCGAAATCACAATCAAAGAGCAGATGCTCTATTGTTTCATCATGGCGCTGGCAAAGGGGGCAGTGGTTTTGCAGTGCAGGGATATGGAGTCTAGTTTTGACTTGCAGTCTTCCATGCATCGCCATCCAGGCACAGAACGCGTGCCTTGGAGTATTGAGCCTATTCCATACTAGTCTGGCCCATGGCCATTTTGGATGGTCTCCCATCAAATTGTCGTAACCTGATTTGACTGTGTAATTACTCCGGGGGTCGATTGCATTCTTGGTTTTTTCCTTTACTGCACATAGTTTCTTGAAGTACCAACACATATCCCCCTTTGGTTGGTATTGCCACCAATCTTGTCCTTTAATATATCTCTCATGGATCCATTTTACCCACATACTTTCTTTTTGATCCGCTATGGCCTTGACTTGCTTGAAGATAAGGGCTGTATTCCAAGTTCTCAGGTCCCGTATACCCAAACCACCCCCTGTTTTAGGCTTGCAGACGGTCGACCAGCTGATAGGTGGGGTTTTTGTATAGGTTTCGTTTGCTCCCCAGAGAAAGTTTCTACAGACTCTTGTGATTTGTTCTATCACTTGTTGTGGCATGACCATCATGGAGGCCCAGTATGAGAAAGTGCCCGTAATGACAGTATTGATAAGTGCTACTCTTCCGGCATAAGAAATGTTACTGGTTCTCCAGCATCTGATTCTTGCAGTGATTTTTTCAACCAACTTCTGACAGTCTAGCTTGCTCAGTCTGCCATCTGTGATCGGCATTCCAAGATAGTAGAAAGGCATGTCTCCTGTTTCAAACTCCGTTGCTTGTGAAATTTGTGTCCTGATTTGTTGTGGGACGCCACTTATCAGGACAGTTGATTTTGCAGCATTTGTAGTGAGACCAAAGGTTTGTTTGAAGTGATTCAGGGTATTCATGATCTTTTGGATAGTATAGAGATCTGCTGCACTAAAAATCATTAAATCATCAGCAAAAATCAGATGTGTGAGGTTTAGATCCTTACATCTTGGATAGTACTTGAAGTTACTATCTCTGCTTGCGTCGTTTAAGGCCCTTGTAAGATATTCCATGGACAGAACAAATAACAGGGGGGAGATTGGATCGCCTTGCCTTAAGCCCTTTTCTCCTTTGAAATATCCATGAGTGCTACCATTGATCTGGATGGTGAACGAGGTGGTAGTGATGCAGTTCATGATCATGTTGGTAAAATGTTGAGGGAATTTGTAGCCTTGCAAGATTTCTTTGGTAAACTCCCAATGGACACTATCAAATGCTTTCCTCAGATCAATTTTGAAAAGGCATCTAGATTGAGCATTTTTTCTTCTGAAGCCTCGACTGAGTTCATGGCACATGAGAACATTGTGGAGTAGTTCTCTCCCTGGAACAAATGTCGTTTGGGTGTGATCAACTAAATGATCAAGCACGTCTCTTAGCCTGGAAGCCAATAGCTTGGAGGCAGTTTTATAGACAGTGTTGCAACATGCTATAGGTCTAAAATCAGCTGCAGAGATAGGATTGTCCAATTTGGGGATAAGTGTAAGAATAGTGGAATTCAAAGCAGGGAGGATTATACCTGTATCAAGAAATTCCTTGATAGCTTCACAGAAAAGTTCTCCTAGTTGTGGCCAAGTGTGTTTGAAAAATCCACTTGAATAGCCGTCTGGACCCGGAGATTTGCTGTCCGGGATGGAGAATGTGCATTTTTAATGTCTTGGTTGCTGAAAGGGGCACATAGCCTTATTTGTTGTTGAACACTAAGCTTTGGGCCATGTTGGATTACTTGATGGTTTATAGTGATCCTTTCAGTAGCATCCTTACCAAGCATTGTTTTGAAATAATGTGCAAGATGAGTCCCAACATTTTGAAAGCCAGAGATGGTATGCCCATCATGATCTTTCAAGGAGTGGATGCTAGCTGCGATTCTCCTCTTTTTCATTCTGCTGAAAAAGTAATTTGAGCAAATGTCTCCATATGCATTTGTATCAATTTTGCTCTGCTGGGCTATGATCTGCTTAGCTGATTTCAGAATGTCGAGGTACTGTCCTTTGGCAGCAGTTTCTTGGAGCAAAAGATTGGGATTTGTGGGAGCAATATTCAGCATTTCCTGGATTTCAAGCAGATTGCTTCTGGCCTTCTCACATTGATTGTGAATATCAGCATATTTGCCTCTGTGTAGTCTTTTTAGAGAGGCTTTGAGCCCTTTTAGAACATGGTATAGAGCATGCATTGGTGAACCAGCGCTTATGTTATTTACATCATTCTCAACGAGCTCATTAAATGTTGGATCATTCACCCACATGTCACAGAATCTGAAGGGTGGAGTTTGTCTCGGTCCAGCCATTGTCTCTAGTTGCAGTGGTTTGTGATCCGAGAGACTTTGCAGCAGATAGGAACCTATCATATGTTCTGTCGACAGCAACCAATCCTCATTGTGGAAGATTCTATCAATCTTCGATTGAACATGGCCATTTGTCCATGTGAAATTGGCACCCTGACAGTGCAATTCAGAAAGCTGACAATGTTCAACACATTCCTTGAAATCTTGGATTTCAAAGTTTTGTACTGGGGTACCATTGAGCCTGTCATCCTCATGAAGAACAGAGTTAAAGTCACCTAAAACACACCAACCACCCACAATATTGTTTGCAATATTTGCTAGACCTTCCCAAAGAGGAAGTCTTTCTTCCCTTCTGTTTAAGCCATACACAAAGGTATAGAAAGCTGTTGTTCCTGTATGACTATCAACAATATGGCAGTGTATATATTGTGGTTCAGTTTTGATAATCTTGACAGCAACCTTATTTGATTTCCAGGCTAGGAAAATTCTTCCTCCTCTATGTTTGTCAAAGTTATGGCATGTAGACCAAGAGTAGAACATACCTTTCGATAGGATATCTTCCTTTTCTAGTTTCACCTTTGTTTCAAGCAAGCAGATCAAACTTGCTTTGGTACTTTGCAAGAAAATTTGAACATCTTCTTGCTTAATGGGGTCATTGAGACCCTTCACATTCCATGTGATGTATTTCATTTTGGATCTGGATCAGATCCTGAGGACAGGTATTTTCCTTCTTTCCCCTCGTCGCAGTCCCTATCTTCATTCATTTCATCTTCATATTCTTCATCACTTTGTTCCAGATCATTGAACCTATTCCTTGTTGGTGTATGCTCGATATCCTGCGTGTTCTTGCTTGGAGTTCTTTTGGCTGCAACTTTTGAGGAGTTGATAAATCCATGCTCATCAACTTCCCTCAGATTGTTCCCTTTTGGTTTCCAGATTTTCTTGCTTTGCTTGGCAGTCTTAGTCTCCTTGTTTTTCTTGCAATCATCTGTGCGATGGCCCAGCATATGACATATATTACATTTGATTGGTTTCCAGTCATAATCCACTTTCTGGGTGACGATTACATCATTTTCATTCACGAAATTGATCTCGTCTGGTAATGTTTCATCTACATTTACCTCAATCAGTACTCTTGCCGCAGATAACATAGTTCTGTCTCTCGTTGCTTTGTCCGTTTTTATGGGTACTCCAATGAGACTTGCCAAATTTCCCAGATTCTTTGGACTCCAGTATTGAAGATCCAGGTGGGGAAATTTTACCCAGATTGGCAGACTTTTGATCGCATCTTGATCTATTTTTTCAGACGGATTCCATGCTTTAACAACCAAAGGTTTGTTGTCAAAGAAGAAGACTCCCCTGTGCAGGATCTCCTTCTTGTGTTCCTCTTTCTCAAATCTAACCAAGAATAGCCCTTTCCTGATTGCAGAGATTTTGTTGATTCCATAGTGTCCCCATATCCTTTTCAGAAATCCTTCGATCACTGGAAGGGGGGGTTTGCGCCTAGTACGCAGCATATTATTGAGTTCTGCCAATCCTCAATCTCTTTTATGACTTCTTGCTTTTCAATTCGGGCTATGCAAACTCCATCAATTTTCTCTGCTTGAGTGTATGTTAATTTGGTTCCCTCATCGGGATCTACCAGCGAAGAGTATGAAGATTTCACCATGGTCGTTCGTTGCCCAGATTCTTCAACTCGGGTTGTGTCTCCTCTTCGTAGATTCTCCCGGTTCCCATCAGATTTTCGATTTTCAGCTTCAATTTGGTTCGATTCAGTGTGTTCATTTTGTTTTGATCTGGTAATAATTTGTTTTGGACTTTGATTTTGATTAACTTTCTTCTTCGCCTTTGCCATGGCTGGGAATGAGAGAAATTCTCTCTAATCCTAGGCAGAAAGATATATATATATATATATATATATATATATTGGAAGAAAAGTATATAAATTCCAACCAGCGCAAAAACACCCAAGCAGATACAATGATTTATCTGCTAAGTATATCTATACAGTTTGCTAATTTTCCATATTTGCTAACAAGGAAGAGACATCTATCTCTTGTATAAAAGTTAACGTCACTGTAGGCTTTATCCGGCTGGACTTGTTGATTCTTGATAATCATCTTATTTCTACCCATCCAAATGTGATAAACATAACTGTTGAATGCTGCATAAACGACTTCCTTCTTCCATGAAGGAGCTTTCAAACTCTTCAGACTTTTGCACCAATGCTGCCAATTGTTTGCAACTGGGAAATCCAACCACGCGCTAAGCCGCCCTCTGATTACAGTTGTACTTCTGCAATAAAAAAAAAAGATCAGTTGTAGTTTCTTCTTTGTCTTCCTGGTAGCAAACACATCTGCTTGGAATATATATATATATATATATATATATATATATATATATATATATATATATATATATATATATATATTTCTAAGATGATTTTCACAAATTAATTAAATAAATTACCATAAAAATACTTAAATGAACTATCACATAAATTCCAAAAAATTGCTTCGGGGTGTCATACATTCTCTAAAAGTGACTATTTGGGGACCACATTATTTTAGTTTTACTCTTTGGGGACCAGATTGTTGTCAAAAGTTGCTGGCAGGGTATTTTCCGACCAAAACATCCGGAATCAATAAAAAGACGTAAATGCCCCTTGACTTATGATTGAAAAGTCCAGTTTGCCCCTTTTATTTGCCAGCTCAAACGTGTCTTGGTTTTCTTCTTCTTCACTTTCATTCGTTCTTCTTCTTCACTGCACTACTTCACTCAACTTCAAAGATGCAGAGAGAATTGGAGAATTGGGAAGGAAGAGGAACATTGAAGGTTCAAGTTTACGAGAATTGGTCGAGCTTCTAGTTTGAGTGTCGGTTTCAGCCACGCCACCGTCGACGGATAATCTTGCAGTGGTAAGCATCATTATCAAATTGTATGTCAGGTTCGAAAATTAGGGTAGATGGTTAATTTCGAATGTTAGGGTTCGAAATCTGTATTAGATGGTTTTGTTCAAAAGTTAGGTTATGAAATTTGTTAATTTGTAAATTTAGGGTTTGAATTTTGTTGAAGTAAAGGGGATTTATTTGAACAAAACTGGGAATTGTTTGTTGAAATATGTATTGGGTTTGATTGTGATGCACAGGATGATCCAATGTATTCATTCATTGTCCGATTCAACTCATTGAGGATTTACATCCCAGAGAAAATCGACAACAAAATCGACAACAAAACCCTAAACTCTTAACCTAATGGATTCGAATGAAATCGACAACAAAAAAACAACTCTCAAACCCTAATTTTTGAATCTTCAGACTAACGCACACCACCCATTCAATTGAAGGCTGTCGATTTTCAAAACAATTGAAGGCTGCCGATTTTCAAAACTGATGTCATCTCAGACAATGAATTCGTTTAGATTTACCTCCCATCCTCCTCGACATCGTGGGTTGCAAAGCTCCTCCTCAATCTCTAGCTTCCTCTCTCTCAAATCTTGGTCTTTAATGGCGGATTCAATTTGGTAGTTGGGTGAAGGAGTTAATTTAGTTTTAAAGACAAAAATTGGAGCCAAATAGGGGTATTTTTGTCACTCCAGCTACCTAAATCGTTTTTTGTGTTGACTCCGGTTGACTTCACCAGATTTTATAACTATTGGTCGGAAAATACCCAACCAACAACTTTTGACAACAATCTGGTCCCCAAAGAGTAAAAAAAAAATAATATGGTCCCTAAATAGTCACTTTTAGGGAATGTATGGCACCCCGGAGCAATTTTTTTGCATAAAATCATGTAAACATGAGGCAGGTAAGATTCCAATATTACCCCTACTCTCATGCAACTCCAATGCACTTAGAAAATTACTAAAATAACCTTGTTAGTCCCTCAACGGTCCTACGAGTTCAAGTATTAGCAGAAATAATCGTCAATAAATTCTCAAAAATTAACAGAGGCAACCTAAATTATTAACGACGTCACGATCAACCATTTGAATTTTTCGGGGTTTTAGATCACTATCCCCTTAAAATAAGTTTTGTCCTCGAAACTTAAACTCAACACCAACGACGGTCTGCCAGACGAAAATAACAATGACGCTAACCAAAAACTCGGGGTTTTACATCATTACCAACTTTAAAAGAGTTTCGTCCTCGAAACTCGACACACCTTATGTGTTGAAAAGGTGTGGATACCTCGATCCTTTATCCTCCATGGCTTCCAAGATGGCTTCAGTTGTGGCATATACCATTTTACTAAAGGGACCGTCTTTCTACGAAGCGGCTTCTCTCATCAATTTAGAATCTCATGCGACTACTCCTCGTAGGTCAGGTCCTGTTTCAGCCTCCGAATTCTCATCGAAGGTCTTCTTCTGGTTTCAGGCCCTCCCTGGGTTGTATTCCATATCCTCCTCCGGATTCTGATCTTTAAGAGAAGCTAGAGTCTCGTGCTCATAGCAAAGGCAGCGGTATGCCATCCAACATATGTCAAAAACAAACAAGCAAGCTGTAAAACCCCAAAAAATTTTATGTACCGTTAAATTACCTGATGTACATTCTCTTACTGTTAATTGTATGTTTTGTTGTCACATGGAGCTGTTCGGACCGCGAGTGGGTTATTTGGAATTGTTAGCAGCTAAATAATATCAGTTAGAGACTTTTTGGGTATTGGTTAAAATTAATTGGGATCAGTTTGTAAAAACTGTTTAAGGAAATGTGTTGTTTTAGGAAAAGAATAAATTGGAAGGGTGTTACTAACACTTATGTTTAATAATACTAAATTTCTACCCTAATACCCCCTATAAATACCCCTTTGGGACCGTTAAATGTATAATTGAATTTTCGGGACATTACAGAATAGTATAAAAACTCCGGGTTACGACCTGGTAGCTCATAAGGTATATTAGGTTTTAGTTAGAACTTAGGATGCTACGTTCGGAGTATGAGTGTAGGATGGGGACTAGGACATATTTTGCTCCCTATTTATCTATGAGTTTAAGTGCTTACATAATATGTTGTTATCAAGTAGCCCTATGAACGTTTTGTTATGCGTGAAGTATTAGGGTAGAAACTCATTCGTAAGAGCTACAAAAGGCGTATTCTTTTTACTCCAGGATGACTCAAAGCGACGGGAGCAGATCTAATGGGCATGAAGGTAGGCCTATCCCAACTAGAAATGAGCTGAGACAACGGTTTTGCAGAACTCCAAGAGACAGCAGCTACACGAGTAGCACAGGAAGCTCGATAGTCCCCGACATGGCTCAACTTATGATGATGGAGATGATGACTCGGCAGACCAAGGACCTTCAATGAATATCGGAGCAAATAGGCGATTCGAGGAGGGAAAACAATGCCTCTTTATTCAAGGAGTTCAACAGCCTCAACCCACCCGCCTACTATGGGGAAGATGACCCCAAGGTGTTTGAAGACTGGATGCGCGACATCGAAAAGAAAATCGACGCTTTTCCCTGCCCTGAGGAGCGGAAAGTTGGATTTGCGACCTACCACATTAAAGGAGAGGCTAACTTACGGTGGATGAGTGTGAAGGAACGATAGAATGAACCTGGATTAAAGGAGAGGCTAACTTACGGTGAATGAGTGTGAAGGAACGATAGAATGAACCTGGGTTCAACTGGAACCGGTTCAAAAGGATGTTGAAGAATCGTTTTTACCCTATGTCGCTCCAAAAGGCTAAGGAGAAAGAGTTCCTAGAATTGGAACAAGGAAAAGACAGCATGCTGGAATACGTTGCCAAGTTCTCGGAATTGTCCCGCTTCGCTTCGGCATATATGGCTGATGAAGTTTTGAAGATGAATCGTTTCGAGAGTGGTCTGAGTTTTGACATTCAAGATCGTTTGTCAGCACGCACGTTCACATCTTACTAGGAGATGCGGGACGTGGCCATCAACATTGAGAGAGAGTAGATATAGCCCGGGAGGCACATCTGAATATGCAAGGCAACAAGAAGAAGGAACCTTCCCGCTCTGATCATACTCTAATATACCCCGATAAGAGAAGCCACCACAACAACCAGCAGAGCAACCAAGACCACCACATGGGTTGTTTTGTTGAGCTTGTGGCAGGCCGAACCATATCGGTAGGGAGTGCAGGACTAACTTGAAGGCAAGCTGCTACCGGTTTAGCAGCCCACATCATATCGTAAGAGATTGCCCTCTTCCAGCGCTAGAAAGATCCAACCATGGAAGGACCAGCGATCAAGTAGCCCCACCCTCAACATACCAGGATCGAGGAGGCTACAATAGGAACTCAAGGCAACAACATCTGAATCGGGATGGCTCCAATGGCAACCAGGCTAATCGTGACAGGCCACCTAATCAACACCCACCTCGTCAGCAATATCAAGCACCGTGCAACCAGGGAGATCGAGGGTACGTAATGCGGGGCGAGGAGGCAGAAAATTTGGCCGACGATGTGACTGGTACTCATCTCTCTTTCCCTCGTAGGTTATAGTATGGTTAAGTTTTGTTTCTTATGCTTATGGCATGTTGAGTTTTAAGGACGAAATTCTTCTGAAGAAGGTAATGATGTAAAACCCCGAGTCTTGGTTAAGGTCGCTGTTAGTTCCGTCTGAAAAATCGTTAAGTGTGAGTTTAGGTTTCAAGGAAGAAACTTCTTTTAAGGGGGTAATGATGTAAAACCCCGAAAAATGTTATTATTTGTACCGTTAAATAACCTTACGTGCATTCTCTTCCTGTTAATTTTATGTTTTGTTGTCACATCGAGCTGTTAGGACCGCGAGTGAGTTATTTGGAATTGTTAGCAGCTAAATAATATCAGTGAGAGACTTTTTGGATGGGATTATTGGATGATAATACACTGACCTTTAGGGGTATTGGAGAATGATGCACTGAACTTTTTCCTTGGACTCAAATACACTGAACTTTGAGGGTATTGGACAATAACGCGCTCAGACCAATTCAGCTGGTGGTCGACGCGGTGACTGTCTTACTTTGAGGTGTCGTTTTTTATTTTTTTCAGAAAAAATTTTTGTCGTGTAAGAAAGTAAACATAAGCAGGATGACTAATATATTTTTTTTGGAAAAAAAATAGAAAAACGATACCTCAAAGTAGGACAGCCACTTTGTCAACCACAAGCTGAATTGATCTGAGTGCATTATTTGTCCAATACTCTCAAAGTTCAGTGTATTAGAGTCCAAGAAAAAAGTTCAGTGCATTATTGTCCAATACCTCTAAAGTTCAGTGTATTATCATCAAATAATCCTTTTGGATATCGGTTTAAATTAATTGGGTCAGTTTGTAAAAATGGTTTAAGGAAAAGTGTTGTTTTAGGAAAAGAATAAATTGGAAGATTGTTACTAACACCTAGGTTTAATAATACTAACTTTCTACCTTCCTACCCCCTTATAAATACCCCTTTCCGTTAAATGTATAATTGATTTTTCGGGGCGTTACATAATTGTTACACAAGCAACTTCAACACAAAATGAAACAAAGAAAGAGACACACATCTCATTCCCCCATTCTACACTCATCACTCCGAACATAGCTTCCTAAGTTCTAACTAAAACACTAATACACCCTTAGGAGCTACCAAGTCGTAACGCAAAGCTCTGATACCATTCTATAACGCTCCGTAAATTCAAATATAGATTTAACTGTCAAAAACTAACGCGGACTAACTTTAACAACGAAAGTCTCACTCTTGTTTTCTTTTCAACTGGGCGTCACTGCCCTACCCCTGAAAGAATACAAGGCAAGAAAGGAAAACTAACAACTGTTCTTCGAATTAAAACCAAACTAAACAACTTCAAATCCTGAAATAAAAAATAATATATATATATATATATATATATATAGGGAAATTAGATTCTAATAATCCCTACTATTTCAAATTGGATGACAATAATCCCTACTTTCAATTTGTATTCTGGTGGTAAAAAAAAATTGTATTGTAGTGGGACCTAATCCATCACCACATTCTTTTTATTTTTTTCATGCCTACCCCATATTGTTTTTGTTTTTTTTTTCGTTCCTACCCCCAGGTAGATAATGAAGTGAAGTTACTAAAACATTTTTTAAATTATTTTTTTGAGATTCCGAGCAATTATGAAAAATAATTTTTTAAAAGGAATAAAATTGAAAAAATCATGAAAATTAGAAAAAAATAGAAAAAAACAGGGACAAATGCTGTAAATTCATTAAATATCGTGGTAAAGTGTTATACAAAGTTTTGAATCAAATGCAACACAAAATCTATGATATTTAGGGTATACTCTCGATTATGTCCCATTACAATACAATTTTTTTTTTTTGGACCACCAGAATACAAATTGAAAGTAGGGATTTATGCCATCCAATTTGCCAAAGTAGGTATTATTAGAATCCAATTTCCCTATATACACACACACACACACACACACACATATATATATATATATATATATATATGTAGGGAAATTGGATTCTAATAATCCCTACTTTCATGAATTGGACAGCAATAATCCCTACTATCAATTTGGATTCTGGTGGTCCAAAAATAAATAAAATTGTATTCTAGTGGGACGCCACGGAGCCAAGTGGCGATGACTCGGTGATTTGTTGACGTGTACCGGCGAGAGTGTGTTTGACTAAGAATTCGGGATAACCAACTATGAAATGGAACCACCTAAATACAATAAGTATGTTAATGAGACTACTAGAATACAATAGTAATTTAAATGCGACTACTAGAATACAACAAAAATAATTATTTCTTGATCAAACACACTTTCACCAGCAAACCACTGAGTCACCGCCACTTGATTCGGTGGCGTCCCACTATAATACAATTTTATTTATTTTAGGACCATCAGAATCCAAATCGATAGTAGGGATTATTGTTGTCCAATTCGTGAAAGTAGGGATTATTAGAATCCAATTTCCCTATATATATATATATATATATATATATATATATATATATATATATATATATATATAGGATAATTGGATTATAATAATCTCTACTTGGATTGTAGTGGTAACAAATCCACCTCCACATTCTTCTTATTTTTTTCATTCCTACACTATATTGTTTTTGTTTTATTCGTTCCTGCCCCTAGAAAGCTAATGAATTGTAGTTTCTAAAACATTTTTTAAATTATTTTTTTGAGACTCCGAATAATTATTATGATTTTTAAAAATAATAAAAGTGAAAAAATCGTAAAAAATAGTAAAAAAATGAAAAAAAATGAAAAAAATTTGGGAGAAACGCTGTAAATTCATTAAAAATCATTGTAAAGTGTTATACTAAGTTTTGAATCAAATGCAACACAAAATCTATGATTCCCTTGAAAATATCCCACTACAATCCAATTTTAACTTTTTTTGGACCACCAGAATACAAAGTGAAAGTACGGTCCACCATTGTCCAATTGGTGAAAGTAGGGAAATTAGATTATAATAATCTCTACTATTGCAAATTGGATGACAATAATCCCTACTTTCAATTTGTATTCTGGCGGTCCAAAAAATAATAAAATTGTATTGTACTTGTACCAAATCCATCAGCACATTCTTTTTATTTTTTCCATGCCTACCTCACATTGTTTTTGTTTTTTTGGTTCCTACCCCTAGATAGTTAATGAAGTGTAGTTACTAAAACATTTTTTTAAATTATTTTTTTGAGAATTCGAGCAATTATTATGATTTTTTAAAAGGAATAAAATTGAAAAAATCATAAAAAATTGAAAACAAATTGAAAAAAATTGGGAGAAATGCTGTAAATTCATTAAAGATCGAGGTAAAGTGTTATACAAAGTTTTGAATCAAATGCAACACAAAATCTATGATATTAAGGATATACTCTCGATTTTGTCCCACTACAATACAATTTTATTTTTTTTTACCACCAGAATACAAATTAAAAGTAGAGATTATTGTCATCCAATTTGCAATAGTAGGGATTATTACAATCCAATTTTCCTATATATATATATATATATATATATATATATATATATATATATAGGATAATTGGATTCTAATAATCCCTACTTTCACCAATTGGACAATGGTGACCAGCTCTTTCACTTTGTATTACGGTGGTCCAAAAAAAATTCAGAGTGATATTTTAAAGGGAATCATATATTTTGTGTTGCATTTGATTCAAAACTTAGTATAACACTTTACAATGATTTGTAATGAATTTACAGCATTTCTCCCAAATTTTTTTCATTTTTTACTATTTTTTACGATTTTTTCACTTTTATTATTTTTAAAAAATCATAATAATTATTCGGAGTCTCAAAAAAATAATTTAAAAAATGTTTTAGAAACTATAATTCATTAACTTTCTAGGGGCAGGAACGAAAAAAACAAAAACAATATAGTGTAGGAATGAAAAAAATAAGAAGAATGTGAAGGTGGATTTGGTACCACTACAATCCACTTTTTTTTTTTTTTTGGACCACCAGAATACAAAGTGAAAGTATGGTCCACCATTGTCCAATTGGCGAAAGTAGGGAATATTAGAATCCAATATATATATATATATATATATATATATATATATATATATTTCTAAAATAATTTTCAAAAAATTAATTAAATAAATTATCACAAAAATAATTAAATGAAATATCACATAAAACCATGTAAACATGAGGCACGTAAGATTACCATATTACTCCTACTCTCATGCAGCTCAAATGCACTTAGCAAATTACTAAAATACCCTTGTTAGTCCTTCAACGAACATACGAGCTCAAGGGTTAGCAGAAATAATCGCCAGTAAATTCTCAAAAATTAACGCATGATCAGCGCATTTGAATTTTTCAGAGTGTTACATCATTACTCTCTTAAAAGAAGTTTCTTCCTCGAAACTTAAGCTCAACACTAATGGTATGCCAGATGGAACTAACGATGGCGTTAACAAAAAACTCAGGGTTTTACATTAAGTGTCTTGTCATAGTATAAAATCATATATTTACATATCAAATTGAAAACAAATGATATAAATTGCATAAAATATTATTTTTATCTAGAATTAGTTAAGTGTACAAAATATATCTAAAGTATGTCTAATGGATGAGACTCCCTCAATTAGAGTGTCATTTATAATTATTGGTGTCACCAAAGCATTCTAAACTTCTTATAATTGATAATTATTAATTACTATCAAAACAAGATACAAAATTATTTCTTCCTAACAGTACTCATAAAGCAAAATTAAGGAAAAACTTTCTCGTCAACTAATAAAGTAAGAATGTTGTAGCTATTGGAAAAAAAGAAGAAAAAGCAAATGTATAAAACTTGAGAGTCAAGCCGGTTTCAGGTTTAAAACCGTCGCCCTGGGGGTAGGGGTGTTCATTGGGTCAAACCCGGACCAGACCGGACCGGTCTGGACCAGACCGAAACCCGAAATAGCAAAAAAGTTGGACCAAAGACCGGACCGAAAACAACCGGTCCCAACCCAGACCAACCCGACGAGCATTTGGTCCGGACCAACCCAGACCGGTTTGGATCGATTGAGATCTTATTGAAATTTTTCTGATAAAATTTGTAAATAGACAAATTAAATAATTATGTATGTCTATTGTTAGGAAGAACATTTTTTTTGATATTGTAAATAGACCTAATTTATGATATAAAATATTAAAAGTTGACAATGATAAATTGAAAAAGATACATTATATTAAGGTTTACCAAAATTTAATCATTGTTTTCCATTTACGTGAATATTATATCAATTTAGGACTCAAAGGATCATTAAATTCTGGAAATAGAATAATCTTTATAGGCTATAATAATATGATTTTATGGTATAAAAATTTAAATTTTATCATTATTGGGTTTCCGGTCCGGGTTTGGGTTTTTCCGGGTTAAGACCAACCCAGACCGAAACCCGAAAACTAAAAATACTTGGACCGAAGACCGGACCGGTTACCATTCGGTCCGGGTTTTTGGTCTGGGTTTTTGGGTTAACTGGTCTGGACCGGAATATGAACACCCCTACCTGGGGGCAATGGTTAATAAAGAATCTTATCTACTTTTTTATTTGTAAATCTTATTTATATATGATAAAAGATTATCTTATCAATAAAATATCATTATTATCTAATCAAATCTATGTAAATCTTATAACTACCTCATTAATATCTGATAATTACCTTTTTAAATATAGAATTAAAAAAGCAAGTTAGATTATATTTTATTTTGAAAATCTGAGCCAATAATAATTCTATTAATTCTACAATGAGTTGTAAAGTACTGAAATATTACGTGGGTACGTAATTTTGCCAAAGGGGAGGTATGTGGTAGTTAATTTTTTTCAATTACAATAATATTTTGATAAGTAGCGGGCACATGAGCCCTTTGTAGTTAACTTTGATATTAACCATTGATTGTAGATAGAATAATCATAACCGTTGATTTAATTTTCCTTAACTTGGTAAATAAATATTTTTAATTTGATTATCATTTGAATATAAGATTTTTAATTTTCCTTAACTTGATAAATAAATATTTTGTCCGGTAAGTGTAGTCAACTAGTCATCTTCCCAAACACTACCGTCAGGTCCGGCATCACTCTTTGTCCTTCAATTGCCGAGGAATACGATTTATTGAGTGCAAATGTGTTGTTAAATTCATTGAGTTGTTATTTGTGAATTTCAATTGATAATTGTAGTTATCCAATGTGAAATTATCGGATGAGAATAAGACTGAGAATTTTGAACATGCTTGATTGAGTTTTATGATGGTAGTGAACTGATTCAAGCCTCGTCAATGGCGTCGGTCTTCCATTGCCACACTAGCAACACTTCAATGTGAATATGCCATGATATATTCCGCTAGATTCTTAGGACACTCAACCCTCTTCCGGCTATAATTATATATCATTCTTCTCTCCCTAAATCAGTTCTAATTTTTTCCCCAGTTAAAGTTCTTGTTTTGGTTACTTTTTTCCCCAATTTTAAATTTAAAAAGATAATTATAAAGTATTAATTAGGTAGTTATAAGATTTACGTAGATTTCATTAGATAATAAGTATATCTTATTAATAAGATAATCTTTTATTATATATATAAATAAAATTTACAAATAAAAAAGTGGATAAGATTCTTTATTAACCATCGCCTCTAGGGCGACAATTAGCAAAACCGTTAAAAAAAAGGGGCATCAATTCTAAGGTAGGAGAGACTTCCGTTGAAACTTTAATTTGGGGATAAAACAATTCTAGGTTGCTTTTTGCTACCTTAAATATGAACTTAGGATCAACTTCAAACTCATCATCATTTTTACTTACATTGTGAACACATCTAATTAATTAGAGGTGTCACCTATCATCCTTTTTTATGAAAATATTAACCAGACCAATAATTTTCTCTTCGTGGAATTTCTTAAAGATTGTACCTGCAAATCTATCACTGTTTGTCTCACTAAGCCATAGTTCTTCTAGCTATTAATATTACACTAGAAGTGTAGAACCGAACTAGCGTTAAAAATTATAAGAAAATCAAAGAATTTAGGAATAAATAAACAACTAATTGTGTTTTTACAGGTTTTTTTGCAATTTGGATCCCGAAGCATAGGGTATTAATTTTTTGGACCCACGGTTTTCAACAATAATTTTTGGGACCCTAAAGTTTTTGGGGTCAATAAAAAAGACCTTAAAGTTTGTGAACTAAAAAAAAGTCAATGTACCGTTCACAACAACAAAAATGATTCATTTTGGGCAACAAAATACAATGGGTTGCACTAATTGTATATTACTACACTATTTGGCTACAAATTTACAAATAAGAAGCCCAACACCTTAAATACATTTCTGGTCCAAATTTTTAAAATAATCTTATGACTTCAAAGCTCATTAATCTGATTTCTCGGACTGCTATAATAACAAAACTTTTGCTATGTTTTTCTCTTTTTCTTTCAAATAGTCATCTGCTGCAGATCTGATTTCCACGAGCTTCTCACCTCATCTCTCCCATGGCGATTCACATCTGACTCTGTCTTGCTCTCTTCTGTCTTTGTCTTGCTCGCTCGGCCTCTTATTTTTGTGTCCCTCGCTCGTTCACTTGCTCGCTCTCTCTCTTCACCTCCAATGGCGATTGAAATTTGATTTGCATCAGAGATCGAATTGTATGCCATCTACTCGCGATAAGCAATTCTCCTTGCTAATTGATCTTTAATTTTCGCTGATCTGTGTTGTCGACTAGAATCAAAGTAGTTTCTGTTTGATTATCGTTGACATGTACTACTCCTGAGATTATGGAGCGATTTGTCATGATTGAGAGAGAGATTGCGCAGTTGGAGAATTTGATCAAGTCTTATGACCCTCAGAATGCTGGTGGTGCGGCGGAGTCTTATGATTTGCATCAGAGATTGCACAGGATAATTTTATCGATTTTCCGTATACTTTGCCCTTAGCCATTTTTTTCATGTTTATATAGTATGATGAGTATTGATGAATAACTTTTTAAGCCTAATGTGGCTTAATTCTTGTTCTGTGTGTGCTGGCCAATGTGTTTTCTGCTAATGGAGTAAGTTGTGCATCCTCGTCATTCATAAATACAAATGAAGATTTTCTTAATGCTTTTCCCTGTGACGCTTTTTCTTGTTGTGGTAGTGGTGGTGGTGGGGGGGGGGGGGGGGACTTGACGGGATTAACTGAGGTTGAATGCTGATATGATTTCCGTAAAATGCTTTGAGGTTATTCTAATTGGGAGGATTGTGTATGGTTTTTCTGGTGGTGTCTTTGTATAGATTCATTATGCATTATATTTTAGTGATCCTGGATATTTCTAGATGCCTAAATCATGTTTTCTTATGGAGAGAAAAATGGAATGGAATAGGTATGAAATTAGATATCTAGAGGGTTGGGAATGGAATTTGATTCCAAAATAGAAAGTGTTTGGTGAGAGAAGGAAATGGAATAAGGCAAGGGTTCTAATTACACCCTTTTGATACCCCCCATATATGGGAGGGTTCTAATTCCACCCTTTTGAGGGGAATTAGAAACCCGGAGGTTTCCCAATCCCATTCCAGAAATGCTTCACCAAACACCAAGAAAATGAATTGGATACCTATCCCACCCTTATTACATTCCATTTTTCTCTCCAAACAGGCCCTTAATTTCTCATTTCAGGCTGGAATGGAAACGGAAGGATTTGCGATCTACAATGCTATGATGTAGCTGAAAAATGAGGTCAAACTAAATTCAATTGAAGAATGTGTTTATAACAATGTTGTGTATAAATATTTCACTGTGCATAAATATTTCACAATGTGGTGTCTTTAAAACATTTTAATGTGTGTAAATATTTGGGGGAAGAATGTGTTGAATATAACAATGCTGTGTGGGAGAAACAATTTAGTTTCACTTTCAATCGAAGAGATTCCTTTACACATATTTGCTTCAGTGGTGTCTTTGTATAGATCAAAATACAATAATGATCTCCCATTTATCGATCTTTTTAGGGTTTTGTTGTTTCACCGACTTTTAGCTCATGTTATCATTTTGTGACTAATTATGCTGATCTCTCATTTATCGACCAAGAGCTTTTCGGATGTAGAATAACCATAAAGGTTTTCATCACTTTGATTCCTGCAGTAATAATTTACCAATAGGCATTCAAGAATACTCATCCAGAAAAATTTTACCCTAAGAGGATATAAACGAGGGCATAAAATGCTCTACACAAACTAGAGCATATTGTTCATCAATCTAGAATTGGACTTTATTGATCAATATCCATCGAAGTGTTGACAAAAAAACGTACTAATAGATTTATGTTAAAACTTAAAAGCAAAGGGGGAAATAAAATGCTCTAACAAGTAGGTGATTTCTTCTGATATTATCAGCATGATGTCTCCAGACAGAGAGGCTAAGTAGATTGAAGTTAACCTATACCAAAAATATCACATAGTGAAAACCTCTAGTTAAGCATCAGGTGAGCAACAAAACCCAACAAGCAAAGTAAGAGAGAGAGTGAAAAGAAGAACGGGATTAAGCATACCAGTATATGAGACGGAAATTAATGTCAACTATATGGACTGATTGACATGAAGTGTTACATCTTTAGCTTTCATTCAGTTCATCATTCCAAAGTGATAAAATAGGCAAAGAAATTGAAGGGAATTTGATTCAGGAACTTGTAGAGGAGTTTGTGCTTCAATACACTTGATGTTTCGATGTTTTTCGATGTGATGGTTCACCTTTCAATACACTTGGTTGGTGAAGTGAAAGTTGCAGGACCTGTACCTTGTCAGTGGATGTATCTTTGAAAGGTAACATGGTTACAATTAAAAAAAAAAAATTGATTTGTTCATATGCTTCAATACACTTGGGTTTTTGGACTTTAGGGTGGGTTCAATTAATTAAGATGTAAGCTGACTTGTCTTGTTTGGAGTTTTATCAAAGCCTTTTTTTCGCAGGACTTAAGCTTGGACCAAGTAGAGGACTAAAGGCTATGCGTCAAAGGTTGAATAATCCAGTTTTTAAGCCTACTATCATTATTACTAAGGAGATGCAGCGTGTTGTGGGTCCAAATATTGGGACATTTATTGCTGAATGTAGCAAGTGGGTGAAACAATATTGCCCTCTCAACTCAAGCTATGCTTCCAAAGTTTAAGTTATGATATTTTCGCTTTCTTTTCCTCAATCTTTAGTCCTTTGCTTGCTCCCTATAATTATTTTACATGTTTTGGTAAAAACAAATTGGGCTAGAATGGACCTCAATGCAAAGCAAGATATGTTTCATGAGATTAAGGTGAGAAATTCAACTTGTTCTATGCATAGGTTGAATGTAATTTCAGTTATACTTCTCATTGGTTAGTGATATAAATACTTTGAATATTCATAGGCTGAATGAAATTTGCCAGCGGGAAGCCACGTGAATAGAGCTTTAAAGCTTCAGTGTGCAATGCTCTTTAGGCATTGACCCTACAGGTTGAAGGAACAATACTATGTTGGGAAAACTCGAGGGGAAGCTATTGCCAATTTCCCTTCTGATGTGGATCCAAGTAAATTGGTCTATCCCCAAGACACAGATAACATTGTTGCATAATTTACTCATTAGAAAATTTAGTTGATTATTTATAATGCTCTAACCATTGAAATTTATAGCATACAAATATTGCCAACAAGAATAACAAAGAAAAGCAAATGATAAGACAGCGAATGGGGCATTATCAACCGCAAGAATTCTTCACGATATAGTAATCATGCATTTCAAAACTATTTCGTAACTTGTAAGTAGTTTGTATCTTTCTAATAGTTTATGTTTTTAGATAAATGCCCCAATGCCATATGGTGAAGTTGAGTCTAAAGAGGGATCTACTCAAGGTGATCCATTGCTCGTTCGCTTACACAAGAGGACTAAATGGTAATTTGAAAACAACTTACTCTAACATTCAAATAGTTAAAGTTAATAAAAATACTGAGCATGTACGTAATTTAGTTATGCTGTTACTTATTTGCAGTGAAGCATGTGTAAATTTGAGAATCTAGTTGTATTTATAAGATTTTGATAGTACAAAATATGAAATCAATTTCATTAGTAATTGGATAACCTCGCATTTCTTGGGTTTAACCACCAAAAAGCAGGGGAAAAAAAGGCTTATCTGGATAAACTGGGTAAACAGACCAAATTTTTTGGGTTTTGCTTTAGAAACTTGAGTTTTTTTTTGGAAACTTGAGCTTCTAGAATCTAAACCCTCCCCTACTTGCTCTCCCCCTTTCCTCACCATGCATGGGCACAAATATTTTTGAATGGATGCAGGTAAATTGTGAGAGGTTGATTTTGGAAACTTGAGTTTTAGAAACCTCTCTAACTTATCATGAAGCATCGGTAAACCATTCATATAGAACTCAGTCAGAAACTTGCATTGTACGATACTTGATTCTACTTTCTCGCATATCTGCTTGATTGTACTGCCAAAATGTAGAAGAAGAATAAGAGGAACATGAGGAGAAATAAGAGACAAACATAGAAGTTGAAAGTTTAAGTAATCCACTCCTTAGAACATGTTGAAATGAAAAGCTCTGAGTATATAGGATTTCCTCAAGGATCTCGTAGCACTCAATTACTGTTGAGTACATGTAGTCATCATCCTTGTTCTTATTTCAAAAGCGAATGCAAGAAATAATGGAAAGGAAAATGCACTGCATTTCCAACAACTTGTTACTGAGCAGCGTAAGAGGATCAAGGTTCATGAAAGGCAAGTATTTAAATTTCCAGATGATTTAATGTATATTCAAATTTTGAGTTGATTTAAGCCAAGGATATACTTCTAAGAAAAGTTATATGAGCATTCTCAGTCCAATTTTAGTGTGAACAAAGGGTAAAATCATCAAGATTGATGACATCTTGTTACTGGCTGTTTTACATCGACTATGGCTGATTACAAAAAATAATCCATAATGACTATCTTTTGTGTTCCAATGTACACCCATTTGGTCTGAAATTGCTTTTATTCAAGTGTTTTTTTCTTCCTTGGATAAAGGATTCCATAGAAGAAGTTTGGTTTTGCTGCTTGCATGCAGCTAGTGCTCTATGTTGGTAGTGGTACTCTCAATACTATTATACAGTGACACCCTAATTTGCCTAAATAAGGTTTACACTCTGTGTTGGTAGTGATAGTCTCAATACTCCATGTTCATAAGTGGATTTAGCTTGTTAAGCATTTTATCTTGTTTAGTGTGTTGCACATTGAGCTACAAAATGGGGTGGTTGGAGTTGATGACTTTGCTTGCATGTTTTGTAATTTGTAGGATGTCAATGATTGAAAAAATAATAAATTGCGACATTCTGGCAGTCGAGGCCTCCAAATACTATTGTTTGTTACCTACAAAAGTGACATTCTAGCTAAGTTTGGGATACTTGTGTTTTAATTTTGCGTGCTTTTGAGAGGAGCTTAGGGAGTTCGATTGGATGACTGTTCTGTTTGGCTCGTGATCAGAGAAGGCAAATCCCTGGAAGACTGTTCCCCACCTTAGTCACATGCCTTGTTCTTTATTGCCTCTCTCTCTCTCTCTCTCTCTCTCTCTCTCTCTCTCTCTCTCTCTCTCTGTCTCTCTCTCTCTGCGTGTGTGTGTTGCCTGTTACCCCCGCTCAGATCAATTTTGTTATATGTTTGGCAAAATTGGAATAATTCTTCGAAGAGTTGAGATTTCTTACTAATTCTCTTTGTTGTATCCTTGCAGTCTGGGTGTTGTAGGCAACCAAATAGCTGCAGTTTCATCTCCAAGAATTCACTAGAATGGGTGAACAACTTAACAGGAGAGGAATGAATTGATAATCCCAATATAGCTTCATCTGTGAAGTTTGGAAGGTTGTTAGACATAACAATGCTATTTCATTATGATAAAAATATAATACTATGTATGACAGTGTCTTTGATGACTATATATGCTTAAGCAACAAATTTAGTATATCTTGGAAAATAGGATTATGATGACAGTATAGTACTTTGGATTGTGGCTATAATGAATTAGACAATGTATTTCAAGTTTGGTTTGATGAATTAGACATTTACGGTAAGAAATCTTAGTACCTTGGGCAACAAAAATATTTGTTGCCCTTGAGACAAATATGTATAGGCTATTAGATTAATTTGAAGTACAAATAGTTTTGGGCAACAAAAATATTTGTTGCTCTTGAGAGAAATAGGAATAGGCTACTAGATTAATTTGAAGTGCAAATAGTGTTGGGCAACAAAAAAATTTGGCAGCCCGAATTCACTAAGGCAACAAAACTTTTTGTTGCCCGACAAAGGTACCTTGTGCAACAAATATCAAAAATTTGTTGCCCCGACTTTGGGCTTCGCACATGTTGCAACAAATTCGTGACAAAAAAATTTTGTTGCCCAAAGTTAAAGGCAAACAAAAAATGATCAAAGGCAACACATGTTTTTGTTGCCCAAGAGCATTTTTCTTGTTGTGTTCTTTTTTTTTTCTTCCCATGTTTGAATTTCTTTCCTAATTGACGCCAAACTTAAGGACTAGGGATAAAACTTTTATCGAAGCTATAATACATCTCTAATTCATGTCGGAGCTACTTAGACTCTAAGTACCCTAAGTTTAGGTAGGACAAGCCCCCATCATGCCCACTGAACCCCTTGCCCATGTGATTTTTATATACTATGTGAGAGTTAATGACATATAAATAAAGAAATAATAAACTTTAATATATATATATTTTTTGAATTTAGTATATTTTTATTTAGCAAATATAGTTTTAACCTGTTTGTTTATATAGGCATGTGTGTGTGTGAAAAATAAATAATTCTGCCTTATTCAGTTCAATTCACATAATTCTCTATAATTTCACAGTTAGAAAAATTTTCATACATTGCACCGGATATACAATGTTAGTTGATATTGTATAATTGCAAACATATGCAAACCATATTAATTGGCTCAAACTGAAAACACTCCTACGATATATAGCAAACATATGAATTTAAAGCACATAGTTTTATATCTATCTTTAATTCACAACTTTGGAGTGTACATATAAGTTAGATGACTTGTTATATTGTTTCTACAAATTATATGATTAGAAATTGAGTGATTGTGATTACTTATTAATTCATAATAAATTGTAATGGAGATTGTAGAATAAGAATAATTAAGTAAGGCATGTGAAATATTAAACCACAAAATCAACGTTATTGTTAATCTAACCATATAATATTGAAAATGAAGGGTTAGTTATCATGACCGTCATTCATACCCTTTGTGACGATGACTAAACATGTGCATTCTTCTAGAAGGAGAATCACTTAATAAGTTAAAGATGAAGTGTACATAAACATTATATCCGACTTTCCCTTTCACAAAGATACCAAACTTGGTCACTTCTTTCCTCAAGTTCAGGCACCTTTTCAACGAAGTTGCGGAAGGTGGAAAAGGACAAGATATTGTGGCACACCCTTCCCATTTTAAGCAACTGAATGCAACATTCATTTCTTACAGTTTCATGATGTTCAAATATATAGTTAAATATCTCATCACGGCAGGTATCGGTCAACTTCTCTTGACATGGCTTCAAATTAAACCGAGGACTCGGTGTGGCTACACATGGAAGACCTGGATATTGGTCAGCTTCTCCAGTTGTGGCGAACAACATGACAAACATGAATGATATGTTTAGCATTACAATAACTTTAGAAGTCATAGTGTTTTTTTTATTTTAAATATATATTTTTATATTTAATTATCACTTCAAAATATTCTCATTCAATTAGATCGAATGAGATGCGTAACTTAGTAGGATGAAAGATAATATAAAGACACATATCTCTACTATTTATAGGTGAACAACAAGAACTTTGTAAGATAACATCTACAATGCTTATTATAACGTATACTTTTCATAATAGAAACATAAGACATAGTAATGAAGATAATGTTATTTGTATCTAACATTGAGCCACTAGATTAAAGGAAAAAGTGAGTTACGAGTCAATTAAACTTTCTTGAGTTTTTTACTTCATAGATTGACATTTTTGTTGACTTTGAAAGTAGGTAACAAGTCATTCTAATCTTTCACCTAATATCATTTTTAAAGTGTACTAACATAAATAAGTTGATTGGCTATATACGATATTAGAATTTGGAAAAATATCGATGATATTTCAAAGGGACTTTTTCCCATATGTAATTTCTAAGAGATATTTATTGTCCTCAGTATATTTGAGAGTTATTAAATAACTACACCCATCTTACATGAGAAACTAGGTAAAATTGAGAGAGAAATTAATGGTTCGACTAGATGAAGTGATGAGAGAATTTTCTTTTAAAAAACAAAGAACTTGAAGGATTTGACAAGACGCGATTAGTGTTATTTTGACTTAGGCCATCATCGATGATGAGGCTACACCAACACATTTCAACAAACTAGGCAAAATTGGGTGAGATAATGCAGACAATGTTTGGCATATTAACCATACAGGTGATTATTTGCATTCTCACATGTCTAAATGTCTCAACTTGATGAGAAAAAATTATTTTGCGCCACCACAATTAATGACATTTTATTTGTCTGAATTCTATTATTTGAGCTTGGAAATAAAATCTAATTATAATATTTTTAATGGATTGGTGAGCCAAACTTCATCTACTATTGTAAAAATGTAAGAATATCAAGTGATTGAGAACTCACAGCTATAATATTTTAATAATTGAGTTAGTCAAACTTTGCCCACCATTAATAATGGTCTTATTACTTTTAAAATTGGCATGTAAGTTGAATTTGATAAATACTTACTGAAATTTATTGAAAGTTACCAAATCATACAATTGTAAAAATAATAAATATTTTAAAAACATAAAAAAGAAATATCAGGCTCATATAGTAGATGTTGAACTATTTACTAGATGGGAAAAATGACAATTTAATCACAAGTTACGTTTTCTCTTTCGTCTTCCTCAATGTCATGATTTACAAATAACAAATTATTGTATATATTGAGAAGTTAAAAGTCTATATAATTTCAAGACCACAACTATTTTAGAATGAGTGTAGAAATGACCATGAGATAGTTGATAATAATTAGAGAATAATTTTGTTCGCCCTAACACTTAAAATATTATCGATATTGCAAACCGCCAAACTATGCGAATGATATTAATTGGTTCACAATGATAATACTCTTACGATATATATGAAACATATGAATTTAAAACATGCAAGATATTGTTCTAGCCTGCATAATAGTCACTAGGCTAGACTAAATTAATTAATAAATTTAAATTGTTGTATCCCAAAAAGTTCTTGAGCGATCCGTGGTTTAGGCCCATCCATGATGGATTTGATAATTGAGTTTATTGATTTATTTTAACTCACCTACTATTGGTTGTATTCAATCCTTTATGATATTTATTTTCCATGAGTAAATAAATAAAAAATGTTGTAGAAAGTGTTAGACTGCCAATTTTTCAAATATTATTTTGCTCGTATAATAGCCAATGCAGCTTGAGTTAATATAAAGTCCTTAGTTCAATAGACGAATTCTCCTTAATATGGTTGGCTTGTAGTTTAAGCCCTTTCACTTGAGAAACATTCACTTGTGCTAGCGGCAGATCTATGTTGTAGACTGTGGTGTCAACTGACACCACTATCATTTTAGGAATGACAAATTCTGGTTGAAGAAAAAAAAATAAAACTAATTATGTAAATAGCGTCTGAAATCACTTAAGGTCACAAAGTTTTGAATAGCTTAGTGGTTGTATTTAGCTTGGTTGTTGCTTGTGAAGCATGTGAGCTTTGGTTCAAATTTCCTTAAGGCTCCTTTCATGTTTGGTATTCTTTTTAATCTTTTGTGGTCGACTTAAACAGTTGCTTCTATTTTCAATCTCTTTAATCCCAATCGCTTCATTAGATTATAATTTGTGTAAGCCACTCCATTATTATTTTTTCTAAGTTATTCTTTTCTCTTTATTGAATTTATTTCAACATTTGATTCCATTTCATAAATATGATTTTATTGAATAACCAATGTGATTAAGTTAGGATTTGTTAAATTGCTTGTTGTTGTGTGAATGAGCAAATATGTTTAAATTATTTTTTATAAATACATAAATTGCATTATGTAGTATGTAATAGTCATTCAATATAATTTTATGGTTAATGTTGATTTTTCGACTTTTGTGTTATTATTAAATTTTGTTAGTGTGTGTCGTTCAATTTAACTTTTCCAAGGCAAATTATGCCTAGCACCACTGGCCTCGAATTCTAGATCCGCCCCCGACTTGTGCTCACCATTTATTCTAATACACTGCTTTTGACTTTATCTGACCCTTTATAATACTCCTATTGTAAAAGTGGTGCTGTTTATCTTATGACCATATAGAGTGTAGGACATGCAAACCCGGGTCACGAGTGAGTCTTTTCCTAAGTCAACATTTAGGCATCTTTCATTTTAGGAAGTCTCATGTGAGTCATTAAGGACATGCATGCATCAGGATGAGTTTTCCTTTCTTTGTCTAATGTCAAGGTCAAAGCCAAAGCCAACAATAAAGGGAAAGTATTGCGATGACAGGATATTTTGCAACTACCACAAATCCCGATGTAGGACCCGAAAGATTCCCGTTCGGGGAATCGGTTTCGGATGCGCTACTTAATGATCGGGAGCTGGCTAAGGTTGCTTAATCCTTAAATAATGATACTTTTATGGGAAATTGGAATCTAATAAACCAACCTTTGAGGGTGCTTTGATTTAACGAACCAACCTTTAAGATTAATATTAGACGAACTGACCTTAACACCTTATTTTTTCTAAGGAACCGCCACCGTGTCCAACTCGTCAGAAGTGAGACGTGACGGTGGCTTATGTGGAAGTTTTTTAAGCAAAAATAAAAATAAAATAACCATATTTTTATCTGAATTGGATTAAAATAATCAACAATTTTCATTTTTTTTAAATTCACCTCAGCACCCCTTCTCTCTCTCTCTCTCTCCCCCACTCTCTCTCTCCCTCTATCTATCCCCCTTTCTCTCACTCTCCAGCCCGACCGCCACCCTCCTCAGCCCCCCCTCTCTCTCTCTCTCTCAAACCCCCCCAGCCCCGACCCATCTCTCTCTCTAACCCCCCAGCCCCGACCCATCTCTCTCTCTCTCAAGCCCCCAACCTATCTCCCTGACCTCTCACTTTCTCTCTCAACTCCACCCCACCATCACCCTTCCTCACCACTGCCACTGCCTCACTCTCCATCGCCACAACCATCACCTCACCCTGTTTAGTCGCATTTTTTGGGCCTAAATAGCGCCTTTATACTTAGTCTTTTGACTCGTTTCTAGTTTATTTTCGTAGCTCTTATTGTGCTTTTGGTTATTTTGTAGGTTTTGGCGTTTTACATGAAAACGAGGCAAAAAGAACTATTTTAGAGCCTTTTTGAGAATTGCGAGAGATTTAACGGGGCAAGCCGAGTCAAAGACTAAGTAGAAGTCGAGGCCGGGTTCAAAGAACTTTCCAAGGAGTGTTTTCACCAAGCGTAGCACCCACTATATTCATTGTAGCGGGCGTTACAAGCCCAAATAACAATGTCCAGAACCGTAGCACCCGCTACACACATTGTGGCGGGTTCTACGCCCATGCAGCTTTACCCAAATGACGGTCGCACCCGCGACCAAGGAGATAGCGCCCGCGGGAGTTGCTGGATGACTTGAAGGAAAATGCTCCAGAGGAAGGTCGCGTCGGCGACCTTATTAGTGGCGCCCACGAAGACCCCTGCAGAAACCCTAAGGGGAAACATTCCTTTCGAAGATCGCGCTTGCGACCTTGATGGTAGCGGCCGCTACCTTGCACGGAGGAGAGAAATCGCCCTGAGTCTTTGCAAGATCGCGCCCCCGCAGCCACTTGATTTTCACGCGTTTTACTCAACTGAAGTGATGCGTTTTGTTCAACCTCTTTTGCTTTGCATAAATACCTTGATGAACAATTATGTTTAGAGAGGTGATTAATTAGAGAGAAAAACACTATCATAGTAAGGATTAGAGAGTTTTCATAGTAATCAGTGGGTGATTAGTGAGAGATTAGTGCAATTGTATTGGATTTGGTTGAAGTTTTATTGAAGTTTTGAAGATCTTTTCTACATTGGAGCTTGGAGTCCTTGATTGTTCTTGATCATCCATCCGATCATCACCATTTGGCTGAGAATTTCTCATCCCTAATCTCTTTTAATTAGCTTTAGTATTAGTTTAATCTCTGTTTTAGATTGAATTACTTTGTGTTTGTGATATTTGGATGATTGCATTTGCTAGTGTTGCTTTTACTGTTTTGAGTATGAATGTTATAGTTATTGATGTTGTTATTCTGTTGATTAGGATGTTTAGTGGCTAGAACCCTATGGGTTAAGGGGTTGATTAAGGATGTGAATGTGTGACTAGGAGTAGGTTAGGCAATTAGGGAGTGTTTAATGGGAAAACCACTTTTCCACTCCAATCCTTCCTTTAAGTAGGATGTGTTTAGGATCGAGAGCTCCCGAATGCATCCATTGCTTGTTAATGGAAGGTTAGTGATCGAATAGTTAGCACTCGCTCACGAGAGTGAGATAGAGACTAACTAGGAGATTCTATTTGATTAACCCTCTGAATCCTTGGTGGATTGTGAGGTAGTTAATCGGGATTATTCCTGAGAAAGAGAATTTCGTGGCCCTTCTTCAATAGAATCTTCATTTGGAATTCCTTGGTTTTCACTCCATCATTGTTAAAACCTACTTCCTTATCCATGTTTACATCCTGAAAATCCCCCGAAACTCATTTCATCATCTTGACTAAACCTTAGTCTATCTTTGTGCTCTGTCTTTGCTAGCTATCACCTTAAAAAAAAAAACATTGTTCTCTAGTAATCTTTGACCGACCCTGACCTAGTAACTCAAGTCTTAGGCCCCTAGCTCCTCGAGAAGAACGATACAAAACCAAGGTTACAAAATCACGTTACACAAAATGGCGCCGTTGCTGGGGAACAAGCGCACCTAGCTTAGTTTCTTGGTTTTAGGTTGTTTAAGATTACTTTCCTTGCTAGAGATTTGGTATCTTAGGTTGTTAAGGATGTGATTCTCTTGTTGTTTTCCGGTGTATGCAGTCACGCTCTCGACGTGGTCGATCGCCATTGACACCACCGATTTCAAACCCAGAGATTATTATTCGCCAAGTGAATGCCAGTTCTAGACGTACACGCCAACAAATGGAGTAAAGGAGAATTGAATTCGAAATGGCTGACGGAATACCCGATCCATCTCGTACCCTAGCTTCATATTCATTGCCATCCTCGGGTATGGGAGGCGATCCCATCGTTTTACCATATTTACCTGCAAATGCGTCATTCGAGTTTAAACCATATCTACTGGATATATTTGAGAGCACTCCATACCATGGAGGTGAACACGAGAACCCCATCGAATACATCAACTGATTTGAAAAACATATTGGGTTTGTGCATATGAACGGTGATTCCGCCGAATATATGAAGTTGAAGTTCGTCCCTCTCACCTTGAAGGGGAAGGCATTATTATGGCTCAATACTTGTCCGTCGGGTACTTATTCTTCATGGGACGCCCTCAGCCGTGATTTTCTTCAAAGGTTCTTTCCTACCGATGAGACATGTAGGTTGAGGTAAGCTATTATGAGTTTCAAACAAGAGCCCGATGAAACATTATTTGAAGCATGGGGGGAGGTTCAAAGGCCTTCAACAGTGGTGTCCTCATCACAATCTAGAATATTGGCTTCTTTTACATCATTTCTATTCCAGATTATGTGGATCTTTCCAAGAATCTATTAATCATGCTTCGAGAGGCAAGTTCCTTAAGAAAACAGCGGAAGAGGCAAATGTATTTTTGCATGAGTTATCTCAAAACTCTCGACATTGGGGAGTAGGCCGTGGATCAAAAGATGGAGGTGCTTCTTTGGAGAGCAACCCAACAATCAAATTTCTTATGAATGCCGTGTTGGAGATGCAATAAAAGAAAGCCCTTGAGGAAACTACAAGGCAAGTCAAAGTTGCCCAAGAGATACCATTGCTTATTCCTACCCCAGACGCTAGGGTTGTTATGTGTGATTATTGTGGAGGACCACATCCTTCACAACAATGTGGTGAATGTCAACTCGAGCAAGTTCAAGCTGTGTATCCCAACAACAATCTTTCCTATTCCACACAACACCCAGTACGCCCTCGTGGGAACTATGCTTATAACCAACAACCTCCACAAAACCAAAACCCACCTCCCGGATTTCAAAACCAAAACCGCCGCCCATTCCAACAAAACACCCATCATGATTAATCATCCTAAACCTCAAAATCACCCCAAGAGCTTTCTATTGAGCAATGGTTGCAAAAGATTTCTTTGACTCAAGATAAAGATCAAGCCTGTATCAAAAACCTTGAGATGCAATTGGCTTAAATGGCCCAACAAGCCAAACCTATCCAATCTCTTCTTAGCCAACCTCAACCCAACCCTTAGGGGCAACTAAATGCAATTACCTTGAGGAGTGGGAGAGAGATTGAAGGTCCTAAAATGGTGATTGATTAGAGTGTCTTGGGAGAGAAAGAAGGTGATGTGGTGGACATTACGGAGGAGGAGGATTTGGAAGAGAAAAAAGAGAGTGAGTTTGAGTTAGTGGAGAGAAGCAAGGAGGTTTGTGAGGAAGATCAAGGAGGAAAGTCTAGTTTTGAGGATGAGTTGATTGAGAAAGAGAAAGATGAGATGGAGAGAGTAAGAAAAGGGAAAGGAGTTATGATAGAAGAAGAACCAAGTCATGCCATTGAGAAACTAAAGACCCAACCACCGCCGGTTCCTTTTCCCGAGCAGTTGGCCAAACCAAAGTCGGATGCTAAGTTTTCAAAGTTCATAGCGATGCTCAAGAAACTTCAAGTGAATATTCCATTCCTAGATGCTATTTCTGAGGTTCCCTCCTTTACGAAGCATTTGAAGGAACTTCTTACAAGCAAGCGAAGAATTCAAGAGAAGTCTACTATTCACTTGACAGCTGATTGTAGTGCCATTATTGAGAACAAAACCCCAGAGAAACTCGCTGACACCAGGAGTTTTTCTATTCCTTGCACTATTAGTGATATGAGGATTGGTCGTGCTCTATGTGATTTGGGAGCTAGTGTGAGTGTTATGCCTTATTCTATTTGCCACAAGTTGAATCTTGATGATTTGACTCCCACAACAATCAATCTTCAATTAGCCAATCGTTCCGTGCGTAGACCGATGGGTATTTTAGAAGACATTCTAGTCCAAGTGGGCAGATTTCTCATACCATGTGATTTTGTCATCTTGGAAATGGATGAGCATATCAACATCCCTATTATTTTGGGACGCCCATTCCTTGCTACGGCCGGAGCGATGATAGACGTGAAGAATGGCCGCATGTCATTACATGTCGCGAATGAGAGCATCGTTTTTAACCTTGAAGGGACTTTGAAGAATCCATCATTTGGGGATTCATGCTATGCTATCGACATCATGGAGGTGCTAGTTGACGAATATGTGGAAGAGTATCATATGCTTGAGTCATCATGTGAAGATCCTTTAAGGGCAAATCTTCTTGAATCTTTTAAATTTGATCCCGAAGGTACCGATATCACATTTCTTACCAACCTTCTCAACTCAACACCGGTGCATGATGAGATTTCTATTGATGAACCTTATTTTGAGTGTATGGAAAGACAAGAAGTTATATGCAAAAGTATGTCCTCTTCTCAAGATAAACCCTCTCCCCCTAAATTAGAGCTTAAACCCTTGCCCCCTTCTTTGAGTTATGCTATCTTAGATGAGCATGAATCTTGTCCTGTTATTTTGAATTCTAAATTGCAAGAACTTGAATTGTCTAAATTGCTCGATCTTTTGAGGAAGCATAAGGGTGCATTGGGGTATAAGATTGAGGACTTGAAGGGTATTTCACCATCTATCTACATGCATTCTATTGATTTGTTGGATGATACGAAACCTACTAGGCAAACACAATGTAGATTAAACCCTAATATGTAAGAAGTAGTTTAAAAAGAGGTGGTTAAGCTTTTGGCTGCCGAGATCATCTTCCCCATCGCATTTCATTGAGAATTATGCAAATTAACCATAAGAGAGGACTTCCTTATCATCCTCAAACTCACCATAAGAAAGGGCGCCATCCTCAAGAGGCTATCAATACATCCTAGTAGCGGTTGACAATGTGTCAAAGTGGATTGAAGCGATTCCATGCGTGAGATGTGATTGAAAGTCTGTGGCAAAATTTTTGAAGAAAGTCATTTTTCCTAGATTCGGTATTCCAAGAGTTATCATCAGCGACAACGGATCTCATTTCATTGAGAAGAGGTTTGAGTCCTTGTTATCTAAGTATGGTATTAACCATAAGAGAGGACTTCCTTATCATCCTTAAACTCAAGGCCAAGTGGAGATTTCAAACCACACTATTAAAGAAGTTTTGGAGAAGACTATCAATTCCTCACGAAGAGATTGGGTAGACAAGCTCGATGATGTTTTATGGGCTTATTGTACCTCATATAAAACGCCCATAGGAACCACCCCATACCGCCTTGTCTATGGGAACGCATGCTATTTTCCCGAATAGCTCGAACACAAGACAATGTGGGCCATTAAGAAGATGAACTACGATCTTAAGGCAGCGGGGGTGAATCGATTATTCCAATTAGAGGAGCTTGAGGAATTAAGGCGACACTCCTATGAAAACAATAGGATCTACAAAGAGCGCACTAAAGCTTGGCATGACAAGAGGTTTAATCATCGTGATTTTGTGGTTGGTGATAGAGTTCTCATCTTCAATTCAAGACTTAAGCTCTTTTCTGGTAAATTGAGGTCGAGATGGTCGGGACCTTTTGAGATTGTGAAAATCCTTCCTGCCGGAGTTGTAGAGCTTCAAAATGAAAAGGGATATCGTTTCAAGGTAAATTCTTCAAAAATCAAGCCATATGTCATGGAAGAGGAGTATGTGGGGACCGTAGTGGTGTGCGTTGCTGATTTTGATGAATGAAATGGAGTATTAGGTGGAGCTGGAGACCTAAAACAAGCAAACCTTGAGGAGGTACATGTTACTTCCTTTTCTTTAATTTTTCTTTTTAGTTGTTCTTATTTTTCCATTTTATGTCTCTTTTGTTTCTTTTTTCTTGATGTATTAGTTCTAGGGAGAGAGAAAAATGAAAAATAAAAATGAAAGAAAAATGAGAAAATTGGAAAAATTTAGAAAAATTAAGAGTAAAGGCAAGAGTGAGAAGTGAAATTCTTGTGAAAAAAGAGAAGCGGAGTGAGGTTTTTAAGTGTTAGGATGTATTTTAGAGTGTTTGAGAGTGTGAAGAAAAGAGAGCTTAAAGATGAGAGGAAGTGGAAGTCTTAGGACTTAGAATTATTTTGGAGAAAGTGAAAAATTTCAAGTCAAAATAGAAGAAGGTAGCAGGCGCGGTGGTCCAGGTAGCACCCGCTACCTTCAGTTGGAAGAAGCCTTAAAATGCTGAAATTCATTTCGTCACGCCCGACACAACAGAAGTAACGGCCGCGACGCCCTGCCCAGTTTTCCGCCAGAAAGAGTTCGCAGGTGTCACCATTGCACTTCGCCCCCGCGAAAGATCCCAACTGAATTTTTCGTTTTTCTCTCCAGACAGACATCGGCCCCGCGGTGTGCTCACTTCGCGGCCGCGACCAGTCGAACGACAGAAATCTGTCGGGCTTTTAACCCCTTTCTTCCTCTTTCTAATTCATTTATTCCTCATTCTTCACTCTCAAAAAGCTATTTCCCTCTCTAAAACCCTAACACCTGCGACCTAAGCCCTCCAAATCTCCACAAATTTCCCCTCTTTCAATCTCTATTTGCGAAATTCGTGCCCTAGCCGCACCATCTGCAGCCACATTCACCTCTTTGGTGTTCTCAAGGTGCGAATTTTTTGTGGGTCTTCTTCCTTGGAGGCCGACTAGAGCAGAGGAACATTCCAAAGTCTCCATTCCAGGTATTCCTTGCATTCTTGTGTGTCAATTTCGTTTTTTTGCTGATTTTGGGTGTTGCTTGTGAGTTTTCTTTCTGGAACTTAGGATTTGTGTCAAGTTTTTGCTTCCTTGCTCCTTATTAACTGTCATGGGGCGGTCAAAGAGGACCCGTGCAAACAAATCACCATCTCCCTCACCTCCTCCTGAGCCATCATCACCGGAAAAGAGTAAGATTCAGCCAGCCACTCTGATTAGACGTTGTGCTCGCACCAAGGTTACTTTTCGTGGTGGACCACACAAGCCAATGTTTGAAAAGTTTCAGGAGCGCAAAATTTATGCTCCGGATACATATGACGGGGATACCATAGAAGCCCTATGCTGCAAGTCGAGTTTCGCTTTCTTCATTGAAACTCTGAGATGAGAGTCATTTATAAACATCAATGAGCCAATTGTGGATCAACCTGTTCTACAATTTTTAAGCTCATTGCAAATTTTCACCGACGGGTATCCAGAGACGACGTTCAATTATAGAATGGCAAACAAGGAGATAAATTGTTCCGTTAAAGAGTTTTGTTAAGCTCTTGAACTTCCGGAAGAGGGGTTATACTATGAGGAGTGTGAAGACTTTGATGAGCAAAATGCAATGAAAGCCTTGTCATGCTGGAGACGAGCACCAGTCGATTCTGACGAAGAACTTAAGAAGTACCACTGCCCCGTGAATTTTAAATCCCGAGATTTTTGTAATCTCGCTATTCAACTACTCCATCTGGTGGTTGCTAACTCTGTGTTTGGGCGAGATGAGGAACGAACCAACATCCGCAAAGATGATCTCTTTGTCATTGTCAACACCGTGAAAGGGCGTAGGGTCAACACAGGCTCATGCATTCTACATCATCTTAAAGAGATGCACACAGACATTAACCCCACAACTATAGGGATGGGACAAATAATATGTCATTTCCTTCGAAAACATGTTTTCGGTGCTTATATTCACAAATGGAAGCCGCGGTATGTCCCCAATCCTATTGATAGGAGTTGGTTGACTAAGATGGGTATCATCGCCAAGCGTCAGTCCCATACCATTTATTTCCATCGTTATGACGATAACAATAACTTTATCCCTCTTGATCAAAACAATGTCGAGCAGTGGCTTGATGTCGCCAACCCTGAAAATTGGTCATGCGGACAGTTCCAAGGTTGGCCGCAGAAAGTTGGAAGTGCGCACGTACCTGTTTCAGAGTTGTTGGATGACGATGAAGATAGTGAACATGAAGGGGTGTATGGAGACCAAGCACCACATGTCGATTGGGGCCGAGTTTTATCTACGATCGAGCATACGACTATCGATATGAAAGAGCATCGCAAACTTCTCCATTCTCAATATAAGTTTCTCAAGAGCCAGTAGAAAGAAATTGTGAGTTTGCGTACTCAATTACAACTCCATGAAGGGTATTTCCACCAGCAAAACCAGTATATGAGGGACTGAGGATTCCACCATTACTCCGTAGCGGGTCATATTCCAGCACCACATGACTACGAGATTCCGTACTATCCGGCATACTTTCCACACCACCCCTATCCTCATCCGGGAGGATCCGATCAATGATCGTTGGAAGCGTCCCCGCCCCCACTAAATCTTTTGATTGATTTTGCATGTAGTGTAAGTCTGGGGGGCGAGGGGGTTGTTTTATCGGGGACTTGGTGGGGGGGAAGTAGTTGTGAGTTGGAGTGTGCTGTCTTATTTTGGCTTGTGTGATGGTTGGTCTCCGGTTTAATCATTAGTGGCATGTTCTTCATTGTTTGTGTCAAAGTCTTGTTTTGGGTTCTTTGGATGGTTTGATTTGGGGAGTGTTGCGAGCGTTTCACCCTCAATTCCCGCCTCAAGAAGTGAGATTCGGGGTTGAGGTATATCATTGATAATGCATATATTGTATATATCATTTAAGTTCTTAGTTTTAGTGAGTTTTCTCTTATTATTTTACATCTTGCATGTGATTTTGTCAAGCTTTGGTTGTTATTCCTTTTGAAAATCTTACCCTTGTTGCTTGACCACTTCGGATCATGGATTGAGTGAGTGCAATAGAAGAGCTTGAGGTAATATCTTTCTACTCTCCTCTCTTCTTGATAAATAGTATGATCCATTGCATGCTTGATTTTATTTTTGGTGGCATACCCGTGGTATGAATGTGTTGGGCATATTTTGTTGATGGAGCCGTGTGGGCTCGGGTCGCCACCACTTGCTTACTAGTTGTTTTGTATATATGTGTTGTTTCTATTTCTCTGCCCTTTTTCTTGAAACACCCTTCCCACAATGAAGACATTGTGGCATTTTAAGTGTGGGGAGGGGGGGGGGGAGACATTTCATGTCCGCGGGTAGATAACCTAGATTTTTCATTTTGTTTTTTCCTTATTTTTATGTAAAATTTGAAAAATAATTGTGTGAAAAAGGAGAAAAAAGGGAGTGAAAAACCTTTTTAGTTTTCGTTTTTCTTTCGTTTTTGCTTTGTTTTAGCAAAAGTGTAGTCAATGCTTCGAAAACTTTCTTAATCTCCTTGAAAGCAACCCGTATGAGCATTATCGACATTAGTTTAAGTTTTGTCAGGAATCATCTGTTTAGATTCCCTTCGTTAAATGCTTAATAAGATCCTTGATTCTTTCACGTTCATCTTGAAATTGAAAGACTTTAGTAGATCATTTCCGAGCTTGTTGAAAAAGTGAAAGTCAATTAAATTAATTAAATCTTAATGTTAAGTTAGTCTATCTACAAAGAGTGGTATGAGCGGCGCGGTGCTTTTACCCCTTAAGTACTTCGTTTTCATAACGATGAGGCGTATGGAGTAGCCTATGTTGGGAGGATAAACTCCGTTATGGGCCGTTCAATTACCGAAAAAACCAACACCAATCTCGTTGAGCCAAATTATAAGGCCAACGCTAAAATGAATCATAATAAATATGAAGTTTTTCCCTTGCGTTTCCTGCGGCCCTCACCAAGCCAAGGGCGACATAAGCGAGGGAGATCGGTGCTTAAATAATCTTTTGCTTTGATACAAGCTTGGAATGTGATTTTCTCTAGATCAATCAGAATCGAGTAGAATAACACTTGCTCTTGAGCACATAGGATCTTGTTTTGTAGAAGATGTCGGGAATCGAAAACCTTAAAGATTGGCAATGTCTTAAACTAAGTGTTTTGGTATGTTCATAATGGTTCCTTTCGGTCGATTAGTATCGTTTTCCTTGCGGCGATAGCATGATTCTTGGAACGAGCAACATTTCTTTTCTTTCTTTTCTAAACTTGTTTTGTTTTTCACTTTCCCTATATCCTTTTTCTTTGGCGTTTGTGGGTATAGTGGCTACAAACCCTCACGAGACCCACCTCGTCCACCCTGCCAGGGAGTTCAAAGGGCTTGGTGCATACGCTAAATGAACTCATTTTCTCCCACGACAGAGGAGTTTGTGTTTAGTTTAGGTAGTTTTTGTTTTATTTTGCTCGGGACGAGAAAAAGTTTAAGTGTTGGGGGTGTTTAGTCCCATTTTTTGGGCCTAAATAACGCCTTTATACTTAGTCTTTTGACTCGTTTCTAGTTTGTTTTTGTGCCTTTTACTGTGTTTTTGGTTATTTTGTAGGTTTTGGCGTTTTACATGAAAACGAGGCAAAAAGAGCTATTTTAGAGCCTTTTTGGGAATCCCAAGAGATTTCCTTGGCCAAGCCGAGTCAAAGACTAAGTAGAAGTCGAGGTCGGGTTCAAAGAACTTCCCAAGGAGTGTTTACACCAAGCGTAGCACCCGCTGCATTCATTGTACCGGGCATTACAAGCCTAGATAACAATGTCTAGAACCGTAGCACCCGCTACACACCTTGTGGCGGGCGCTACGCCCAGGCAGCTCTACCCAGATGAAGGTCGCGCTCGCGACCAAGGAGATAGCGCCCGCGGCACTTGCTGGATGACTTAAATGAAAATATTCAAGAGGAAGGTCACGGCCGCGACCTTATTAGTGGCGCCCGCGAAGACCCCTAAAGAAACCCTAAGGGGAAACATTCCAGTCGAAGATCGCGCCCGCGACCTTGAGGGTCGCGGCAACTACCTTGCGCGGAGGGAGAAATCACCCTGAGTCTTTACAAGATCGCGCCTGCGACCACTTGATTTTCTCGCTTTTTACTCAGCTGAAGTGATGCGTTTTGTTCAACCTCTTTTGCTTTGTATAAATACCTTGATGAACGATTATGTTTAGACAGCTGGTTCATTAGAGAGAAAAACACTATTAGAGTAAGGATTAGAGAGTTTTCATAGTAGTTAGTGGGTGATTAGTGAGAGATTAGTGCAGTTATATTGGATTTGATTGAAGTTTTGAAGATCTTTTCTACATTGGAGCTGGGAGTCCTTGATTGTTCTTGATCATCCATCCGATCATCACCATTTTGCTGAGCATTCCTCATCCCTACTTTTTTTTATTAGCTTTAATATTAGTTTAATCTCTATTTTAGATTGAATTGCTTTGTGCTTGTGATATTTGGATTATTGCATTTGCTAGTGTTGCTTTTACTGTTTTGAGTATGAATGTTATACTTATTGATGTTGTTATTATGTTGATTAGGATAGTTAGTGGCTAGAACCCTATGGGTTAGGGGGTTGATTAAGGATGTGAATGTGTAATTAGGAGTAGGTTATGCAATTAGGGAGTGTTTAATGGGAAACCACTTTTCCACTCCAATCCTTCCTTCAAGTAGGATGTGTAATTTCTCGAACGATGTAACAAAGGTAGCGTAAGCCCCTAGTTTAGAATTGCTTGTTTTTGAGTCTGTTCATGATCATGTGATTGCCAGTTATCCGCTGATTCGGTGCGAACGTCTTTTGCTCTTGTTGAGAAGGTGAGCCAAACTCGAGTGTGATGAGAGTGGGCATTAAGAACAGAACCTCATACTTGTAGTAATGACCGAGCTGAAAGGTCCTCAAAGGGTGAGATAAGATGAAGAGGCTATAAAATGTTGGTTGGAAGATGTATGGTGAAAGAGACGGTTGACAATGAGATGTGGAGACACTTAAGAATGATCGTGTCTTGAAAGGGAGAAGAAATGGTCAAATGGGATAGACATTAGCTCTTGAGAAAAGGTTGAAAGGGATGGTAGATGAGAGTTTATTGATGAATGAGATAGGGAGACACTCAAGAATGATCGTGTCTTGAAGAGATGGTCAAATGGGATAGTCATCATCTCTTGGGAAAAAGTTGGAACATGGTTATGGAATGATGTCCAAGTCTGACGGAAGGAAAAAAATGGAGGTTTGACGATGGTGATAGAACCCAGGGTTTCCTCTCCTTCTGCCTAGCCCGCCCGAGTGGGTTTTCCGACTAGCTTTTTATTCTATCTTTTTTTCAATTCTCTCAAAGACCAGTTTATTCAACGATGGATGTTGTCTAAAGTGAACGGTATTGGCTGGGCCTCGAATAGGTTTTCCTACGTATCCGAGGTGGAATCAGGCCAGTCGTAGTTCTTTAAGCGCAACTTTGATAGGTAATGCCTTAAGGAAGACTTAACGGTTCAAAAAGATGGTCATGAAGGTTTGAGGGTTCATATGCAGGTTATGGATGGTTATGAAGGCTAAAAGGTTTAATTTGGTGAAGGTTTGAGACTGACAAGCTTAAGGGATTTTTTTTTCCCTTTGGTATGCATGGTTCTCCTTTCCGCCTTCTAACTTCTTATTCTCCCCTCTAATCTTTCTTTTTTCTCTTTTTTTCTTTCCTTTTCCTCCTATTTTTTTTTTTTGCTATCTCTCTTTTTTTTTTCCTTCTTGCTCCTCTTTTTTCACACTTCGTCATGGGTTGCCTCCTGTTCTCCTTCGGCCATAACACACCTTTTAGATTCGGTTAATGCATGGAGGAAAGGGTTTTGAAAAAGGTTGAGGCTTGACGACAAGGTCAAAAATGTAAATGGTAGGTGAGTCGAGATTGGATGAAAAGATGAAGGTAATATGGGTGCTGGAATAAAGGTTGGGTTCAAGCCCCCTGTCCTCGACACATTTGGTTAAGCTGCGAGATTTCTATTCAGCGTAGTGCTCACTTCAGAGATAATATTGGGTTTGGTCTTTCCGGACGACATTCTCTCTTTTTGCGCAGCTTGTTGGATGAGAGATGCAGGCTGACTTCTCTCGTGAATTTTTTTCTCTCCTTTTTCCCGATTTGCCTCAACGAGGTTTTCAAACCGGTCATTATATAATTTTTCACTCTTTTTTTTTGAATTTTTTTTGAGTTTGTCTCTTTATCTCTCTAACCCTGGATTCAAGAAATGAAAGGATGAGAATGAGGTACATGAAAAAGATGAAAGGATAAAAGTAGGTGAATTTTTCAGACTTGGTTTGTGCGAATGATGAATTGATGAGAGAACTTTTCAACTCAAGTCAGAAACACAAGCAGGAAATTTTGTTTGATCGAATAGAACCAAGAGCAACCGAATTCAAGAAATGAATGAAGAACTGACTCTAACAGACTCTGAGCATGAAATGCTTGACAACCAGGACCCTTGCTAACTCTAAAGCCCCTTGATGATGTGCCCTCCCTATCTTCGTATGGGGAATCCATGTTATATATGGTCCTCTGTGCTGATTTCGGTAGGGGCAATTTTCCAGACTGGATCATGTGCTCCAAAATCTAACAATTCTCTGTGTTGTTCCCTCATGATCTATGGTAGTTGCAAAATTGCCCGTCATCCAAATATTCTCTTTATGGTTTGCTCAAGCCTTGACCTTGACACTAGACAAATGAAGAAAACCCCATCCCTATGCATGCATGACCTAAATGACCTATATGGACTTCCTAAAATGAAAAGAACCTATATGCTGACTCGGGAGAGACTCACCCAAGACATAGGTTTGAATGTGCCAACTGACCTACATGAGACTTTCTAGGATGCAAGACACTTGCATGCAGACACTAATATAAAGACTCATCCTAGACTTTATATGATACTTTCTAAAGAATGCAAGACACTTACATGCAGACACTAACTCAAAGATTCATCCTAGACCTTAAAGAAAAAGACACTTATATCTTGACTCAAAAACAAAGATTCGCCCATCACCTGGGTTTACACTGGACTTTCTAAAAGAGACAAACACACATTAATCCAGAAAAAGACTCATATGACCTAGACCAAAGACTCACCCATGACCCGGGTTTAGACTTCCAAAAACAAAACACACATATTGACTTAAGAAAAGAATCACATATGACACGACCTTGTATGAAACTTCTTAAAGACTGAAAGACATTTACATCCTGACAAAGACTTACTCATGACCTGGGTCTACCAGACCATATATTATACCTCTTAACATGTAAGACACCTATATACGAACTCAGGAAACAACTCAACTACGATACAAATTTGCGTGACAAGAACACTTTTTACAACAAGAACATTATAAAGGGCCGGATAAAGTCAAATATAGCGAGTCGACATAAGTTGGAAAGCACAAGTGAGTGTTTCTCAATTTGGATGGGCTTAAACCACAAGCCGACCGTTTTAAGGAGAATCCATCACTTGAACTAACAAACTTAGGTTAACTCAAGCTATGATGGCTACTATACAGATTAGAATAATGCTCAACACACTGACAATCTGACTTCTATTTACACACTCTTTTTTTATTGTGACCCAGCACACTTATTTACTTTACTCAAGGAAAGTGGATGTTGTAAAAGACCGAATAAAGCCATCAAAAGGCGAGTTAAAACAGACTTATAAACTCAATTATAAGTTCCACCATGGATGGGCTTAACAACGGGCCGACCATGGATTTGTTAGACTTAATAATCAAGTTTATAAATTTATTTTCTCTAACCCTGAGACTATTATGCGGACTAGAATAACACACACTGACTTTGTTTGATTATTAATCAATTTTCTTTGGACCATGAGTTAGAAAATACTGAGAAGGGTCGATTAAAATCATCAAAGGTGAGTTAAAATGAATTGATAAACAAGGATAATTAATCTTTAAAATAGATGGACCTCAGCACCGGGCCGACCGTAAAATTTAAGGTTATTTAATCGAGTTTATAAACTTATTTCTTCTCAGACCCAACGATCATTACGTGGACTAAAATAATATCTCAAATCAGGTCCGGCCTTAATGAAGACCCAACAGACAGACACATATTTTCATATAGTATACAACAAGCTTTATTTATTTATTCAACGAAAATGGATATTGTAAAGGACTGAGGTCCTGTTCTTTTCTGCGGTTGGCAAACTGCGGTGCCACAGCATACTGTAGTTTGCTACAACTCACCACAAAATACCATTCTACCACAATTTACCACAACCCACCACAAATTACCTTTTCCAATTACCTTTTCACAATTACCAATACAATATTTATCATCCAAAACAATACAATATTTCAACTCACTTTTTCCAATTACTTTTTCACAATTACCAATACAATATTTATATATATACAAACAACTCACCACAACATACCAATAACCTGCCACAATTACACCGCAACACGCCACAATTTCACGACAACATATCACGCCATACCGCGTCATACCACATAAAAGATCAGGTCTTGAATAAAGCCAACAATAAGCGAGTTATAATTAATTTATAAGCTTAATTGGTAAATCCGATATAGTTGGGCCTATCAACGGGTCATCCATAAATGTGATGGATTTAATAATTAAATCTATAAATTAATTTACTCAAGCCTAGTGACTATTATGCAGTCTAAGACGCTATCCATCAACTTTGTTGGATTTTTAATTAGATTTTTTTGGGACCTTTATTAAGTGAACATCGTAAAGGGTCATATAATATCATCAAAGGTGAGTCAATTTTTATTTATTAATTAAAATAATCAACCCTTTGTACATAAATGAGCCCTTCCACTTGGCTATCCATAATGTCTCGAGTCTAATTGTCTTAATTAATAAAGAATCCTCTTCTCAACTCAATGAATTTTATACGGGCTAGAACGAAGCCTCTAAACTAGGGTCAACTCTTTACAAAAAGAAAAAAGAAAAGGGGAAGGGGAACATATATACACATAGCATACACATGAGGGGTACCCTAAACCAAGCCTTTACATTCATGGATCACTATGGTTGGTTTAACATGGCCTACCGCATGTTCTCGCCTCGGTGCACTTCACCCATATAAAAATTTGTGGGTAAAGTGTGAGGCGTTGCTCGTCGGACTTCAAGGAAGCTTTCGAGTATAACATGGGGAGAACAGAGGCCAAATGCTTGGCGATGTAGAGTGCATCATACAAGTAATGGCCGCCCGCTCTCGGGTAAAAATCCTAGTTTTTCTTAAACCGTCGCCTTTGTGCTCCCGTGTCAAAAGACCCGTCGAGTGGCCTGGATGCAAGATGTCTAAAAAAGAATAATAAAATAGCGAAATAAATTAACTTCTCCCTTTTACAATTTTAAATCAACTCGATTTGTTCAAGTTTTACCCTCTGTTTAAGTTTAAGTCCCCAGTGAAGTCGCCAATCTGTAGGACCCGAAAGATTCCCATTCGGGAAATCAGTTTCGGATGCGCTACTTAATGATCGGGAGTCGACTAAGGTTGCTTATTCCTTAAATAAGGATATACTTTTATTTTATGAAAATCGTTTTCGAGGTGATGAAGCTTTATTCATTTACAAACTCTTTTATATTACAAAAATACTCGAAATTACAAGAAAATATTTTACTAATGATTAACACTTAATCCATCCATAAACTCGGGCCAAAGAGGAAACACGAGGCCCACCTAGGAGAGTCATAGGCCACTTGACCTTTGACAATTCCTTGGATGGGCCTATCCGTTCTCGGCCCAAGGGAAAATGGGTACAAAATGGCAAAGGTCAGGCGGCCTATGCCATTTTCCAGGCCCTTTTCTCTTGGTCGATTCCATAATTTATAAATAGAGTGTAAAATCATTAGTAATTATTTTTTAGTAATAACATGTATTTTTAATAACAAAAAAGGTTTATAAAAGAGAAAGAATCGCCAATCGATTTAAAGAAACTGACAAACCATAAAAATAAAAGGATCACTCCGGTCTGCGAACCCGAATTCTAGATTTGGGGGTAAGGTTACGAATTCTAGAATTAAAATAGTTTTCGAATCAGCATGTTTGAAAAAAGACTCCACTAAAACCGAACTTGAAATGAAATGAGCAGGGAGAAGTTTAATAGATTTCACAATGTTATATTCTTGATCATGCAATGTTAAAACATGAGGTTTTATTTACAAAATATGTACAAATAAGAAATTAAAGCATGAATTACATGATTAAATACAATAGCAAAGATGAGCAATCCTTGCTAGATGGTGGATAAGATGGAAATGAAGATCGATCCCTTGACTTAGCCTCGGTTTGGAGCTTGGATGAAAGGATGAGTGTGAGAACGGTTAGAAAGGTGGTGTATGGATGATAGTATGGTGATAATGACGATTATGTGAGAGGATTAGAGAGGGAGAATGGATGGTAATAGAGAAAATAAAGAGTGTGTTTATGGAGGTTTTTTGGGGGGATTAGATGATGGAAGTTGTTGATTAAATGAGGCTGGAATGAAGGGGTATTTATAGGTGGAGAGGTGAGTGTTTAGGAGGGAAGGAGTGGGGAACATGATCCAAGGATCATGCCCTCAATATGCATGATTAAAGGTTAAGCGGCCACTTGATGATATTATGGTCAATCCGAGTCAAATCAAGGAGGCTATGATCATGGGATAGCTTGGGAAATCAGGCGCCAAATTTGAAATAAATGTCAAAGGCTAAGCGGCCTATGACATTTAATCACAAGGATTGTTGACTTTGCGGTCAGCAATGGACCGGTGATTAAATGTCAAAGGCTAAGCGGCGTTTGCATTTTAATATGGGCCGGAGTTGCTTGCTGGGCCCATTTTCTGGGCCTGAGAGTTGGTGTAGGCCACTTAGCTTATGCAACTTGCTAAGTGCAACTTCGAACGACCATAACTCTTTCATCCGGACTTCGGTCGAGGCGATTCAGAAGGCGTTGGAAAGATTTTGATGTTTACTTTAATCTCATCAAAAGAAAAAAGGTGAATGAGACTTTTGGAAAAAATGAGATTAAAAAAGGTGAGCATATGTATGTGGAAATGGTGCAAAATGAAGGCTTTTTGTGGTGGGTTGGCCTGATCGGTTTCGGTTGATGGAGGCCTATTAGCTTTGATTTCCTTCTAGCCTCTTCTCTTGTTGCCCCCGGGTTGTACCCTTTTCCCAGTATAAAATTTGGTGTCTACACCCGAGGGCATGCACTGAGAATTGTTAGACTCTGAAGAATAAAATTAAGGTTATGATCCTATCAGGGAAACTACGTCTACCAAAAGCAACGAAAAAGACTAGTTAGAGCATGAATTCCCCAGGGCCTAGACAAATGCAGAGGGGGCATCGCATGAAAAGGGCTTTAGAGTTAGCTAGGGTCCTAATTATCAAGCATTTTGATTCTGGAGTCTGTTGGAGTTAAGTTTATAGGTGAACAACAAGAACTTTGTAAGATAATGTCTATAATGCTTATTATAACGTATACTTTTCATAATTGAAACATAAGACATAGTAATGAAGATAATGTTATTTGTATCTAACCTTGAGCCACTAGATTAAAGGAAAAAGTTGAGTTACGAGTCAATTAAACTTTCTTGAGTTTCTTACTTCATAGATTGACATTTTTGTTGACTTTGAAAGTAGGTAACAAGTCATTCTAATCTTTCACCTAATATCATTTTCAAAGTGTGCTAACATAAATAAGTTGATTGGCTATATAAGATATTAGACTTTTGAAAAATATTGATGAAATTTGAACCGTGTGGGATCAGTTCACTTTTTGTTTCGCCTACGGTTCACGATTTGCTACAAGTCACCCTCTCATTTCCTCGAAACTAACCCGGTTTCAACATCCATTTCATGGTGGATACGGGTCCTTTGAGGGTCATTATGGGCACTAAGAGGGCGGTGTTTCATTCTACAAAGACCGCGGGCCACAAGATGTCATCTAGGGTCTCAATAGGATCATTCCCGAGCCTTCTAGGGGGCTTTGGAAACATCGGCAAGAATAAACACAAGGCGTTGAAGGCGTTTAAAGGCTAGAAATACGCGTGCCTTCACGCTTTCGATCATAACTCCTTCAATATAAATCCGATGGGTCTCAAATTTTAGGAGCTTAAAGAACATACTGAGAGCTTTCCGTCGATATCTTACATTCCTACAACAAAGTTTGGATGAAAAAGTTATGCGCATTTGAAGTCGGCAGGGATAAGCTGCCCAGAAGACTGACTCGCCCGAGCCACCCTGTGACTCGCCCGAGTCACCTTGCTGCCATAGTTTGTCGCGCCCGCAACAGTCCTGGTCGCGCCCGCGACATGCCCTGTGACGCGCGTGCTGTTTCGTTTATTTTGTTCTGTTTTAACCTAATTTCCTATTTAGTATATACACCATGTTTAACACTCTTTTCTAGATAGTTTTTTGATGATGAATGTTTAGGAGTTACACTCAAGAAAATTCCTCTCAATTGGAGAGTTCGTAATTGTGGGTTTGCAACCCTAATCAATGAAACTAATCCTTTTGGTGGAAATTGCTTTGTGAATTCTCTTCTTTGTGAGTGGGTGCTTATCCTCTACTCTTTGTGAGATTTCTTGGGTGATTCAAGACTCTTTGCTTGTGGGAGATCCTTGTGCTAGAGATTGAATATCTTAGTTCAATTTGGTGAGATTTCTCTCTTTAGAATTGTTCATATCTTTTATTTCCATGTTTTCTCCATTAATCCAAAAACCCCTAAAAATTGGTTCATAGTGTTTATGAGTTCTATGGGTGGATTTCCATCATCCACATAATTGCTATAAACCCTAGGCTGCCGCATCGTCCCCCTCTCTAATATTTCAAAGGGAGTTTTTTTCCATATGTAATTTTTAAGAGATATTTATTGTCCTCGGTATAATTGAGAAATATTAAATAATTACACCCATCTGACATGAGAAGCTACGTAAAATTGAGAGAGAAGTTAATGGTTCGATTAGATGAACTGATGAGATAATTTTTTTTTTAAAAAAAACAAAACACTTGGCGCGACTAGTGTTATTTTGACATAGGCCATCATCGATGATGAGGCTACACCAACACGTTCCAAGAATCTAGGCAAAATTGGGTGAGATAATGCAGACAATGTTGGGCATATTAAGCATACATGTAATTATTTGCATTCTCACATGTCCGAACGTCTCAACCTGATGAGAAAAAGTTACTTGGCGCCACCATAATTAATAACATTTTATTTGTCCGAATTCTATTTTTTGAGCTTAGAAATAAAATCTATTTTTAATATTTTTAACAGATTGGTGAGCCAAACTTCATCTACTATTGTAAAAATGTAAAAATTGCAAGTGATTGATAACTCACAACTATAACAATTTAATAATTGAGTTAGTCAAACTTTACCCACCATTAATAATGGTCTTAGCACTTTTAAAATTGGCATGTAAGTTGAATTTGATAAATACTTACTGAAATTTATTGAAAGTTACCAAATCATACAATTATAAAAATAATAAATATTTAAAAAAATTACAAAAGAAATATCATGCTCATACAGTAGATGTTGAACTGTTTACTAGTTTGGAAAAATGACAATTTAATTACGCGTTGCGTTTTCTCAATGTTTTGATTTAAAAATAACAAATTATAGTATATATATTGAGAAGTTAAAAGTCTATATAATTTCAAGACCACAACTATTTTAGAATGAGGGTAGAAATGACCATGAGATAGTTAATAATAATTAGAGAATAATTTTGTCCGCCCTAACAAGGTTGTTAAAATTGTGATCCTACCTCGAAACTATGGGGAGGCTATGATCGAAAGTTAACTCATGTAGGATCGTGGATCGTGTGTAAATAGTAGAATCGTATATATCAAGGATTTTGGACCATAAAATCGTAGGATCGTAAATAAGGATCAGGATTTTAATAACTATGCGTCCTAACAATTAAAATATTGTCTGTATTTTATAATGCCAAACTATGCAGATGATATTAATTGGTTCACAATGATAACACCCTTACGATATATATCAAACATATGAATTTAAAACATACATGATATTGTCCAAGCCTGCATAATAGTCACTAGGCTAGACTAAATTAATTTATAACTTTAAATTGTTGAATCCCAAAAAGTTCATGACCGACCCGTGGTTTTGGCCCATCCATGATGGATTTGATAATTGAGTTTATTGATTTATTTTAACTCGCCTACTATTTGTTGTATTCGGTCCTTTATGATATTTACTTTCCATGAGTAAATAAATATAAAATGTTGTAGAAAGTGTTAGACTGTCAGTTTTTCAAATATTATTTAGCTCGTATAATAGCCAATGCAGCTTGAGTTAATATAAAGTCCTTAGTTCAATAGACGAATTCTCCTTGATATGGTCGGCTTGTAGTTTAAGCCCTTCCAAATTGAGAAACACTCACTTGTGCTTGCGACGGATCTATATTGTAGACTGTGTTGTCAACTGACAACACTGTCATTTTAGGAATGACAAATTCTGGTTGAAGAAAAAATAATTAAAACTTATTGTATAAATAGCGTCTGAAATCACTTAAGGTCACAAAGTTTTGAATAGCTTAATGATTGTATTTGACTTGTTTGTTGCTTGTGAAACATGTAAACTTTGGTTCGAATTTCCATAGGGCTCCTCTCATGCCATTGTAATCTTTTTAATCTTTTGTGGTCTACATAAGCAGTTGCTTCTATTTTCAGTCTCTTTAATCTCAATCTCTCTATCATTAGATTATAATTTGTGTAAGCCACAACATTATTATTTTTCTAAGTTATGCGTTTCTCTTTATTAAATTTATTTCATCATCTGATTCCATTTCATAAATTCGATTTGTGTGAACAAACCAATGTGATTAAAGTTAGGTTTTGTTAAATTGCTTGTTGTTGTGTGAATGAGCAAATATGTTTAAATCATTTTTTGTAAAAACATAAATTGTATTATGTAGTATGTAACAGTCATTCAATATAATTTTATGGTTGATGTTGATTTTTCGACTTGTGTGTTATTATTAAATTTTGTTAGTGTGTGTCGTTCAATTTAATTTTTCCAAGGCAAATTACGCCTAACACCACTAGTCTCGAATTCTGGATCCGCCACTGACTTGCATGTGCTCACCATTTATTCTAATTCACTGCTTTTGACTTTATCTGACCCTTAATAGTACTTTTGTTGTAAAAGTGTTGTTGTTTGTCTTAGGACCATATAGAGTGTAGGACATGCAAATCCGGGTCACGAGTAAGTCTTTTCCCAAGTCAACATATAGGCATCTTTCATTTTAGGATGTCTCATATGAGTCATTAAGGACATGCATGCATCAGGATGAGTTTTCCATTGCTTGTCTAATGCCAAGGTCATAGCCAGAGTCAACAATAAAGGGAAAGTATTGGGATGACTGGAAATTTTGCAACTAACACAAATCCCGAAGGCATGACACTGAGAATTGTTAGACTCTAAAGAATAAAATTAAGGTTATGATCCTATCAGGGAAACTACGTCTACCAAAAGCAACGAAAAAGACCAGTTAGAGCATGAATTCCCATAGCCCAGACAAATGCAGAGGGGGCACCGCATGAAAAGGGCTTTAGAGTTAGCTAGGGTCCTAGTTATCAAGCATTTTGTTTCCGGAGTCACTAGATTAAAGTTTAGGGTCAGTTTTTAATTTCAATAAGATGAGTTGCTTTTATCGCTATTTGATCAAACAACATTTCACGCTTGTGCTTTTAACTTGAGTTGAAAAGTTTGCGCACTCATCCCCCAATCCAAGCCTCACAAATTCACCTGCTTTTATCCTTCCATTTTTGCCTTACACCTTGTTCCCATCCTTTAATTTTTTTGAAAAAATCAAGGGTTATAGAGATAAAGTGACAAAAAAATGAAGAAAAAAGAAAAAAAGCAGTGAAAAACTATAGAGTGTCCGGTTTAATAATGGTAGTGAGACAAGCCGGACAAAAGGAGGGAATAAAAAAAATTGGAAGAGAGAGGTCAGCCTGTACCCTCGTCTAATAGGTAGAGAAAAATGAGAGTACGTCATTAGAATATACCAAATCTCGTAATCTCTCAGAAGTGAACACTACCCATTAGCAAAATTTTCATACATTGCACCGGATATACAATGTTAGTTGATATTGTATAATTCCAAACATATGCAAACCATATTAATTGGCGAAAAGTGAAACACTGCTACGATATATAGCAAACATATGAATTTAAAGCACATAGTTATATATCAATCTTTAATTCACAACTTTGGAGTGCATAGATAGATTAGATGATTTATTGTTTTGTTTCTACAAATTATGTGATTAGAAATTGAATGAGTGCGATTACTTATTAATTCATTATAAATTATAATGGAAATTGTAGAAGAATAACCGAGTAAGGCATGTAAAATATTAAACCACAAAATCAACATCATTGTTAATCTCACCATATAATATTGAAAATGAAGGGTTAGTTATCATGACCTTCATTCATACCCTTTGTGATGATGGCTAAACATGTGCATTGTTATAGAAAGAGAATCACTTAATAAGTTAAAGATGAAGTGTACATAAACATTATATGCGACTCTCCCTTTCGCAAAGATACCAAACTTGGTCACTTCTTTCCTCAAGTTCAGGCACCTTTTCAACGAAGTTGCGGAAGCTTGAAAAGGACAATATATTGTGGCACTCCCTTCCCATTTTAAGCAAATGAATGCAACATTCATTCCTTACAGTTTCATGATGTTCAATTATATAGTTAAATATCTCATCACGACAGGTATCGATCAACTTCTCTTGACATGGCTTCAAATTAAACCGAGGACTCGGTGCAGCTACACATGGAAGACCTGGATATTGGTCACCTTCTCCAGTTGTGGCTAAAAACATGACAAACATGAATGATATGTTTAGCATCACAATAACTTTAGAATTGATAGTGTTTTTTTTTTTCTTTTAAGTGTATTTTTTTTATTTAATTATCACTTTAAAATATTCTCATTCAATTAGATCGAATGAGACGTGTAACTAAGTTGGATAAAAGATAATATAAAGACACATATCTCTACTATTTATAGGTGAACAACAAGAACTTTGTAAGATAACGTCTATAATGCTTATTATAACGTATACTTGTCATAATAGAAGCATAAGACATTGTAATGAAGATAATGTTATTTGTATCGAACCTTGAGTCACTAGATTAAAGGAAAAAGTTTAGTTACGAGTCAATTAAACTTTCTTGAGTTTTTTACTTCATAGATTGACATTTTTGTTGACTTTGAAAGTAGGTAACAGGTCATTCTAATCTTTAACCTAATATCATTTTCAAAGTGTTCTAACATAAATAAGTTGATTGGCTATATACGACATTAGAATTTGGAAATATATTGATGATATTTCAAAGGGATTTTTTTTCCATATGTAATTTCTAAGAGATATTTATTGTCCTCGGTATATTTGGGAGATATAAAATAACTACACCCATCTGACATAAGAAACTATGTAAACTTGAGAGAGAAGTTAATTGTTCGACTAAATGAACTGATGAGATATTTTTTTTTTTTAAAAAAACAAAACACTTGAAGGATCTGACGAGACGCGGCTAGCGTTATTTTGACATAGGCCATCATCGATGATGAGGCTACACCAACACATTCCAAGAAACTAGGCAAAATTGGGTGAGATAATGCAAAGAATGTTGGGCATATTAAGCATACATGTAATTATTTGCATTCTCACATGTCCAAACGTCTCTACCTGATGAGAAAAAGTTACTTGGCGCCACCACAATTAATAATATTTTTTTTGTCCGAATTCTATTATTTGAGCCTAGAAATAAAATCTATTTATAATATTTTTAACAGATTGGTGAGCCCAACTTCATCTACTATTGTAAAAAAGTAAGAATTGCAAGTGATTGATAACTCACAGCTATAATAATTTAATAATTGAGTTAGTCAAACTTTACCCAGCATTAATAATGGTCTTAGCACTTTTAAAATTGGCATGTAAGTTGAATTTGATAAATACTTACTGAAATTTATTGAATGTTACGAACTCATACAATTATAAAAATAATAAATATTTAAAAAAATTAAAAAAGAAATATCATGCTCATATAGTAGATGTTGAACTGTTTACTAGTTTGGAAAAATGACAATTTAATTACGCGTTGCGTTTTCTCTTTCGTCTTCCTCAATGTTTTGATTTAAAAATAACAAATTATAGTATATATATTGAGAAGTTAAAAGTCTATATAATTTCAAGACCACAACTATTTTAGAATGAGGGTAGAAATGACCATGAGATAGTTAATAATAATTAGAGAATAATTTTGTCCGCCCTAACAAGGTTGTTAAAATTGTGATCCTATCTCGAAACTATGGGGAGGCTAGGATCGAAAGTTAACTCATGTAGGATCGTGGATCGTGTGTAAATAGTAGAATCGTATATATCAAGGATTTTGAACCATAAAATCGTAGGATCGTAAATCAGGATGAAGATTTTAATAACTATGCGTCCTAACAATTAGAATATTGTCTGTATTTTATAATGCCAAACTATACAGATGATATTAATTGGTTCACAATGATAACACCCTTACGATATATATCAAACATATGAATTTAAAACATACAAGATATTGTCCAAGCCTGCATGATAGTCACTAGGCTAGACTAAATTAATTTATAACTTTAAATTGTTGAATCCCAAAAAGTTCATGACCGACCCGTGGTTTTGGCCCATCCATGATGGATTTGATAATTGAGTTTATTGATTTATTTTAACTCGCCTACTATTTGTTGTATTAGGTCCTTTATGATATTTACTTTCCATGAGTAAATAAAAAAAAATGTTGTAGAAAGGGTTAGACTGTCAGTTTTTCAAATATTATTTAGCTCGTATAATAGCCAATGCAGCTTGAGTTAATATAAAGTCCTTAGTTCAATAGACGAATTCTCCTTGATATGGTCGGCTTGTAGTTAAGCCCTTCCAAATTGAGAAACACTCACTTGTGCTAGCGACGGATCTATATTGTAGACTGTGGTGTCAACTGACAACACTGTCATTTTAGGAATGACAAATTCTGGTGAAGAAAAAATAATTAAAACTTATTGTATAAATAGCGTCTGAAATCACTTAAGGTCACAAAGTTTTGAATAGCTTAGTGATTGTATTTAACTTGTTTGTTGCTTGTGAAGCATGTGAACTTTGGTTCAAATTTCCATAGGGCTCCTTTCATGCCATTGTAATCTTTTTAATCTTTTGTGGTCCACATAAGTAGTTGCTTCTATTTTCAGTCTCTTTAATCCCAATCTCTCCATCATTAGATTATAATTTGTGTAAGCCACAACATTATTATTTTTCTAAGTTATGCGTTTCTCTTTATTAAATTTATTTCAACATCTGATTCCATTTCATAAATTCGATTTGTGTGAACAAACCAATGTGATTAAAGTTAGGTTTTGTTAAATTGCTTGTTGTTGTGTGAATGAGCAAATATGTTTAAATTATTTTTTGTAAATACATAAATTGTATTATGTAGTATGTAACAGTCATTCAATATAATTTTATGGTTGATGTTGAAGTTTTTCGACTTTTGTGTTATTATTAAATTTTGTTAGTGTGTGTCGTTCAATTTAATTTTTCCAAGGCAAATTACGCCTAACACCACTAGCCTCGAATTCTGGATCCGCCATTGACTTGCATGTGGTCACCATTTATTCTAATTCACTACTTTTGACTTTATCTGACCCTTAATAGTACTCTTTTTATAAAAGTGTTGTTGTTTGTCTTAGGACTATATAAAGTGTAGGACATGCAAATGCGGGTCACGAGTATGTCTTTTCCCAAGTCAACATATAGGCATCTTTCATTTTAGGATGTCTCATATGAGTCATTAAGGACATGCATGCATCAGGATGAGTTTTCCATTGCTTTTCTAATGCCAAGGTCATAGCCAGAGTCAACAATAAAGGGAAAGTATTGGGATGACTGGAAATTTTGCAACTAACACAAATCCCGAAGGCATGACACTGAGAATTGTTAGACTCTAAAGAATAAAATTAAGGTTATGATCCTATCAGGGAAACTACGTCTACCAAAAGCAACGAAAAAGACCAGTTAGAGCATGAATTCCCATAGCCCAGACAAATGCAGAGGGGGCACCGCATGAAAAGGGCTTTAGAGTTAGCTAGGGTCCTAGTTATCAAGCATTTTGTTTCCGGAGTCACTAGATTAAAGTTTAGGGTCAGTTTTTAATTTCAATAAGATGAGTTGCTTTTGTCGCTATTTGATCAAACAAAATTTCACGCTTGTGCTTTTAACTTGAGTTGAAAAGTTTGCGCACTCATCCCCCAATCCAAGCCTCACAAATTCACCTGCTTTTATCCTTCCATTTTTGCCTTACACCTTGTTCCCATCCTTTAATTTTTTTGAAAAAATCAAGGGTTATAGAGATAAAGTGACAAAAAAATGAGGAAAAAAGAAAAAAAGGAGTGAAAAGTTATAGAGTGGCCGGTTTATTAATGGTAGTGAGACAAGCCGGACAAAAGGAAGGAATAAAAAAAAATTGGAAGAGAGAGGTCAGCCTGCACCCTCATCTAATAGGTAGAGCAAAATGAGAGTACGTCATTAGAATAGACCAAATCTCGTAATCTCTCAGAAGTGAACACTACCCATTAGCAAAATTTTCATACATTGCACCGGATATACAATGTTAGTTGATATTGTATAATTCCAAACATATGCAAACCATATTAATTGGCGAAAAATGAAACACTGCTACGATATATAGCAAACATATGAATTTAAAGCACATAGTTATATATCTATCTTTAATTCACAACTTTGGAGTGCATAGATAGATTAGATGATTTATTGTTTTGTTTCTACAAATTATGTGATTAGAAATTGAGTGATTGCGATTACTTATTAATTCATAATAAATTATAATGGAAATTGTAGAAGAATAATCGAGTAAGGCATGTAAATTATTAAACCACAAAATCAACATCATTGTTAATCTCACCATATAATATTGGAAATGAATGGTTAGTTATCATGACCTTCATTCATACCCTTTGTGATGATGGCTAAACATGTGCATTGTTATAGAAACAGAATCACTTAATAAGTTAAAGATGAAGTGTACATAAACATTATATGCGACTCTCCCTTTCGCAAAGATACCAAACTTGGTCACTTCTTTCCTCAAGTTCAGGCACCTTTTCAACGAAGTTGCGGAAGCTTGAAAAGGACAATATATTGTGGCACTCCCTTCCCATTTTAAGCAAATGAATGCAACATTCATTCCTTACAGTTTCATGATGTTCAAATATATAGTTAAATATCTCATCACGACAGGTATCGGTCAATTTCTCTTGACATGGCTTCAAATTAAACCGAGGACTCGGTGCAGCTATACATGGAAGACCTGGATATTGGTCACCTTCTCCAGTTGTGGCTAACAACATGACAAACATGAATGATATGTTTAGCATCACAATAACTTTAGAATTTATAGTGTTTTTTTTTCTTTTAAGTATATTTTTTTATATTTAATTATCATTTCAAAATATTCTCATTCAATTAGATCGAATGAGACGTGTAACTTAGTTGGATAAAAGTTAATATAAAGACACATATCTCTACTATTTATAGGTGAACAACAAGAATTTTGTAAGATAACGTCTATAATGCTTATTATAACGTATACTTGTCATAATAGAAGCATAAGACATTGTAATGAAGATAATGTTATTTGTATCTAACCTTGAGCCACTAGATTAAAGGAAAAAGTTGAGTTACGAGTCAATTAAACTTTCTTGAGTTTTTTACTTCTTAGATTGACATTTTTGTTGACTTTGAAAGTAGGTAACAAGTCATTCTAATCTTTCACCTAATATCATTTTCAAAGTGTGCTAACATAAATAAGTTGATTGGCTATATACGACATTAGAATTTGGAAATATATTGATGATATTTCAAAGGGATTTTTTTCCATATGTAATTTCTAAGAGATATTTATTGTCCTCGGTATATTTGGGAGATATTAAATAACTACACCCATCTGACATGAGAAGCTACGTAAAATTGAGAGAGAAGTTAATGGTTCGACTAGATGAACTAATGAGATATTTTTTTTTTAAAAAAAAACAAAACACTTGATGGATCTGACGAGACGCGACTAGTGTTATTTTGACATAGGCCATAATCGATGATGAGGCTACACCAACACGTTCCAAGAAACTAGGCAAAATTGGGTGAGATAATGCAGACAATGTTGGGCATATTAAGCATACATGTGATTATTTGCATTCTCACATGTCCAAATGTCTCAACCTGATGAGAAAAAGTTACTTGGCGGCACCACAATTAATAACATTTCACTACAACAAACTATACCTATAGCAACGCACTAAAACTGTTACCTAAAACTTAAAAAGTGTTACCTTAGGTCTATGGCAATGTTTTACAAAACGTAACATTATGTTTGTGTTGCAATAGGGTTTGCAACTCTTTTTTGGGCTATTGTAACGTTTGAAAAAAAAACGTTACCTTAGATATTTAGCCTATTGCAACTGTTGAAAAAAACGTTACCTTAGCCATTAAGCTAATGCAACACTTGCAAATGAAAACGTTGTCGTAGCCATTAAGCTAATGCAACACTCGCAAATAGAAACGTTGCATTAGGTATCAAAGAAGACTTTTTGAGCTATATGACCATTTTAATTTCACTTGTAATGCAATGTTGCTCTATAAGAATAGTTTGCTACCTTCACTCAATCTTATAAAAATACTTACCATAAAATATAATTGAGACATAAAAAGTACATATTACATTAAAATAGCTTAGAGTACTACATTGTAGATCATCCAAGTGATTTGCATGTAGCTTAATAATTTGTACTTGTTCATCCAAAAGTATATAACTAGAACCCCATCACCCAAAAAAATATCCTACTTGTATTCCTTCACCCAAAAGTATATCCAAAAACTTGTTGTCATTGAACATCCTCTAATGTCAGTTGCAAAAGCATATCCAGCATCAATCAAGTTAACCTACAAAACAAAGAAATAAAGTACATTATTAATCAAGCATATGGTGACAACCTTTGCACAAGAAAATAAATTAAAAACATTCCCTTCACTATTCACACTAGTATCTGCATGTGTAATAGTTTGACCCCTAAAAGGAGCCATTATGGTTAGTTAATGTTCAATTTTATTATGGTCGACTGAGGTATGAAGAAAGCGTAAAAAAATTCATTTTCAAATATTTCTGGATAAAATTCGGCAGACTTCCGTCTATAATATGGACGTTTACCATGCTTAAAGCCTTATATCTCTGTAAATAATATAAAATAAACAAAAAAACAAGCTCAACGACCACACGCCGGAGTATGAAACGAGCCACACGCTCGGTACCCAATCTAGATGCATAAAGATTCCAAAGCAACCATTCCAAACTCAAATTAGATCCTTAATTGTCACTACACATACTCAAGGATGGTGTCACTAAACAATGCAACTTATTTTTGGTTAAGTTTCAGTGTTTCACAAAACTATGATGCATATCATCCCCAACATGCACTACTTAATTACTGGCTTAGTGCTTGACTCACCTCTCAATGTGCTATATTATCAACTTGATTAACAATGAATTTACTCGGAACAACTTTATTAACAATGAATTAATTATCAATTAGAATAAATAAAGCTAGAATTTTAACCCTTACTTTGAGATTGAGGCTCAATGGGTGTAGCAGATGAAGACTCGATCACTACTTGATCATCTAACTCCCTCCTTTCAGTAGCAACTACTTGCATGTTAGCTTGGCGCATCGATCTTCTTAGTTCAATCTCTGTGGTTCTTTCTTATGGTACTTGCTCCTCATTCAAATGCTATAAAAAATAACAACAAAGAAATATCTTGATGGACTAAGTTCCCGTGCAGAACACTAGCTAGGCCAGTTTTATAGCTTTTCATATGCTTGGAGGCTGGAAATGTCATACTTGAAGTTGTTGCAAAGGTAAAACTATGTCTGACATATATCCCAGAATTGAATTGGTAATATAAGTACTATGCATTCTGAAGTTAAAACAATAGATAATCAACTGACAATATGCATAAGAATCCCTAGTAAATTGAATTGATAATCAACTAATGATATTTTTCTTTTTCAAGCAGCAAAGGTTTCAAAAAATAAGAAAAGCAATTAGAACATAGCATATTATTGCATAAATTAAATTGGGGAAGAATCACAATCATCACAATCTCTCTCAATTGTATTCCCAGGTACCGATAGACTAGCAGAACACATTACCGTTGGAGACCCCGAAGCAGGAACATGTTGAGTATTTTCTACGGAAGGTTTATTTATCCGCTAGAATTGAAGCATAGTATATTATTTATCCGCTAGAATTGAAGCTCATCGCTAAGTGTATCTGACATGCCCATCTAATTTCACTATTAGTTTTTCCCTCATTCTTTTTTCTCTTTTTTGATATGCGAGCTAGGATTAGGAGGTGTTAAGTAATGATGGTTGCATTTCAAATAGTTTAGATACCTAGGTAACTAAAGTTACGAAAAAAAAGGAAAGCATGGAAATCTAATTTAGTAAGAGGCAACTTATAGAATCAACACCTATATAGTTCAAGAAGAGTATCAAAAGTATAATTAGAATAGAGTTTGGTGAAGCCAAGCATACCAATGGCTATCATAAATGCTACAATATGCCATTTTTCTTCCTGGAATAGCAATCATAGATGCTACAATATGCCCGAATAGATCAGACATGGACAAACTTCTTGCTACAAAATGTCAAAGTGTTTAGAAGTTTTAGACTGTGAAGGCCGCTCATCACAAGCTTTTTCATGGACAAACTCTCGAAACTTCTTGCTGAACAAATAATTGTGACAAAGGAACAAAGAAGACATACCGAAAGCACATTTTTCACAAAGCAAAGCATCAATTGATCTTTGTGAGGCTCGGCCGAAAAGTTTAGCAATGAAGGGATAACTTGACAGCAATGTTATACTAAGAATCCTCACACAAAAACAACAATAGTCATCAAATTTAGAAAAGTTACAATAAATCATTGATATTTGAGAGAATTGGAACTAAAAAAAATACTGCCCCAACACGTGAAACATAAATTGGCCCAAAAGTCCTCTCCAAGAATGGGTATACGAATAGGTGGCATACTAATAGACCAACTCCTATATAATCATTTAGGGGAAAAAAGTGTATCAGTCAACAAAAGGTTCGAGCAAATTGTTTATGGTTACACAAGGGTTGTTGATTAGGACAACTTTAACACACAAGATCGTATCATTTTGAGCATTATGTTCAGATATATATCATCAAGCTAGTCAGTAATTTCATGTACCCACATATTGAAGCATGTGGCAATGCACACTCTGCAAGTGCTTGACCAATATCTCCAGATGAAAGACCCAATCCTCCATATGCCTTGGGACTAACACCCCATAACGAGAATATCTGATTTACATTTGAAAAATAATAAGAACAATAATAAAAGTATGCCCAAACTTGAGTGGCTTTACATTGATTCACTTTCTCCCATTCAACTCAATAATCACATATTAAATATTAATGATTAGGAATGATCATAGAATGTTTAGCATCACAGTACCTCAATGTAGGCCATGTCACGTAGCTGGAAGACACAGTAAGCTATGATAGCTGACACCTAAGTAATAAACAAAATCCCAAAAACAACACAAAAGCAAATAGAGTATAAACGAACAGAGTTAATTGCTATATAAATATAGTGAGGGAAGCATTATTGTACCAGTGTATTGAGATCAAGAGTATACGTTATAGTTAGCCCATGTAAAAATATGAACTATGTAAATTAACTTTTACATGGATACGTCACAAATGCTTGAGTTAATAGTAAAACATTACTTGACCAAACCCAAATCAATTTAAAGTTGTCAAAATTTCAGGCAAGAATAGACTAGCAAACTAATATATGCAAACCATTACTTATTTGTTTCCTTGGGCCAGCCTAAGCCCAACATTTTCAATATTACAACAGAAGCTATCAACAACATTCAGTTAAAGTGCTCGTGAAATTAAAATTTGACACGTTTTAAACTAACCAAAGCCCAGTTACAAACAAAACTCAGTAAGAATGAAAATTGCAATCGCAATATGCAGTTTGTATCTCTCAAATTTCATTCGTAATCATTTGAAGTTATATCCAAACACTAGAAATAATATAGGCACGAAAAGAAGCCAAAATGGATCCTAACATTCAAATTTTAGCCACAATCAGATAGGCGATAACCAACAACCAATAAACACAATCAAATTTCTACCTGTATCAGCAACAGGCAACAACCGCAACTCCAAGAGGCGGCACTGAGTAATACCATTGAGCATAATCGAGCAACAGAACTGAGTAGCAGCACCCCCAGTAGACCCTCCGACAACCGCAACGACCGGCAGAACCATCGGCGACCAAGTCGTTTGGGAGGGAAAATTGATTGAAATCGATCATTTATACCGCAAAAATTGCCAAATTGGAATGAAAGAGAGGCAAAGATTGGAGACTTACCTTATAGTATTGTTCAGTACTACAGAAATCTTTGCCGATCTAGAAGAAGGAGCAACCACACAGCAGTAAACAGCGACGGCAAATCCAAAAGCTAAGAAGCCTCCATATGTGCGTTTCGTGCTTGTCAATGAAATGAAATATGATTTGAAATCGAAATTAGATGAACTTGAAACTGGGAATTGCAAATCAGACATTGAAATCGATCCTTTACACCGCACATATTGCCATATTGGAATGGAAGAGAGGCAAAGATTAGAGACTAACCTTAGTTTCATTCATTACAACCCTAAATCTCTCGCAACATAGAAAGGCACAGATTGGAGACGAACTTGAAACTGGAAGAACGAGCACCCATGCGCAGCAGTGAAAGGGAATTGTCGAGAGAGATTTTGGTTTTTGCTTCAACTTGTCTGAGTTTGGAGACGAACATGGAAGAATGAGATTGAGCAACCACGCGCAACTAGCTGAACTAGGAAGCATCCATTTTTTGAGTTGGGTTTTGTCGATGAAATGAATACATGACTTTAGGGTTTAGGGTTTTGTCGATGAAATGAAAACATAGCCCGGGAAAATGAAATTTTCAGGGGAAATGTCGCGCCTACAGCAAAAAGAAACACAAGAGGCAGTGAAATACTTTTTTTAGGTAAAAAAAAAAGGAAAACTTTTATATTGCCTATAGTAACGCTTCAAATAGTGCAAATTGAGTCCTATTGTAACAATTAATAATTAAATGTTACAATAGATATTAGTTTAGGTAACAATTTTTTAAGCGTTACTATAGGGTATCTATTGTAATACTTACGAAAAACGTTACTAAAATTAGTGTTACTATAGGTATGTTTTGTTGTACTGTTTTTTTTTTTGTCCGAATTCTATTATTTGAGCCTAGAAATAAAAACTATTTATAATATTTTTAACAGATTGGCGAGCCAAACTTCATCTACTATTATAAAAATGTAAGAATTGCAAGTGATTGATAACTAACAGCTATAATAATTTAATAATTGAGTTAGTCAAACTATACTCAGTATTAATAATGGTCTTAGCACTTTTAAAATTGGCATGTAAATTGAATTTGATAAATACTTACTGAAATTTATTGAATGTTACCAAATCATTATATTATAAAAATAATAAATATTTAAAAAAATTAAAAAAGAAATATCATACTCATATAGTAGATGTTGAATTGTTTACTAGTTTGGAAAAATGGCAATTTAATTACGCGTTGCGTTTTCTCTTTCGTCTTCCTCAATGTTTTGATTTAAAAATAACAAATTATTGTATATATATTGAGAAGTTAAAAGTCTATATAATTTCAAGACTACAACTATTTTAGAATGAGCGTAGAAATGACCAGGAGATGGTTAATAATAATTAGAGAATAATTTTGTCCGCCATAACAAGGTTGTTAAAATTGGGATCCTATCTCGAAACTATGGGGAGGCTAGGATCGGAATTTAACTCATGTAGGATCGTGGATCGTGTGTAAATAGTATAATCGTATATATCGAGAATTTTGGACCATAAAATCGTAGGATCGTAAATCAGGAACAGGATTTTAACTATGCGTCCTAACAATTAAAATATTATCTGTATTGTATAATGCCAAACTATGCAGATGATATTAATTGGTTCACAATGGTAACACCCTTACGATATATATAAAACATATGAATTTAAAACATACAAGATATTGTCCTAGCCTTCATAATAGTCACTAGGCTAGACTAAATTAATTTATAACTTTAAATTGTTGAATCCCAAAAAGTTCATGACCGACCCGTGGTTTTGGCTCATCCATGATGGATTTGATAATTGAGTTTATTGATTTATTTTAACTCGCCTACTTTCCATGAGTAAATAAATAAAAAATGTTGTAGAAAGTGTTAGACTGTCAATTTTTCAAATATTATTTAGCTCGTATAATAGCCAATGCAGCTTGATTTAATATAAAGTCTTTAGTTCAATAGAAGAATTCTCCTTGATATGGTCGGCTTGTAGTTTAAGCCCTTCTAAATTGAGAAACACTCACTTGTGCTAGCGACGGATCTATATTGTAGACTGTGGTGTCAACTGACAACACTGTCATTTTAGAAATGACAAATGCTGGTGGAAGAAAAATAATTAAAACTTGTTGTATAAATAGCGTCTGAAATCACTTAAGGTCACAAAGTTTTGAATAGCTTAGTGATTGTATTTAACTTGTTTGTTGCTTGTGAAGCATGTGAACTTTGGTTCAAATTTCCATAGGGCTCCGTTCATGCCATTGTAATCTTTTTAATCTTTTGTGGTCTACATAAACAGTTGCATCTATTTTCAGTCTCTTTAATCCCAATCTCTCCATCATTAGATTATAATTTGTGTAAGCCACAACATTATTATTTTTCTAAGTTATGCGTTTCTCTTTATTAAATTTATTTCAACATCTGATTCCATTTCATAAATTCGATTTGTGTGAACAAACCAATGTGATTAAAGTTAGGTTTTGTTAAATTGCTTGTTGTTGTGTGAATGAGCAAATATGTTTAAATTATTTTTTGTAAATACATAAATTGTATTATGTAGTATGTAACAGTCATTCAATATAATTTTATGGTTGATGTTGATTTTTCAACTTTTGTGTTATTATTAAACTTTGTTAGTGTTTGTCGTTCAATTTAATTTTTCCAAGGCAAATTACGCCTAACACCACTAGCCTCGAATTCTGGATCTGCCACTGACTTGCATGTGCTCACTATTTATTCTAATTCACTGCTTTTGACTTTATCTGACCCTTAATAGTACTCTTGTTGTAAAAGTGTTGTTGTTTGTCATAGGACCATATAGAGTGTAGGACATGCAAATGCGGGTCACGAGTATGTCTTTTCCCAAGTCAACATATAGGCATCTTTCATTTTAGGATGTCTCATATGAGTCATTAAGGACATGCATGCATCGGGATGAGTTTTCCATTGCTTGTCTAATGTCAAGGTCAAAGCCAGAGTCAACAATAAAGGGAAAGTATTGGGATTACTGGAAATTTTGCAACTAACACAAATCCCGAAGGCATGACACTGAGAATTGTTAGACTGTAAAGAATAAAATTAAGGTTATGATCCTATCAGGGAAACTACGTCTACCAAAAGCAACGAAAAAGACCAGTTAGAGCATGAATTCCCATAGCCCAGACAAATGCAGAGGGGGCACCGCATGAAAAGGGCTTTAGAGTTAGCTAGGGTCCTAGTTATCAAGCATTTTGTTTCCGGAGTCACTAGATTAAAGTTTAGGGTCAGTTTTTAAATTCAATAAGATGAGTTGCTTTTGTCGCTATTTGATCAAACAAAATTTCACGCTTGTGCTTTTAACTTGAGTTGAAAAGTTTGCGCACTCATCCCCTAATCCAAGCCTCACAAATTCACCTGCTTTTATCCTTCCATTTTTGCCTTAAACCTTGTTCCCATGCTTTAATTTTTTTGAAAAATTCTAGGGTTACAGAGATAAAGTGGCAAAAAAATGAAGAAAAAAGAAAAAAAGGAGTGAAAAACTATAGAGTGGCCGGTTTAATAATGGTAGTGAGACAAGCCGGACAAAAGGAGGGAATAAATAAAATTGGAAGAGAGAGGTCAGCCTGTACCCTCATCTAATAGGCAGAGCAAAATGTGAGTACGTCATTAGAATAGACTAAATATCGTAATCTCTCAGAAGTGAACACTACCCATTAGCAAAATTTTCATACATTGCACCGGATATACAATGTTTGTTGATATTGTATAATTCCAAACATATGCAAACCATATTAATTGGCGAAAAGTGAAACACTCCTACGATATATAGCAAACATATGAATTTAAAGCACATAGTTATATATCTATCTTTAATTCACAACTTTGGAGTGCATAGATAGATTAGATTATTTATTATTTTGTTTCTATAAATTATGTGATTAGAAAGTGAGTGATTGCGATTACTTATTAATTCATAATAAATTATAATGGAAATTACTTATTAATTCATAATAAATTATAATGGAAATTGTAGAAGAATAATCGAGTAAGGCATGTAAAATATTAAACCACAAAATCAACATCATTGTTAATCTCACCATATAATATTGGAAATGAATGGTTAGTTATCATGACCTTCATTCATACCCTTTGTGATGATGGCTAAACATGTGCATTGTTATAGAAAGAGAATCACTTAATAAGTTAAAGATGAAGTGTACATAAACATTATATCCGACTCTCCCTTTCGCAAAGATACCAAACTTGGTCACTTCTTTCCTCAAGTTCAGGCACCTTTTCAACGAAGATGCGGAAGGTTGAAAAGGACAAGATATTGTGGCACACCCTTCCCATTTTAAGCAACTGAATGCAACATTCATTCCTTACAGTTTCATGATGTTCAAATATATAGTTAAATATCTCATCACGACAGGTATCGGTCAATTTCTCTTGACATGGCTTCAAATTAAACCGAGGACTCGGTGCAGCTACACATGGAAGACCTGGATATTGGTCACCTTCTCCAGTTGTGGCTAACAACATGACAAACATGAATGATATGTTTAGCATCACAATAACTTTAGAATTCATAGTGTTTTTTTTTTTCTTTTAAGTATATTTTTTTATATATAATTATCACTTCAAAATATTCTCATTCAATTAGATCGAATGAGACGTGTAACTTAGTTGGATAAAGAATATATAAAGACACATATCTCTACTATTTATAGGTGAACAACAAGAACTTTGTAAGATAACGTCTATAATGCTTATTATAACGTATACTTGTTATAACTTGTTATAATAGAAACATTAGACATAGTAATGAAAATAATGTTATTTGTATCTAACCTTGAGCCACTAGATTAAAGGAAAAAGTTGAGTTACGAGTCAATTAAACTTTCTTGAGTTTTTTACTTCATAGATTGACATTTTTGTTAACTTTGAAAGTATGTAACTAGTCATTCTAATCTTTCACCTAATATCATTTTCAAAGTGTGCTAACATAAATAAGTTGATTGGCTGTAGACGACATTAGAATTTGGAAATATATTGATGATATTTCAAAGGGATTTTTTTCCATATGTAATTTCTAAGAGATATTTATTGTCCTCGGTATATTTGGGAGATATTAAATAACTACACCCATCTGACATGAGAAACTACGTAAAATTGAGAGAGAAGTTAATGGTTCGACTAGATGAACTGATGAGATAATTTTTTTTTAAAAAAAAAAAACAAAACACTTGAAGGATTTGACGAGACGCGATTAGTGTTATTTTGACATAGGCCATCATCGATGATGAGGCTACACCAACACGTTCCAAGAAACTAGGCAAAATTGGGTGAGATAATGCAGACAATGTTGGGCATATTAAGCATGCATGTGATTATTTGCATTCTAACATGTCCAAACGTCTCAACCTGATGAGAAAAAGTTACTTGGCGCCACCACAATTAATAACATTTTTTTGTCCGAATTCTATTATTTAGCCTAGAAATAAAATCTATTTATAATATTTTTAACAGATTGATGAGCCAAACTTCATCTACTATTGTAAAAATGTAAGAATTGCAAGTGATTGATAACTCACAGCTATAATAATTTAATAATTGAGTTAGTCAAACTTTACCCACCATTAATAATGGTCTTAGCACTTTTTAAATTGGCATTAAGTTGAATTTGATAAATACTTACTGAAATTTATTGAATGTTACCAAATCATTTTATAATAAGAATAATAAATATTTAAAAAATTAAAAAAGAAATATCATGCTCATATAGTAGATGTTGAACTGTTTACTAGTTTGGAAAAATGTCAATTTAATTACGCGTTGCGTTTTCTCTTTCGTCTTCCTCAATGTTTTGATTTAAAAATAACAAATTATTGTATATACATTGAGAAGTTAAAAGTCTATATAATTTCAAGACTACAACTATTTTAGAATGAGGGTAGAAATGACCAAGAGATAGTTAATAATAATTAGAGAATAATTTTGTACGCCCTAACAAGGTTGTTAAAATTAGGATCCTATCTCGAAACTATGAGGAGGCTAGGATCGGAATTTAACTCATGTAGGATCGTGGATCATGTGTAAATAGTATAATCGTATATATCGAGGAATTTTTACCATAAAATCGTAGGATCGTAAATCAGGATCAGTATTTTAATAACTATGCGTCCTAACAATTAAAATATTATCTGTATTGTATAATGCCAAACTATGCAGATGATATTAATTGGTTCACAATGATAACACCCTTATGATATATATCAAACATATGAATTTAAAACATACAAGATATTATCCTAGCCGGCATAATAGTCACTAGGCAAGACTAAATTAATTTATAACTTTAAATTGTTGAATCCCAAAAAGTTCATGACCGACCCGTGGTTTTGGCCCATCTGTGATGGATTTGATAATTGAGTTTATTGATTTATTTTAACTCGCTGACTATTTGTTGTATTCGGTCCTTTATGATATTTACGTTCCATGAGTAAATAAATAAAAAATGTTGTAGAAAGTGTTAGACTGTCAGTTTTTCAAATATTATTTTGCTCCTATTATAGCCAATGCAGCTTGAGTTAATATAAAGTCCTTAGTTCAATAGACGAATTCTCCTTGATATGGTCGGCTTGTAGTTTAAGCCCTTCCAAATTGAGAAACACTAACTTGTGCTAACGACGGACCTCTATTGTAGACTTTGGTGTCAACTGACAACACTGTCATTTTAGAAATGACAAATTCTGGTTGAAGAAAAAATAATTAAAACTTACTGTATAAATAGCGTCTAAAATCACTTAAGGTCACAAAGTTTTGAATAGCTTAGTGATTGTATTTAACTTGTTTGTTGCTTGTGAAGCATGTGAACTTTGGTTCAAATTTCCATAGGGCTCCGTTCATGCCATTGTAATCTTTTTAATCTTTTGTGGTCTACATAAACAGTTGCATCTATTTTCAGTCTCTTTAATCCCAATCTCTCCATCATTAGATTATAATTTGTGTAAGCCACAACATTATTATTTTTATAAGTTATGCTTTTCTCTTTATTTAAATTTATTTCAATTTCTGATTCCATTTCATAAATTCGATTTGTGTGAACAAACCAATGTGATTAAAGTTAGGTTTTTTTAAATTGCTTGTTGTTGTGTGAATGAACAAATATGTTTAAATTATTTTTTGTAAATACATAAATTGTATTATGTAGTATGTAACAATCATTCAATATAATTCTATGGTTGATGTTGATTTTTCGACTTTTGTGTTATTATTAAGTTTTGTTAGTGTGCGTCGTTCAATTTAATTTTTCCAAGGCAAATTACGCCTAACACCACTAGCCTCGAATTTTGGATCCGCCACTGACTTGCATGTGCTCACCATTTATTCTAATTCACTGTTTTTGACTTTATCTGACCCTTTATAGTACTCTTGCTGTAAAAGTGTTGTTGTTTTTCTTAAGACCATAAAGAGTGTAGGACATGCAAATCCGGGTCACGAGTAAGTCTTTTCCCAAGTCAACATATAGGCATCTTTCATTTTAGGATGTCTCATATGAGTCATTAAGGACATGCATGCATCGGGATGAGTTTTCCATTGTTTGTCTAATGTCTAGGTCAAAGTCAGAGTCAACAATAAAGGGAAAGTATTGGGATGACATGAAATTTTGCAACTAACACAAATCCCGAAGGCATGACATTGAGAATTGTTAGACTCTGAAGAATAAAATTAAGGTTATGATCCTATTAGGGAATTTATGTCTACCAAAAGCAACGAAAAAGACCAGTTAGAGCATGAATTCCCATAGCCCAGACTAATGCAGAGGGGGCACCGCATGAAAAGGGCTTTAGAGTTAGCTAGGGCCCTAGTTATCAAGCATTTTGTTTCCGGAGTCACTAGATTAAAGTTTAGGGTCAGTTTTTAAATTCAATAAGATGAGTTGCTCTTGTCGCTATTTGATCAAACAAAATTTCATGCTTGTGCTTTTAACTTGAGTTGAAAAGTTCGCGCACTCATCCCCCCAATCCAAGCCTCACAAATTCACCTGCTTTTATTGTTCCATTTTTGTCTACACCTTGTTCCCATGCTTTAATTTTTTGAAAAATTCTAGGGTTATAGAGAAAAAGTGATAAAAAAATGAAGAAAAAAGAAAAAAAGTAGTGAAAAACTATAGAGTGATCGGTTTAATAATGGTAGTGAGACAAGCCGAAAAAAAGGAGGGAAAAAAAATTGGAAGAGATAGGTCAGCCTGTACTCTCATCTAATAGGTAGAGCAAAATGAGAGTACGTCATTAGAATAGACCAAATCCCGTAATCTCTCAGAAGTGAACATTACCCATTAGGAATCCCGCCGTTTAAGCAAAAACGCCAAGGACAAGGGACGTTTAACGGTTTCTTAGCTAACTAAGACAACGATTGTAAATGTCCGAGGAATTGGGGCCCTAGTGCTCTAGTTTAGTTTTTCAAGTCTCAAGAGGTTCTAAAGCCTCGATTTTTAAGAGTTTTAACTACGGGTTTCTACTCAAATAAGGTAAATAAGGGGCTCGGGGGTAATACCGGGCCAACCTAACGAAACACTAATCACCCTAATCCAGCAAATCCATACCTAATCCCCCATTAGGGGCCTAATCACCCCTTAACCCTAAGGGACTTAGCCAAGCATATTGACAAAAACCAAAGATTGAGTCTTTAAACCTAACATGTTCATGGAATTAATACTAGAATCAAGAACAACCATAAGCGGTTGATTAAAGCAATTAAACACTAATGACAACGAATAAAAGTGAATAACTTGAGAATAACAACGTACTAGGGTTGAAGAACGAGAAAGAATGCAGAAGGAATCCAAAAATCAATCACAATACTTGAAATCGAAGAACTTGCTTTAATCTTAAACGTCTTACGATATCATCAACACTAATCACTAAGCTAAGAAAGAATTTAGAGGTTAAGAACTAAAATAAAAGCTACCAGTAGAAGTTTTGTCTTTCTTGCAAAAACATATATTATAAACTTGTGTTACAAACCGACCCAACCACGTTGTTTTAACCGACTTATTTAAGGGGTCACAAGCATAACCTTGGACGTCAAGACCGTGATCCTGGAGAAGTCTGGATTTTTATCACTGTTTCCCTCAAACTTCACAGGAGTGACCAGGTTGTCACTGCTGTGAGGCACCTCTTGGAAGGGGTCGCCTCTGGCAGGTCACGGTCGTGAGGCCTGGTCTTTGTGAAAAGCCTCTTCTACCCTCATAAGCATGACCAAGGGTGGTCACGGCCGTGAGGGTCTTTGTTCGGTTGCGTATTTTGTTGTTTTATAAGTAAGGATGTCGAACTCGAGGATGGGTGTGAGGTTTGTTTAGGTTTTTAGCTTGTTAGAGGTTCTCAAGTGCTGAAAACATTAAAGTATGAAAATTAAGCGATTAAACTATTCCTAATCGTAATACTAAACATGACCATTAAAAAGAAACACAATCAAACAAGTAATTACTAACAATAAATGTAAGAAATCTATAAAGCTTATCAAACGAACATTTAATAAAACTCTAACTACGACTAAGATCAAAGCAAGCAATAGCAATTAAATAGAACCTAATTAATCTAAACAAGCTTAGAATTGAGTCCATACCCTTGATGACTAGTCAAAATCGATCTCCATTCTTCATTCTTCACCTTCGTTTGCAACTTTCCCCGAACAAAATAGAAAGTTGTGAATTAAGTTACTAAGGACTCTCAAATCTTCACTCTAAGTAAGATTTGTGGCCCTTAGTCCCCCTTTTCACTAAAAGATTGATTGTTTGTGGCTAATCTAGGAACCTTCAATGGCAAACTTCAATGAAATCAAAAGCATAAAGTAATGAAGAAAAATGGTTGCTGAAATTCCTTGAAGAAAAGTTGATTACATTCAAAATCTCCAGAACTTGGAGAACAAGGCAAGAGAAAACCCTTAGAGAGAGAAAGTAAAAGCTAGTTAAGAGATCATTAAAACAAAGAATTACAAATTAAAACTTAAGCTAATAGTCTCCTTAAATGAAATCGCAGCTAAGGTTTTTATAATGATCCAAGTTTGTTGCACAAAACGCAGCATCTCATTTCCAATCGCATACGTAAAACCGACCGTTTCTGGCGAGCCAAAATGCTTTCGCGAGCAAGCATTCGTCAGTGGGTGTATCTTGTCTCCTAAGAACTTCTTCCTGGCACTGAAGCTCACTGGCGAGCCTACCTGCTTTCTTCATTGCCTTAGCCATATTTTTCAAACTTTCCATGGTCGTTGTGTAGAAGCATGGCTCGGCCGAGCCAGTATGTTGCTCGAGCGAGCCAGCTTTCTGTCTCTCCTCTTCTTGGCTCAAAATCAGTCGGCAGATCTTGCTGTCCTTCCAGAGATGTTGCTCGGGCGAGCCAAAATGTTGCTCGGGCGAGCAACCCTTCTGCCTCCATCCCTTATTTGGTGAGTTTTTGCTCCGTTTTGGCTCCATTTTAGGTCACTCTCTTATTTTCCTACAAAACTACAAAAAATCTCATAACTCGAATAAAATACGGGGTTAGAACATATAAAAACTCCCTAATAAAGAGAAGAATTCGGCTCGAAACGAGACCGAACACCACTCCCACACAAGGGTTTGCTCGCCCCGAGCAAACTAAAAACAAGAAAAGCACTAGAAAAAGAAACTAAAACCTAGCTCACTTTCGCAGGAATCGCGGATGCATTTAGCATATGCATCAAGCCCTTTAAACCCCCCGGCAGCCCGGGTGGACGAGGTAGGTCTCGTGAGGGTTTATAGCAACTAGACCCACAAAAGCCATCGAAAAGGAGAGAGAGAAGATGAAAAACAAAACAAGTTTTAAAAGAAAGAAAAGACAACTGCTCGTTTCAAAGAATTAAGTTGTTTCAATCAAGAAAACGGTATTAATCCTCCAAAAGGAACCGTTATGAGCATCTCACAACACCTAACCCTAACAACTGCCAATCTTAGAAGTTTTTGATCCCTTGCACCTTATGTAGAGTTTAATCCCATTTGAAAGAGTTTTAAACAGTTCTAATCAATCCCGGATGACCCAAAAGATTCACACCCGAGCTTACAGAACAGCGAAACGAACAAAGGAAAGGAAAAAGTTGCCCCTCCCCGCATTTGGTCGCCCTTGGCTTGGTGAGGGCCGTAGGTGATGCAAGGAAGAGCCCCTCACTTTATTAACACTTCAAACTTTTTCTTCTTTTTAATGTCGGTATTAGCCTTATTTTCGGAATTGGACAGCCCATATAAGGGGTATACCCTCCCAACACGGTCTTTTCCATTCGCCTCTCCGTTGCAAAGCGATATAGGAGGAGGGTTAAGGGGCATCCGTGCCGTACCACTGATACCGGGCCCGTGTAGGTTGGCTAAGTGTATGGTGGTTGATGTCGTAAAGCCGACACGCCCCACTTAGTCAAATTATTTACTTTTGCTGCTATTTTCTTACTTTTGCTACTTTTGCTTTGGCTTTGGCTTTTGCTTTTTTTCTTTTTTTTCTTTTTAGAAAACAAGCTCGGATATGAACCCCTAGAATCTCCCATTTTCAACCAAAACATAAAAGAAGGAATGGGATCTCACTAGACACTTGATGAAAAGAATCTAATTAAGGTAAGTCATGACAATCGCCCCCGTTAGGGTCGAAAATGCTCAAATCGGTTTCTTTTAAAGAAGATTAAGAACGACTTCCTGATTTCAACAACGAAATCCAAGAAACAAAGCAAAAACAAAAACAAAACGAAAAACGAGAACTTTCAAGGTTTTTCACTCCTTTTTTTCTCCTTTTCACACAAAATTTTTCAAATTTTTCGACACAAACTACGAAAAACGTAAACAAAGACTCAAACTAGATGATCTACCCATGACAAATGGAAGTATCACCCCCACTCCCACACAAAACGTCACAATGTCCCCATTGTGAGAAGAAGGGTGTCACAAACAAGGTAGAAAACCTAAAAACACATAACAAACAATAATTGGTGGCGACCCGAGCCCATACGGCTCCAACAACAATAATATCCCAACATTCACACTCAAGGGGTTCGCCACCCAAAAAGAAAATCAAGCATACATCATGGATCGTCGATATATTCACAATGAGAGGGAGGGTTAAAGGATGATACCTGAAGATCGCCAAGTAAACGCACATCCCAGCACACGATCCACGGACGTAACACCATGAAAAGAAACTTCAAATATTTACAAATGTACATGATCACTGACTAACCTCAACCCCGAATCTCACTATATGAGGCGGGAATTAAGGGTGAAATGCCTCGCCACTGCTTGGGAACATCACACAACCCCTCGCGCATGTATATCTCAAAATTGAAAGCACACATCCAATGCAAAATAAAAGAAGGGAGTGCAGAATGCTCACAATCACTGCTCATTACCTCCCGGAGGAGGGTATGGATAATAGGGGAAGTAGGTTGGGTAGTACTGGTTGACATAGTCGGGCGGTGCTGGCGAATGGTCGGCTATAGCATAATGGTAATATCCCCAATCCCTCCAATATTGATTTTGTTGATGGAAGTACTCGTCATAGCGTCGAAAATATCCTTCGTGCCTTTCGAGTGTTGATTGTTGCGCACGAAGGAGTTCTTGTTGACTCTCCACCAAGTTATGCGTACTTTGTAGCAAAGTTCGTTGTTCTCGGAGGTCAACACTCAGTTGGTCCAATCGGCTTGCTAAGTACCCCATCGTGATCTCCTAGGAATTGCTACCACTAGCTTCACCCTGGGTTGCCGGCTCCCCCTCTTCTTCCACATTTTCGCGCACAAACGGGTCATCGGGACCCCCAACTCGACGGGTGCTCCATGGATTTTCGCCGCACGACCAGTTGTGTTGATTGGACACATCCAACCGACGTGCGGCTCGCTCATGGTCCAAATGAATGGAAGTTGCATATTTATCCGAGCCGTGCTTGTAGATATGCTTTGTGTTGTGGCGCTCAAGGATACCCATGCGTTGCAATCGAATACCGTCGATAGGGTCGGGAAAATATCGCGGGGTGAACTTACGGATATACCCTCCAAAGTGTTGCTTCATCAAAAAGTGGCAAATAATATGCCCCATGCCAATCGTAGAGGTAAGGTGCTTAGAGGTAATGTCTTTTAACCAATTCAAAATGCAAGACCCCGTGTTCACCCGCGTCCCTTGGAGGGTGTGAAAGATGACAAACATATCGTCCCTCCTCACATTCGCCCTCCCATCATCCCTTCCGAAGACCGAACTCGAGACTATGCGATGAAAAATTCGAATCGCCAAGTTGCACAAGTCACGAGACTTGGAATTTCTAGTCAAGAAGGAGCAATCCTCTAGGGCATTTGACCTTTGATGTTTCCGACGCCAACAAGTAAGGCTATTCATGGCTGATTGTTCATCAAAGTGTACGCTCTCCTCATAATAAAGCCCATCCGCCGGTAACCCAAGTGCTTGACAAAGCTCTTGCACCGTGCAAGTTTTCTCCTTGTTGTCCACTCTATATCGGAACTTAGCGTGGCGTGTATCAGCATCCTCAACTTGGAAAGAACTGAGGAACTCAAGGATTTGTTGATCATAAAGAGATTCGTCAATCTTGATGAAAGATTCCCAGCCCAAGGTCCTTATGATAAAATCAAAACTGGGGCCACAATACACCTTCCTCACTGTGGCTTCATCGTATATATCCGGAGCACAAAGTTTCCGGTGTTGATAAAGCTCATACTTTTCTCGATGATGCTCATCCCGGAACCGAATTCGCAATTCCGGTTCAACGCGAAGAGGCGTGGGCGTTTGGGCCTTGTAACGATCTTTATCCACCGCCGTCGATGAAGATTCGGGCGGTGGTGAAGGTGTACCGTCCTCATCTGTGCGGGCCCTCTTAGATCGAACCATTTTTAATTTCAAAACAACACTAGCAACTCAAGAATCCCCAAATAGCAACCAACACACACAACACTCAAGCCCTAAATTCTGAGAACTAATCACAAGTAACACCCAAATTAACTTTGAAATCAAACTTTGAAACACTAATTGAATGTTACCTCCCAAATAGCACCAAGGAACAAGTGGTTGAATTCGCAAGAGCTAAATCACCCCTTGCTAGTAGCCACCCAATCTTGAAATACAAAACCACCACTGCACCACAAACGCACCACAGCAAAACCCAGTACCTTGAGACCTCAAAAACGTCCTTGGCAAAGCGTGTCTCCCCCAAAACTCAGAACAACCAAAGCACCTCTCGCACAACGATCGTCGCATCGCAAAGCTGTCGGTGTTGTGGATCGCTTGTTGACACAAGACAACAAAGAAAGACAGCTAGGGCACAAAACCGACCAAAATCTGGAAGAAATCGAAGAGAATAGCAAAGGTTTAGGAATTAGGGTTTTATGCTAGGGTTTGGGGAAGTAAAGGAGAGATATGAGAGAGAAAACGAATCAGAAAAACTAAAAGAAGTGAGAGAAAGATGCATAAATAACCCCGACAGAAAATGATTCTGCCGACGGCTTGCCCGAGCCGAATATCCTGCTCGCCGGCGGGGATTCAGGCGTGAAGCGGTTCGCCCAAACGATCGCCGATCGAGCGGCCAGACGAGCTCGCCGAGCTACTCTTACGACGATCGGGCGTGTGCTGACTCTTTCCCTGCGCGCTTGATTGACAAGCTCGACCGGGCAAAGATGTTGCTCGCCCGAGCAGCTCTTCTGTCGTCCGCAGAACACACTCTCAGTTTTGGCACAGTCGACTGGCTCGCCCGAGCAGTGGTTCTGGCCAACAATTCAAAGAGTTAAAATATCTCAAAAGAAATAAGCATTCTCACTTCTACCAAAAACATGTTCAAATTCTCAAACTCTCAAAAACCTCCCGGGGCACCTCAAAAACCCGAAATACTTAAAATCTAACAAGAACTAACCTAAGAACATAAAACAAAAACTTTTTCTTTTTCTTTTTCAAAAATATTTCAAAAAGAGAGAGAAGAAAGTCGGCATGCATGCCTCCCCACTCCCACACAAAAAGGCCACACTATGTCCTCATTATGGCAAGAAATAAAGGAAGACAAACACCCTAAAAGAATAAAAATCAAAAATCTAACAAAAAGAATGAAAAAGAATCTTCTCACCAACCAACTCCTAAGATAAAGAAGGATAATACCTGATTAGATCCCAAATAAATCATCGCATGGCTTGTAAATGGAGATTGAGTATACAAGCCATGAAATGGTGAATATGTGAGCAATAAATGATCATTCCTTCTCGTTAGTGCATAGTTAAGAGAAGTAAACAAAGAAACAAACAAGAAAAATGAACTAATTTACAATATATACAAGAATGTTACCTCAATGTTCTTCAATCAATAGATGGAATATGGAATGTTATACACTCCACATCCACCTTCTCCGGAAGCTCCAAGAAGGGTTTCAACCTGTGACCGTTGACCTTCCACACAGATGCATTAGTGGAATCCTTGATCTCAACGACTCCCGAGGGAAACACAGTGGTTACAATGAATGGGCCGGTCCATCTAGACTTCAGCTTACCCGCAAACAAGTGCAAACGTGAGTCATAAAGGAGGACTTTCTGCCCTGGAACAAAGGTTTTTCTAAGGATCACTTTATCATGCAAGACTTTCGATCGCTCCTTACTCAACCTCTCGTTTTCGTATTCTTCTCACCTTAATTCCTCTAGTTCACACAAGGTAAACTTTCTAATATCCCCAGCTGCCGACAGGTCAAGGTTCAAGGCTTTCAAAGCCCACCACGCCCTATGCTCAAGCTCTACTGGCAAATGACAAGGTTTCCCAAAGACTGCTCTATACGGTGACATTCCTATGGGAGTCTTGTAAGCTGTCCTATAGGCCCATAAAGCATCGGTCAATTTGGTGGACCAATCTTTCCTATTCTTTGACACTGTCTTTTCAAGAATTTGCTTAATCTGCCTATTGGACACCTCAGCTTGGCCATTTGATTGAGGGTGATAGGCGGTGGTCATTCTATGCTCAACAGAATATTTCCTAAGCAAAGCCGCAAAAGAACGATTATTGAAGTGAGTCCCCTGGTCGCTAATGATTGCTTTAGGCACCCCAAACCTAGAAAAAATGTTTTCTCGAAGGAACCTAGTCACAACTTTGGCGTCATTTATTTTTGATGGAATTGCTTCAACCCATTTTGACACATAGTCCACTGCTAGAAGAATAAACTCATTCCCAAAAGAGGTAGGAAATGGTCCCATAAAATCAATGCCCCAAACATCGAATACATCCACAAAGATCTCGGGTTGCAAGGGCATCATATTTCTTCTAGAGATTTTACTCAAACTCTGACACCTAAAACAGCTCTGGGCATAGTTATGGGCGTCTCTAAAGATGGTGGGCCAATAGAATCCACTTTGTAAGACCTTATATGCTGTCTTCTTCCCACTAAAATGTCCCCCACAAGGTTGGTCGTGGCAAAATGAGAGGACATCCATGATAGACTCATCCGAAGCACACCTTCTAAGAATTTGATCAGGGAAATACTTAAACAGATAGGGGTCATCCCATATGAAATTCTTGACAATGTAAACGAAACTGTCTCTATCATGCCTGTTCCAGTCACTAGGCATTTCTCCCGTGACTTTAAAATTGACAATGTCAGCAAACCACGGTTCTACTCCTATGCTAAGAATGTGCTCATCAGGAAAACAAGCATCTATAGGAGATTCTATCTCATGTTCAGGCGCTATCCTAGAAAGGTGGTCCGCTACTGGATTGTCAGATCCTTTCCTATCACGGATTTCACAGTCAAATTCTTGAAGTAACAACACCCACCTAACCAATCTAGGCTTGGACTCTTTTTTCTCCATCAAATAGCGAATCGCTGAATGGTCAGTAAACACAATCACCTTAGCTCCCAACAAATAAGCCCTAAATTTCTCAAATGCATAGACCACAGCTAAAAACTCTTTCTCAGTTACCGTGTAGTTCAGTTGTGCCTCATTCAAAGTGTGACTTGCATAGTGAATCACGACAGTTTTTTGTCAATTCGTTGTCCTAAGACCACGCCTATAGCAAAGTCAGAGGCATCACACATCAACTCAAACAGTTCCCCCCATGTGGGAGGTTTGAGAATAGGAGGTGATATTAAGGCATCTTTAAGTGTGTTAAAGGCCTTCAAACACTCATCAGAAAAATCAAAGGACACCTCCTTGGTCAATAAAGCAGAAAGGGGTTTGGCAATCTTACTAAAGTCACGAATGAATCGACGATAAAACCCAGCATGTCCTAAGAAAGACCTAACCTCCTTCACACAAGTGGGGGGGGGGGTCAAGTTCCTAACTAGGTCAATTTTCGCTTTATCCACTTCGATTCCATCCTTTGAAATCACGTGGCCCAAAACTATTCCCTTTCGTACCATAAAATGGCACTTCTCTCAGTTTAAAGTCAAGTGTTTTTCTTGGCATCGACTCAAGACTCGACTCAAATTAGACAAACAATCATCAAAGGTGGTGCCAAATACTAATAAATCATCCATGAAAATTTCAACACAGTCATCCACAAGGTCCGAGAAAATAGACACCATGCACCGCTGAAAAGTGGTGGGGGCGTTGCAAAGTCCGAAGGGCATCCTACGGAAAGCAAATGTACCAAATGGGCATGTAAAAGTAGTTTTCTCCTGATCACAAGGGGCTATAGAAATCAGAGTATACCCCGATACCCATCTAGAAAACAAAAGAAATCATGCCCCGCCAGCTTCTCTAACATCTGATCCATGAAAGGTAAAGGAAAATGGTCTTTCCTCGTAGTCTTATTGAGTTTTCTATAATCTATGCATACTCTCCATCCTGAAGGGATGCGGGTTGACACTAACTCTCCCCTCTCATTCTCCACAACCGTCAACCCAGCCTTTTTAGGGACCACATGTCAAGGACTAACCCACTTACTGTCAGAAATCGGATAGATGATATCATTGTCTAATCACTTCAAAATCTCTTTCTTAACCACCTCTTTCATTTGGGGGTTAATTCTCCTTAAAGGATCCCTCTGGGCTACACTACCATCTTCCAAAAATATTCTATGCTGCACGATAGATGGACTAATCCCCCTAATATCTCCAAGCGTCCATCCCAAAGCCCCCTTATTTAACCTAAGAACCTCAATTAATTTGTTCTCTTGGTCCTCACCTAGGTTCGAAGCTATGATAACCGGGTAGGTCTCACTAGGGCCAAGGTAAACATATTTTAACTCAGATGGAAGAGGTTTAAGTTCAAGGGTTCTAGAAGATGGTGGCTCAAGCTCTATTATTTCAGGCACCTGTTGAGAGGCAAACAATGATTCATACAACAACTCACCGTCAAACACATCAGAATCACACAATGAGGTCACACAGTCCGGGTCAAATCCTAACTCAACAAGATCACACGCACTAGGAGCAACATCAAGATCAGAAGGATCACTACTCTCAAGGTCACTAATCCAATTCAAGGTATTACACTCTTGCTCATCATGTCCTAATGGTGACTTCTGTAGGTCGAAAATGTTCAACTCCATAGTCAAATTCCCAAAAGTCAGTTTCATTCTCCCATCTTTACAATTAATCCAAGCGTTAGACGTAGCTAGAAAGGGTCTACCTAGAATGACTGGAATCTCGTCACGAGGACTATGAACCCTAGCTATCTCTAACACCACAAAGTCTACAGGGAAAACAAAGGTTCCAACTTGGATCAACACGTCCTCAACTACTCCCTTAGGCACCCTCGTAGACCGGTCGGCTAATTGGAGAACCATTCTCGTAGGTTTCAATTCCCCCAACCCCAAGGTCTCATACACATGTAAGGGTAACAAATTGACACTTGCCCCTAGATCAAGGAGGGCTCTCTCAATCTGATTGTCTCCTATGGTAATGGAGATGGTTGGGCACCCAGGGTCTTTGCATTTCACTGGAACCTGACTAGACAAGATGGAGCTCACATTAGAGGCCAAAAAGGCCTTCTTAGGAACCTGAGTTGCTCTCTTCGTTGTACACAATTCTTTGAGGAATCTAGCGTAAGAATGACATTGCTGAATAGCGTCCAACAAGGGAATGTTGACCTTGACTTGAGAAAAAGTCTCCCTAATCTTTTCAAGAAATTTCTGGTCCTTAGTTCCCCTCAACCTTTGAGGAAAAGGTGGGGGAGGCTTATACGCCACAGGTTGTACAGGACTGGAATCAGGAAGTACTCTAGGTGAGGTTTAAGACTCGGGTTGTCACCTAAGTTGGTCAACCTCTCTTCCTCATACGGCTCATCCTCAACTGACACTAGCTCATCACAAGGTCCAGCACTCACATGTTGTTTCCTAGGCGAGTCTGAAGGTAATTCTCGGACCTGATTGTCTACTTCTTTTCCTGATCTAACTGCATTAAGTCCCCTAACATGGTTCGAGTCACAAGAGGACGAACTAGAAGCTTTCCCTTTGGGGTTCGCCTCCGGTTGTCCAGGAAAAGTTCCCATATCCCTATTAGACATCATAAGTTGAGCTACACTCTCATTCAATTGTTTCACTATTTTCGCCATGTCACTCATCGTATCCTCAACCTTACTCAACCCAGACTCTAACTCCTTATACTTCCTATCCCCCTTGTCCTCACTTTGGTATCCTGGTGGAGGTCGGGTATGGGCAATCTGGGGATGGAGGGTCTGCCCTCGAGGTGCTTGATAAGCAGCCTGAGGCGGTGGTCTTGGTTGGGTTTGATGTTGGTGAGGAGGAGGTGGGTTTCCTTGGAAACTTCCTCCTTGGTGCATCGGTGGCCTCAAAACATTTTGATTATCCGGCCCATAAGACAAGAAAGGGTGTTTTGGCATCCCAGGAAATTGGTATGGCAGGTAATGTTTAAACATAGCATTAACATTTTCCACATTGGACGACACATGTTGCAAATACAAAGGGCAGTTAACATATACATGGTCAGGTCCTTGGCACCAAGCACAAATCAAAGAGGATTGAGGGTTCGGAGACATGGGTTGCTCTAAAGAATTCACTTGTGCGCAAGGCTGGGTCTTAGAAGATGCCATTTGCTGTTGGGCTAGGGTTTTTACCATATTCTCTAAAGAAGCAAACCTAGCTTCATACCCAGTACTCTCACTCACCGCGTGAACCCCTCCCCGTGCATTGGACAATTGTGCTCCTATGGACTCATCCCTAGTATTCCCCCATTGCATTACCCTTTCTGACATACTCTCCAAAAAATCCCAAGCTTCCTCTGCTGTTTTGTCCATAAATCCCCCTTGACACATAGACTCTAAGGTTAGTCGGGTTTCTTGATCTACCCCCTCATACACTATTTGGCACAATCTCACTAGGTCAAACCCATGGTGGGGAAATTGAGACAAAAGATTCTTGAACCGCTCAAAAGCTTTCCAATAGGGCTCCCCCTTGTCCTGTCTAAACTTCAAAATGGAATTTCTCATTTGAACTGCCATAGAATTTGGGAAATACCTCTTCACAAATACCTTTAAGAAACTATCCCATGAGTTTATGGACCCTGATTTGATACTATACATCCACCTCTTTCCAGAATCTCGCAAGGCGAAGGGCAAATATTTCAACAGAACATAATCTAAAGGTACCCCTGGTGGTGTGACCATACTAAGGTACTCCTTATATTCTGCTGTCCAGATCAGCGCCAACCCCGTCCCAGTAAAAAGAGGTAGATTCTGGGTATGATACTGTCTGGGATCAAAGGTAACTCCCTGAGGTAGGGTCGGTAACACAAAACACGATGGAGGCGGGTCATAAGATGGATAGAGCTGGTCGCTCAAGGTAACCCTCGGCCCTTCCTCACCCATGATAGGCAGGTCGACTAAAGGTCTCTCTACCCTAACCAGTCTACTAGTTTCCAGTATTCGAACCCATCCTATCGAATGACGCACTTTCTCCTTTTTAGTTGGTTTTTCTATTTTTTTAAATTTTTAGTGATTTTTAAACTTAATGCTAAACAAGCAAAGCAATTAAACTATTCACACTATGCACAAACAAACCAATCCTAAACTCCCAAATAACGCCATCCCCGGCAATGGCGCCATTGTTCGGTTGCGTATTTTGTGGTTTTATAAGTAAGGATGTCGAACTCGAGGATGGGTGTGAGGTTTGTCTAGGTTTTTAGCTTGTTAGAGGTTCTCAAGTGCGGAAAACATTAAAGTATGAAAATTAAGCGGTTAAACTATTCCTAATCATAATACTAAACATGACCATTAAAAAGAAACACAATCAAACAAGTAATTACTAACAATAAATGTAAGAAATCTATAAAGCTTATCAAACGAACATTTAATAAAACTCTAACTACGACTAAGATCAAAGCAAGCAATAGCAATTAAATAGCAACTAATTAATCTAAACAAGCTTAGAATTGAGTCCATACCCTTGATGACTAGTCAAAATCGATCTTCATTCTTCACCTTCGTTTGCAACTTTCCCCGAACAAAATAGAAAGTTGTGAATTAAGTTACTAAGGACCCTCAAATCTTCACCCTAAGTAAGATTTGTGGCCCTTAGTCCCCCTTTTCACTAAAAGATTGATTGTTTGTGGCTAATCTAGGAACCTTCAATGGCAAACTTCAATGAAATCAAAAGCATAAAGTAATGAAGAAAAATGGTTGCTGAAATTCCTTGAAGAAAAGTTGATTACATTCAAAATCTCCAGAACTTGGAGAACAAGGCAAGAGAAAACCCTTAGAGAGAGAAAGTAAAAGCTAATTAAGAGATCATTAAAACCAAGAATTACAAATTAAAACTTAAGCTAATAGTCTCCTTAAATGAAATTGCAGCTAAGGTTTTTATAATGATCCAAGTTTGTTGCACAAAACGCAGCATCTCATTTCCAGTCTGTACGCAGAAAACCGAATTGGCTCGGGCGAGCCAAAATGCTGCTCGGGCGAGCAAGCATTCTGGTCGGGTGTATCTTGTCTCCTCGGCAACTTCTCCTCGGCAGCTCAGAACCTCAGCTCGGTCGAGCAGGGCCCTTGCTCGGGCGAGCCGGCCCTCTGTTTCTTCATTGCCTTAGCCATATTTTTCAAACTTTCCATGGTCGTTGTGCAGAAGCATGGCTCGGCCGAGCCAGTATGTTGCTCGAGCGAGCCAGCTTTCTGTCTCTCCTCTTCTTGGCTCAAAATCAGTCGGCAGATCTTGCTGTCCTTCCAGAGATGTTGCTCGGGCGAGCAACCCTTCTGGCTCCATCACTTATTTGGTGAGTTTTTGCTCCGTTTTGGCTCCATTTTAGGTCACTCTCTTATTTTCCTACAAAACTACAAAAATCTCATAACTCGAATAAAATACGGGGTTAGAACGTATAAAAACTCCCTAATAAAGAGAAGAATTCGGCTCGAAACGAGACCGAACAGTCTTCCTATCTAGACCTCCTCTCAAGGGTCACGACCGTGGCATTGAAGGTTACGACCATAAGGTGTTGTCTTTAGCTTGTATAATAGCTAATGCAGCTTGAGTTAATATAAAGTTCTTAGTTCAATAGACGAATTCTCCTCGATATGGTCGGCTTGTAGTTTAAGCCCTTCCAAATTGAGAAACACTCACTTGTGCTAGCGACGAATCTATATTGTAGACTGTGGTGTCAACTGACAACACTGTCATTTTTGGAATGACAAATTTTGGTTGAAGAAAAGAGAAATTAAAACTTATTGTGTAAATAGCGTCTGAAATCACTTAAGGTCACAAAGTTTTGAATAGCTTAGTGATTGTATTTAGCTTGTTTGTTACTTGTGAAGCATGTGAACTTTGGATCAAATTTCGTAGGGCTCCTTTCATGTCTTTCTTTTTAATCTTTTGTGGTCTACATAAACAGTTGCTTCTATTTTCAATCTCTTTAATCCCAATCTCTGCATCATTAGATTATAATTTTTGTAAGCCACTCCATTATTATTTTTCTAAGTTATGCCTTTCTCTTTATTAAAATTGATTTCAACATCTGATTCCATTTCATAAATTCGATTTGTGTGAACAAACCAATGTGATTAAAGTTAGGTTTTGTTAAATTGCTTGTTGACGTGTGAATGAGCAAATATGTTTAAATTATTTTTTGTAAATACATAAATTGCATTATGTAGTATGTAACAATCATTCAATATAATTTTATGGTTGATGTTGATTTTTCGACTTTTGTGTTAATATTAAATTTTGTTAGTGTGTGTCGTTCAATGTAATTTTTCCAAGGCAAATTACACCTAACACCATTAGCCTCGAATTCTGGATCCGCCACTGACTTGCATGTGTTCACCATTTATTCTAATTCACTGCTTTTGACTTTATCTGACCCTTTATAATACTCTTGATGTAAAAGTGTTATTGTTTATCTTAAGACCATATAGAGTGTAGGACATGCAAACCCGAGTCACGTGTAAGTCTTTTCCCAAGTCAACATATAGGCATCTTTCATTTTAGGATGTCTTATATGAGTCATTAAGTACATGCATGCATCGGAATGAGTTTTTCATTGTTTGTCTAATGTCAAGGTCAAAGCCAGAGTCAACAATAAAGAGAAAGTATTGGGATGATAGGAAATTTTGCAACTAACACAAATCCCGAGGGCATGACACTGAGAATTGTTAGACTCTGAAGAATAAAATTCAGGTTAAGATCCTATCAGGGAAACTACATCTACCAAAAGCAACGAAAAAGACTAGTTAGAGCATGAATTCCCATAGCCCAAACAAATGCAGAGGGGGCACCGCATGAAAAGGGCTTTAGAGTTAGCTAGGGTCCTAGTTATCAAGCATTTTATTTCCGGAGTCTGTTGGAGTTAAGTTTAGGGTCAGTTTTTAAATTCAAAAAGATGAGTTGCTCTTGTTGTTATTTGATCAAATAGAATTTCACGCTTGTGCTTTTAACTTGAGTTGAAAAGTTCTCTCACTCATCCCCCAATCCAAGCCTCACAAATTCACCTACTTTTATCCTTCCATTTTTGCCTTACACCTTGTTCCCATCCTTTAATTTTTTTGAAAAAATTCTAGGGTTACAGAGATAAAGCGACAAAAAAATGAAGAAAAAAGAAAAAAGGAGTGAAAAACTATAGAGTGGCAGGTTTAATAATGGTAGTGAGACAAGCCGGACAAAAGGCGGGAATAAAAAAAAATTGGAAGAGAGAGGTAAGTCTGTACCGTCATCTAATAAGCAGAACAAAATGAGAGTACGTCATTAGAATAGACCAAATCCCGTAATCTCTCAGAAGTGAACACTACCCATTAGGAATCACGCCGTTTAAGCAAAGTGCCAAGGACAGGGGATGTTTAACGTGTTCTTAGCTAAATAAGACAACGATTGTAAATGTTCGAGGAATTGGGCCCCTAATGCCCTAGTTTAGTTTTTCGAGTCTCAAGAGGTTCTAAAGGCTCAATTTATAAAAGCTTTAACTACGGGTTTCTACTCAAATAAGGTAAATAAGGGGCTTGGGGGTAATATCGGGCCAACCTAACGAAAGACTAAGCACAGAAACAATGGTTTTAGGGGAGATTCATGCTCGATAATTAAGTATAAGGATTGCATGCATACCAAGCTAGCATTGGCTTCCCCCGCCAGGGTGGAAAACCAATATTCTTCCTATGCATGAGCTAGCATCGATCCCCCTCACCAGGGTGATGAATCAATGCAATACTTTCAAAATCTATTATCAGTCCCGTGTATGATAGACCTTGATAGTATGAAAACCAATCTTAAGTAATCAAATCCAATTCCCTCTGGTCAGAGTTAGGATTTGGAATCGATTAAACCACCCTAGAGTTCCAAATCAATGTTTGAAAGGATGCATAACCACCTGGCACCCATTATCCTTCAACTATCGCATGGAAATCTAGGGCGGAACACTAATCACCCTAATACAGCAAATCCATACCTAATCCCCCATTAGGGGCCCTAATCACCCCTTAACCCTAAGGGACTTAGCCAAGCATATTGACAAAAACCAAAGATTGAGTCTTTAAGCCTAACATGTTCATGGAATTAATACTAGAATCAAGAACAACCATAAGCGGTTGATTAAAGCAATTAAACACTAATCTAAACAGTAATGACAACGAATAAAAGTGAATAACTTGAGAATAACAACTTACTAGGGTTGGAGAACGAGAAAGAATGCAGAAGGAATCCGAAAATCAATCACAATACTTGAAATCAAAGAACTTGCTTTAATCTTGAACGTCTTACGATATCATTAACACTAATCACTAAGCTAAGAAAGAATTAAGATGTTAAGAACTAAAATAAAAGCTAAGAGTAGAAATTTAGCCTTTCTTGCTGAAACATCTATTATAAACTTGTGTTACAAACCGACCAAAACACGTTGTTTTAACTGACTTAATTATCGCAGATTAAGGGGTCACAAGCATAACCTTGTACGTCAGGACCGTGACCCTGGAGAAGTCTGGATTTTTATCATTGTTTCCCGCAAACTTCACAGACGTGACCAGGTGGTCACTGCTGTGAGGCACCTCCTGGAAGGGGTCGCCTCTAGCAGGTCACGGTCGTGAGGCCTGGTCTTCGTGAAAAGCCTCTTCTACCCTCACAAGCGTGACCAAGGGTGGTCACGGCCGTGAGGGCCTTCTTGTCTAGAGCTCCTCTCAAGGGTCACGACCGTGGCATTGAAGGTTACCACCATGAGGTGTTGTCTTTAAAAACCCAGAACTTAGGGTGTCACAGTCGTGAGAATGCTGGTCATGGTCGTGACCCCTGTTTCGTCTCGAACCTCTTTTTGTCCAATCTTTTAGCCTTCAAGGATTACTAGGGTCACGACAGTGACAGAGGTGGTCACGGCCGTGACTCTTCTGGTTAGAGATCTTCCTTGTTTTCTTCTCCAGGATCGGGTTTCCTTGGGACAACCCGACTCCTCTGCTATTTGGCCAGAAATGGCCTCGTTTTGCGCACTCTTCCTCAACAAGTGTCTAAAGCTCACAAGATTTGCAAAAGAAAGAAAAAGAAGTAAAAATACTAATAAACATATAGGAATAAGAATTCAAACCTAAGGTAAAAGGAATGCATTTAGGCTCAAATTTGAGCCTAAACACCCCCCCCCCCTCCACACACACACTATCCTAAGAAATTAGGAAATCCAAACTCACTTTTGCAGGAATCACGGATGTATTTAATGTATGCATCAGGCCCTTTTTAGGTCTCGTGAGAGTTTGTAGAAGATATACTTACAAAATTCGAAAAGAAAAAGAGAAAGGAAAAAAAAGTGAAAATAAAAAACATTTACAAAAAGAGAAGGAGGAGTTCATAATTGCTTTTACACTAAAGTTAATCAAACAAGCTTCTTAATCAAGCAAAAACAGTTAGTATGTAAATGTCAAGACTCGGGTGAGGCTAAACAGTATAGTACTTTGGATTGTGGCTATGATGAATTAGACAATGTATTAAAAGTTTGGTTTGATAAATTAGACATTTATGGTAGGAAATCTTAGTAGTTTGGGCAACAGAAATATTTGTTGCCCTTGAGACAAATACGTATAGCCTACTAGATGAATTTGAAGTACAAATAGTTTTGGACAACAAAAATATTTGTTGCCCTTGAGAGAAATAGGTATAGGCTACTAGATAAATTTGAAGTGCAAATAGTTTTAGGCAACAAAAAAGATTGGTTGCCTGAATTCACTAAGGCAGCAAAACTTTTTGTTTCCCAACAAAGATACCTTGTGCAACAAATCTCAAAAATTTGTTGCCCCGACTTTGGGTTTCGCACATGTTGCACCAAATTCGGGACAAAAAAATTTTGTTGCCCAAAGTTAAAAGGCAACAAAAAATGATCAAAGGCAACACATGTGTTTTTTTTCCCAAGAGCATTTTTCTTGTTGTGTTCTTTTTTTTCTTCCCATGTTTGAATTTCTCTCCTAATTGACGCCAAACTTAAGGACTAAGGATAAAACTTTTATTCAAGCGACAATACATCTCTTATTCATGTCGGAGCTACTTATACTCTAAATACCCTAAGTCTAGGTGGGACAGGCCTCCATCATGCCCACTGAACCCCTTGCTCATGTGATTTTTAGTTATATACTTTGTGAGAGTTAATGACATATAAATAAAGAAATAATAAACTTTAATATATATTTTTTGAATTTAGTATATTTTTATTTAGCAAATATAGTTCTAACTTGTTTGTTTATATGGGCATGTGTGTGTGTGAAAAAAATATAATTCAGCCTTATTCAGTTCAATTCACATAATTCACTATAATTTCACAATTAGGGGAATTTTCATACATTGCACTGGATATTCAATGTTAGTTGATATTGTATAATTCCAAACAAATGAAAACCATATTAATTGGCTAAAAGTGAAAACACTCCTACAATATATCGCAAACATATGAAATTAAAGTACATGGTTTTATATCTATCTTTAATTCACAACTTTGGAGTGCATAGATAGATTAGATGATTTATTATTTTGTTTCTACAAATTATGTGATTATAAATTGATAAATTATAATGGAAATTGTAGAATAAGAATAATCGAGTAAGGCATGTGAAATATTAAACAATAAAATCAACATTATTGTTAATCTTACCATATGATATTGAAAATGAAGGGTTAGTTATCATGACCTTCATTCATACCCTTTGTGATGATGACTAAACATGTGCATTGTTATAGAAGGAGAATCACTTAATAAGTTAAAGATGAAGTGTACATAAACATTATATCCGACTCTCCCTTTCGCAAAGATACCAAACTTGGTCACTTCTTTCCTCAAGTTCAGGCACCTTTTCAACGAAGTTGCGGAATGTTGAAAAGGACAAGATGTTGTGGCACACCCTTCCCATTTTAAGCAACTGAATGCAATATTCATTCCTTACAGTTTCATGATGTTCAAATATATAGTTAAATATCTCATCAAGACAGGTATCGGTCAACTTCTCTTGACATGGCTTCAAATTAAACCGAGGACTCGGTGCAGCTACACATGGAAGACCTGGATATTGGCCAGCTTCTCCAGTTGTGGCTAGCAACATGACAAAAAGGAATGATATGTTTAGCATCACAATAACTTTAGAATTCATATTGTTTTTTTTTTCTTTTAAGCATATTTTTTTATATTTAATTATCACTTCAAAATATTCTCATTCAATTAGATCGAATGAGACGTGTAACTTAATTGGATAAAAGATAATATAAAGACACGTATCTCTACTATTTATAGGTGAACAACAAGAACTTTGTAAGATAACGTCTATAATGCTTATTATAACGTATACTTGTTATAATAGAAACATAAGACATAGTAATGAAAATAATGTTATTTGTATCTTACCTTGAGCCACTAGATTAAAGGAAAAAGTTGAGTTACGAGTCAATTAAACTTTCTTGAGTTTTTTACTACATAGATTGACATTTTTGTTGACTTTGAAAGTAGGTAACGAGTCATTCTAATTTTTCACCTAATATCATTTTCAAAGTGTGCTAACATAAATAAGTTTATTGGCTATATACGATATTAGAATTTGGAAAAATATCGATGAAATTTCAAAGAGATTTTTTTCCATATGTAATTTCTAAGAGATATTTATTGTTCTCGGTATATTCGAGAGATATTAAATTACTAGAACCATCTGACATGAGAAACTACGTAAAATTGAGAGAGAAGTTAATGGTTCGACTAGATGAACTGATGAGAGAATTTTTTTTTTTAAAAAAAAAACAAAACACTTGAAGGATCTGACGAGACGCGACTAGTGTTATTTTGACATAGGCCATCATCGATGATGAGGCTACACCAACACGTTCCAAGAAACTAGGCAAAATTGGGTGAGATAATGCAGACAATGTTGGGCATATTAAGCATACATGTGATTATTTGCATTCTCACACGTCCAAACGTCTCAACCTGATGAGAAAAAGTTACTTGGCGCCTACACAATTAATATAATTTTATTTGTCCGAATTCTATTATTTGAGCCTAGAAATAAAATCTATTTATAATATTTTTAACAGATTGATGAGCCAAACTTCATCTACTATTGTGAAAATGTAAGAATTGCAAGTGATTGATAACTCACAGCTATAATAATTTAATAATTGAGTTAGTCAAACTTTACACACCATTAATAATGGTCTTAGCACTTTTATCATTGGCATGTAAGTTGAATTTGATAAATACCTACTGAAATTTATTGAAAGTTACCAAATCATACAATTATAAAATTAATAACTATTTAAAAAATTTAAACAGAAAGGGGGTATTGGATTGTAATATACCGACTTTTACTATTGGACAGCAATATCCCTAACCTTTATACCTATGTGACATTATTATACCAATAGTAACTAAAGGGGTGGTGAATTTGTCTCCATATTGATGTTGGGGGAAAAAACATGTCCCAACCCAATAACCCCGATAACCCCTCCGTTTTTCTTAGTAACCCACATTATAAGACATTGGTTGGTTTGTATCACGTCAATACGGGGACCGGTTCACCGCCTCTTAGTCATTATACTGGGCCGATTTTTTTTATAATAGGTTAGTAAGAAAAACGGAGGGGTTAACAGGGTTATTGTGGATGGACCGGTTATTTTGCCTCTGTCTGCCATGTCTCCACGGAGACCAGTTCACCAACCACCACCCGCTTAGTCACTGTTGGTATAATAATCACCTAAGTATAAAGGTCAAGGATATTATTGTCCAATAGTAAAAGTTGGTATATTACGATCCAATACCGCTAAAGGTCGGTATATTGTCATCCAATATCCCAAAAAGAAATATCATGCTCATATAGTAGATGTTGAACTGTTTACTAGATAGGAAAAATGACAATTTCATCACACGTTGCGTTTTTTCTTTCGTCTTCCTCAATGTTAAGATTTAAAAGTAACAAATTATTGTATATATTGAGAAGTTAAAAGTCTATATAATTTCAAAACCACAACTATTTTAGAATGAGGGTAGAAATGACCATGAGATAGTTAATAATAATTAGAGAATAATTTTGTCCGCCCTAACACTTAAAATATTATCGATATTGTATAATGTCAAACTATGCGAATGATATTAATTGGTTCACAATGATAACACTGTTACGATATATATCAAACATATGAATTTAAAACATAAAACATATTGTCCTAGCCTGCATAATAGTCACTAGGTTAGACTAAATTAATTTATAAATTTAAATTGTTGAATCCCAAAAAGTTCGTGACCAACCCGTGGTTTAGGCCCATCCATGATGGATTTGATAATTGAGTTTATTGATTTATTTTAACTCGCCTACTATTGGTTGTATTCGGTCCTTTATGATATTTACTTTTCATGAGTAAATAAATAAAAAATGTTGTAGAAAGTGTTAGACTGTCAGTTTTTCAAATATTATTTTGCTCATATAATAGCCAATGCAGCTTGAGTTAATATAAAGTCTTTAGTTCAATAGACGAATTCTCCTTAATATGGTCGGCTTGTAGTTTAAGCCCTTCCAAATTGAGAAGCACTCACTTGTGTCAGCGACAGATCTATGTTTTAGACTGTGGTGTCAACTAACACCACTGTCATTTTAGGAATGACAAATTCTGGTTGAAGAAAAAATAAATTAAAACTTATTATATAAATAGCGTCTGAAATCACTTAAGGTCACAAAGTTTTGAATTGCTTAGTGGTTGTATTTAGCTTGTTTGTTGCTTGTGAAGCATATGAGCTTTGATTCAAATTTCCTTAGGGATCCTTTCATGCCTTGTATTCTTTTTAATCTTTTGTGGTCGACTTAAACTGTTGCTTCTATTTTCAATCTCTTTAATTCCGATCTCTCCATCATTAGATTATAATTTGTGTAAGCCACAACATTATTATTTTTCTAAGTTATTCTTTTCTCTTTATTAAATTTATTTCAACATTAGATTTTATTTCATAAATTTGTTTTGTGTGAAAAAACCAATGTGATTAAGTTAGGATTTCTTAAATTGCTTATCGTTGTGTGAATGAGCAAATATGTTTATATTATTTTTTGTAAATACATAAATTGCATTATGTAGTATGTAATAGTCATTCAGTATAATTTTATGGTTAATGTTGATTTTTCGAATTTTGTGTTATTATTAAATTTTGTTAGTGTGTGTCGTTCAATTTAACTTTTCCAAGGCAAATTACGCCTAACTCCACTGGCCTCGAATTCTAGATCCACCACTGACTTGTGCTCACCATTTATTCTAATTCACTGCTTTTGACTTTATCTGACCCTTTATAATACTCTTGTTGTAAAAGTGTTATTGTTTGTCTTAGGACCATATAGAGTGTAGGACATGCAAACCCGAGTCACGAGTGAGTCTTTTCCCAAGTCAACATATAGGCATCTTTCATTTTCGGAAGCCTCATGTGAGTCATTAAGGACATGCATGCATCGGGATGAGTTTTCCTTTGTTTGTCTAATGTCAAGGTCAAAGTCACAACCAACAATAAAGGGAAAGTATTGGGATGACTGAAAATTTTGCAACTACCACAAATCCCGAGGGCATGACACCGAGAATTGTTAGACTCTGAAGAATAAAATTAAGGTTCTGATCCTATAAGGGAAACTACCTCTACCAAAAGCAACGAAAAGGACCAGTTAGCGAATGAATTCCCCAGGGCCCAGACAAATACAGAGGGGGCACCGCATGAAAAGGGCTTTAGAGTTAGCTAGGGTCCTACTTATCAAACATTTTGTTTTTGGAGTCTGTTGGAGTTAAGTTTAGGGTCAGTTTTTAAATTCAATAAGACGAGTTGCTCTTGTTGTTATTTGATCAAACAGAATTTCACGCTTGTGCTTTTAACTTGAGTTGAAAAGTTCGCTCACCCATCCCCCAATCCAAGTCTCACAAATTCACCTACTTTTGTCCTTCCATTTTTGTCTAACACCTCGTTCCCATCCTTTAATGTTTTGAAAAATCTAGGGTTAGAGAGATAAGGTGAGAAAAAAAATGAAGAAAATAGGAGTGAAAGTTATAGAGTGGCCGGTTTAAAAATACTAGTGAGACAAGTCGGGCAAAAGGAGGAAATGAAAAAAAAAAGTGCAAGAGAGAGGTCATCATGTACCCTCATCTAATAGGCAGAGCAAAATGAGAGTACGCCATTAGAATATACCAAATCCCGTAATCTCTTAGAAGTGAACACTCCCCATTAGGAATCCCGCACCGATCATCAAAGTCCTTGAGGCTGGATCTGCCGAGGTCCTTGAACATAGGTATGCCAAGGTGCTCGAAGGGTTCTAACAACTATAATTCATTGAGAATTTTTGTTCTTCATCTCATATTGTTTTATGTTTGTTGGGATTCCCTTGTAATATTTGTCGGATATGTATTCCATCTACATTTTGTGACGTGAATTTAGTTATAATAAACGGTATTTAAGCTGAATTGGATCATAATAAGATTCACAGTGGGAACCCAAGAAGTGGTAATAGTTAAGTCGCTACATGTTAGGCCAACTAGGGCGATAAATTACTTGTAGTCCATGTAAATATTACAAACCAGAATACAATCAAAGAGAATACAATTTACACTTGATTAGAATCAACCTTAATTACATGTATGCATAGATTATCATTATAATCACTTAATCACCTCATTTGGTAGTGTTTAGAGTGCCAAAATGGGTGAGGCTTCCACCATTGATGGATGCCATGGGCCAGCTTGAGATCTTGTTTGATACCAATCATGTTCTTAGTAAGAAAAGCAGAGGGGATCAGATGGGGTGCTTCCCCATCTCTTCCCAATGCACCGGACAACAAACCCACGATAGAACTTTTAGTAGCTATCCTTTCTATGCCACCAACCCCCCATGCATCCATCTTCTCTCGATGCTCGAAATACCCAATATACTCACAGCAAATAGGGTCCATTGGGTTCACAAAAAGGTATGGGTTCCAGCAACACAATACGGTAAACGGGTCATTTTGTTGTGATGATATGTTTTTTCGATGACCGTTTGTAAGAAGGGAGAGTCCTGCAGTGGCTACACTACTTACAATCCGGATCCCATGTTTCAAATGTGGAGTCCTGAGCTTCTCAATTGGAGCAGAGGCGTATGGAGGGTTAAAGAGATATGTCTCAATGTAGCATCCTCTTTTGGCCATGTCTTTCCCAGCTTGTAGAGCTATAGCTGCTCCTAAGGAATGCCCTGCTAGCCAAACCATTGTTGAGCCTTGATGGTTTATTACCCCCTCCACGGCTTGTATTGCAGTCTGGTACCGGGTGTTCCGGGTTAACCCATTTAGGGCAAGCTGAATATCCAAATACAGGTCTCGTTTCCGAGTGTCCCGTTTGGTGACCGTGCCTCTGAACGCTATGACATACCTAGGTGGTGCCTGTTGGGGTATCATGGGGTGACCAAAATAGGTACTAGTGTAGGGTTTGTACTCAAAAATGGCTCCAAATGTGGAGGAATCAACTGGATCTACAAGAATTTGGACACATTGGAAATGGAAAAATTCCCACCAATTCGGTGCTAAGGCTTTGTGTCCTGATCTTTTATCTTGGCGATCTCTTTCAAGTATGTAAACTCCTTGAACCAAGCTAGCCGTCACTGATCTTCTATGCTCTGGTACCCTCCTGAACAAAGTTGGAACCAAATTCAGTGTCATTTACTCATGGGTGTCCTTTTCGACCACTCAGTTCCATAAACTGAAAATTACAGCAACCCCAAGCAACCCACATTTTTTTTTTTAGAAAAAAGTAAGATCAATCAACCAGGTAACCCTTTTATTAAGGGTTACTCTAAGCGACCCACATGTTTTTTTCATAATATTGCAGATTGTAACATTTATTTTCGGGACAACCAAAGCCAAAGGGAAAAACCAATTTAATTAGAGCATCTCATGTTTTACATGTTGAATATGAAGCGATGCGCATATATTCATAGTAGGCCTCCGGTGTTCGTGATTATTATTCTGTGCTTATCTAGGTGGAAAAGCTCCATAGGATTTAATAACATATACAATGACATTCCATTATTTTGAATTTTTGGTGGGAGTCCTTCTTATTACATTACTTTATTTTTGAAATTTTAGAAACTCATTTCATTCTTTCTCCACAATAAAAGGAATTTCAAATTGGAACTTCGAATAAAATATTTCTCATCATCTTAATTTATTACACACATCTATTTTTGAGGTAAATGAAAATGGCAAAATAAATTTTCCACCAATAACAAAAAAAAATGTAAAATGTGGATTTCATTTTGGAATGATTTAGAAGTCTAGAATGGTTTAGAATTTACAAAAAATACCGTTGTCTTGAATTTCAATCAGTGCATATGCTCTAACTAACCTTGTTGTCCACCTTGTTAGATTTAATTTGGTGGCTTGAACAAAACTAAATATTCCAAAGAGCGTTGCATCTATACTTTTGACTTGAGAATAATAAGGGTAAATCTAACTGATGTAGTTTCAAGAAGATTACCAATCTACAGAAGTGAGGTGAAGAGGACCGGACATGCCAAAAATCTCCCTCTCGGAAGGATCAGCTCCTTTCTCTTCCTCGTGATTCTCCTTCATGTTCATGGCGCCTTACGTCTCATAGGCAATGTGGTAAACGAAGATGATGGATGAACAGATATACCACTAATTACAGAGCAGTGTTATAAGCGTAAGCTACATTTTAATAGAGGAGTTACAAAGGAAGCCATGACTTTTTGTGGCTCTTCATTGCCATAGATTGATATACAAAAGACAAAAGGAAGAGGTATTCACGCTGGATTTGATTTTGACATTTTGAATGAATATTTATATTTGTGTTTGCCTCCCATTATTGTCGAGTATTAAAAAACGTGCAAGTGCTTTGTTGCATTTCTGTACGCACTCAAAGTCAATGGTTTGACCCACTTCATTACATGTTAAATTAGAAAAATACTCCCGTCTTCTATTCCGTCCGTCCCTTAATGAGTGTCAATTTTTTTAACTACCTTGTCCCTTTTTATTTGTCAATTTTACATTTTCAATAATTAAAATACTCATATTACCCCTAATTAATGAATAAAATTTTTATTTTACCTTTTAAAATTCTCCTTTATTCTTCTTTTTTAATGAAGGATATACTTGTCCATACATAATTTTTTCACTCTATTTCCAACACACCTGAGTTTTAAAAAAGTAGTTAATTTGACACTTAAAAAAGGACAGAGGGAGTAATATAGTTGAATTTTATGACTATAATATATCATGTATAATTGTATAGAGTTACAATCATTTTCCATAATTTTGTAAAATTACAAATAGATGCCTAAAAATTATTTTACAATTAGATCTAATTTAATTAGTTTTTAATTTTTAGGGATATTGGATGACAATATACCAACCTTGGGTGATATTAGATTGTATATATCAACGTTTACTATTGGACAACAATATCACTGACATTTACACTTATGTGTGATTATTATACTAACGGTGACATGGCATAAAACCAACTAATGTCTTGTGACTTGGGTTAGTGAGAAAAATGAGGGTTAACGGGGTTATTAGGTTGGGGCAAGTTTTTTTTTTCCCTCCGCCGGACATGTCAGCACAGAAACCGATGCACCATCCCCTTGGTTACTTTTGGTATGATAATCTTATCTATATATATATATAATGGTCAGACATATTGTTGTTCAATAGTAAGGTTAGTATATTACAATCCAATACATCTAAAGGTCGACATATTACCATCTGAAAATCCTAATATTTATTCATGGATATAACCAATATATTCTAAGTTTCTTATAAATAATTCTAATTATTCAAAAAATTTAATGTCAAGCAGTATAATCAAATATTAGCTTGATAGAAAGAAATACATTTAAAAGAAATCGATCTAACTATTCAAAATATTTAATGTCAAGCATTCTATTAAATATTACTGTAATTTGATAGAAAGGAATCTATTTAAAAAATCTTGTTTGAAGACAGATAGCATTACCTTTTTCTTTTCCCTAATTATCTACAATTTCAAAGCTAAATTAAAATGCCATAACATTTTTTTTAAAACAAAAAATGCCATAACATTGACATGCATACACTTTGCACCAACTTGATCAAAGACAGAAAAAGGAAAAAAAAAAGAATTTTCTAAACAACGCCTACTGGACATTTTTTTTTTTTTTTAGGAAAGAAGGCGTAAACACACCCAATCATTCGTTGCTACTATCATCAAAGAACCCTTCCGAAGTCACCAACTGGGCAACTTCAGTCGGGTAAGAATCAATCCATACACAGTTTAAGCATTTAAGAGTTGCTAATCGCGCTAAAGAGTGCGCCACTTTATTACAAGACCTGGAGCGTGGCGCGGTGGGAGAGATTGAAGACTTAGCTTGAGTTGTTGTTGTAGAAGAGATGAGAGAAATTCGCTAAACAATAAAATAAGGGGAGAAAGATGAACATCTCAATCACCTAGCTTGAACTTCTCAACAATAGCCTTGAACTTTAATAATAACAAGAGTAATAACCAAACTCAATTAATATCAATAACCTTGAACACCAAATAGGATTGGATATGACCTTGGATAAAGGTAGTCCACCACCAAAGCTTAACACCCCACCATGACCATCATAAAGGAAACATCCACCAAATGATCAATAAAAGAATGTCTAGAAACACCACCAAAAAATTGGATAAAGTAATATAGATTTTGAGAGAAAACTTAGGGAAACCCTAACCAATGCAATAGCATGTTCATAATCATCAAAAGCTGCCTAGAAAATAAGCTAAGGGGGTATTTATACTATGGGGAATTAAAACATTAAACACAGCGTTTAACACAAACATCACGCCCAAAACAGTTTCGTCACAGGCGTGACGCCTGTTGGTCGCGGGCGTAATGACCTGGAAAAGCAGGGTCACGAGCGTGACCATTGGTTTTCGCGGGCGTGACGAAGCTTCCGGAACAAAAAATGAAACTGCCAGGAGTCGTCACGGGCGTGACCATCTGGGCAGTTTTTCTGCCGTCTTCAAACGTGCACAACTTCTTCATCCGGACTCCGTTTTAGGCCCATAAGATATCGATGGAAAGCTCTCGGTGTGTGCATTAAGCTCCCAAAATTTGAGACCCATTGGAATTGTATTGAAGGAGTGATGACCCAAAGCGTGAAGGCGCGTCCATTCCGACAACCCACGCTGACCCGTTTGCACTTATTCTTGCCGAAAGACTCCGAACCCTTTTAAAGGCCCGAAGTAGGTCCCGATGAGGACCCGTAGCTCCACTCTCATGTTCTGGGGTCCCATTTGAAGTGGATGCCACACCCGATGCCGATCAACGCACGACTCCAGGGCCCCGGGTCTACCTTGAAATGGATCCCACCCCTGACCCTGAAATCGCTTTGCTTGTTTTTGAAGGAAAGAGTGCGGGAGGACTTGGTGCCCATGAAAAGTGACTCTCGGGCCTCATCCCGATACGTTCCAAGACCTCTTCACAAATATGAAAGAGACACATTCCCTGGAAGGAATTAACACCAGAGAGTTGTTGATGATTCTTCTCGTCGATGGAGACACCCCTTGCAGACCACGAAAGCCCTCAATTACCAATTTGCAGTCGAATTCTATCACAAGCTTTTGGAAGCCCCTGCTTATGGCCATCTGAAGACCCCATCTAACAACGCCAGCTTCCATCTCCTCTACTGCCCAAGCCACCTCCATCCATCTCGTCGCTGCCCATAAGACTCGACCATTATCATCTCTTGCGACCAGACCCCATCCACCACTCCCATGGTTATCAATGGAGGCATCCACGTTAATTTTGATCCAACCACTCTCCGGTCGCCTCCATTCCAAACGTGGTTGCCCTACTGTCTGCTGCGCCTGGGGTTCTTTGTTAGCTTTAATATAGCGGTTGTGCATGTCCATTGCTCTGGTCGCCGTCTCGAAAGGGTTACTCCTTTTTTTCTCGAAAAGCCATTTATTCCTTGCCCTCCACACTGCCCATACTAGCGTGACAAAGATGCCCCTCTTCTCCTTATCAAGTGCCCTCAACTGGTCTGGAATCCAGTCCCCCACATCCGTTTTGCTCCTCTTGTCAGCTTCTATTCGCAGAACACTACATCTCCAGAATAAACGAGCCTAACTGCACTCCAAAAAAATATGGTTATTGTTTTCATAGTCCTCACCACACGTGCTACACACCGGGTCAACCTCCAGCTGCCGCTTAATCAGATTGACCTTGGTTGGAAAAGAGTCATTCTTCGCCCGCCAAACACAATGTCTGATCCTCGGTGCCGTATCAACATTCCATAAGAGCTTTCTATCCTTCTCACCTGCTCTAGAATGTGACACCATCTCTCCCTTCTCTTTAGCTTTCATATTGATGGCCAAAGCATAAGCTGACTTAACAGTAAATTTCCCATCATGTGTCAATCGCCATATAAGGGCGTCTTTCTCCGGGTTTGCGCAGATTGGTATTGCTCGGATCTCCCTTGTCACCTGTGGTTCGAAGCAATGCTCTAACAGATCAGTTTTCCAAACTCATTGCTCTTGGTCAATTAAATCTGAGACCGTAGCATTCCATTCAAGCACCCTGCGTTGAGATGTGATTCTTCCAATTGGGTGTCGAGGCAGCCACTTATCCAACCAAATGTTGACACTTCTTCCATCCCTTATATTCCAGAGGTGCCCTTCTTCAATTACTGATCTTGCCCCAAGGATACTCCTCCAAGAATAGCTGGGTTGGTGTCCCAAAGTGGCATCCCATAATGTCCCTTTTCCATAGTATTTAGCCTTCATGACTCTTGCAGCAAGTGATTCCGGGAATTGGATGAGGCGCCAGGCTTGCTTGGCTAGGAGAGCCTTGTTAAAGCATTGGAATTTCCGAAAACCCATACCTCCTTCTGCCTTTGATGCACACATTTTCTCCCAAGGGACCCAACAAATCCCGCATGCTTCTTCTGAATTTCCCCACCAAAAACGTCTACAGGCCCCTTCTAAATCTGAACAGATTGAGATTGGCAACTCAAAGCATTGCATCGCATATGTTGGGATTGCTTGAATAACTGCTTTTATTAGTATCTCCTTCCCTGCTTTGGAGAGGTGTTTTTCTTTCCATCCCTTCAATTTTTTCCACACCCTCTCTTGGATCATTTGAAAGACCGTTTTCTTCGATCTTCCAATGAACGTCGGCATGCCCAAATATCGGTCATGAGTCTCAACATCCTTAAAACCCAAACTCTGTTGGAGCCTATTTCTCAGTTGTTCGCTCACATTTCGGCCATAAGAGACTTCAGACTTATCCACATTAATCATTTGTCCTGATGCCTGTTCATATTTCTTCAACAGATCCATTACTTGCATTGCTTCCTCCTCCGTAGCCCGAACGAAAAGGAGGCTATCATCTGCAAACAATAGGTTGGATATGGTCGGTGCGGTACTGGACATGGTTTATGCAACGGGTTTTTCGTTTTACATTGTATATGAAAATGTAACACTATTTAATCTATATTTCTCTTGACAAAATTTGACCTTATTAATGTTAGTGAGTACAATTTTTTGAAGAGTTAAAAAGGAACTAACTAGGTTTTTACCCTTTGACGTTTTGAGAAAGTTGGATTTTACTCTCTAGTTTTGGAAATTAGGTTTACCCTACCTTAAGTTTAAACTCATAATTATTTTACCCCTTTTTCGGTGGAAGACAAAATTATCCCTGTAGAAGGGTGTAAAAAGTCTGAGATGACCCTAATTAAAAATAACAATAGACATATTTACCCCTCCCAAAAGGAATAACAAAGTGTCGCCACCTCTCCTTTTATCGTTGTTAAGGTTGTCCTACTCGAAACACTTGATGAATCAAATAATAGAAACTCAACTATTGAACGAAGATGAGGAAGGGTGGGATGAGTTTAATTTGTCATGTGTGCAAATGGATTTTTAAATGGATGATATATTTGGTCAGTTCACATTAATGTAAACACTAACTTCTTTAATCTTTAATACAAAGGTAAGGTGAGAATTTATTACTTAGTTTAAAGTTGAGGTATGGTAAACCTAATTTCTGAAACCTAGAGGGTAAAATCATACTTTCTCAAAATTTAAAGGGGTGAAAATCTAATGAATTTGTTAAAAAGGGGATAATTTTGTCATGGAATAAAAACATTAATTGCTCAGTTCAACTCAGTAAAATAACTTAAATTTATTATACTTTAAACAATGCCTAGCAGGCACTCTTTCGATAAACACAAAAAAAATTCCATAGACTTTACTTGTTTCATAAAAAGAAAATCTATATACTTATAATGACAATTTATATGGGACCCAGCAAATACTACAATGAGAGCATTTGAAGGAGTCTCAACCAATCACAATTAAGAAAAAAAATATCCAATTTTTAATAATTTTTGATTTTATTCTCAACCGGATTTCATTATAAACCTAAGCTGCTTGGGACTTTGACACCAATTACACATGTTCACTGTTTTAAATTTAATATTATTTTAGAATTTTAAAAAAACTATTACAAATCCCATACGACTTTGGACTTTGATAACATTTCCAACTGTTCCATATCTATATATATTATAATAGAAATCATTGTGGGTTCCGCAAAATAGAGCCACGGGAGTGACTATAGGGGAATTGGCCAATCATAACGTATAAAATTATATTCTTTTACTATTTTCAATTTTTTTTAATTTCAATCCATATTTTATTTCAAAATTATAAAAACCAAAAAGTATCACTAATCCTTGATTGCTTTGGACTCTAAATTAAATTATTTTGGTGCTGCCTATAATAATAATAATAATAATAATAATAATAATAATAATAATAGAAATCATTGTGGGTCCCACGAAATAGAGCAACGAGAGTGACTATAGGGGAATTGGCCAATCACAATAAACAAAATTATATTTTGTTTTCTATTGTCAATTTGTTTTTTAATTTTCAATCTGGATTTTATTTTAAAATTAAAAAAAACAGAAAGTATCACTCATCCATGACTGCCTTCGACTCTGAATTAAATTATTTTGGTGCAAATAACAGTAATTATTTTGGTGTTGCCTATAATAATAATAATAATAATAATAATCTATTTATATATTATAATAGAAATCATTGTCGGTCCCACGAAATAGAGCCTCGGGAATTACTGTAGAGGAATTGGCCAATCACAATTCACAACATAGAAAATTATATTTTTTTTCTATTTTCAATTTTTTTTAATTTTTAATCCGAATCTTATTTTAAAATTAAAAACCAGAAAGTATCACTAATCCTTGACTGCTTTGGACTCTGAATTAAATTATTTTGGTGCAAATAACAATAATTATTTTGGTAGCCACAGGAGTGATTGTAGGGGAAATAGGCCTCAACCTGTGCGATGCACGGAGCGAACTCAATTAGCTACTTTTGAAATTTTATAAAAGTCATGGATAAATCAAACGAAATATTAATGAAATTGTTACATGAAAAACATCATGATAAATTGTTCTGACAAAACATGTAATTCAGCAATAGAAAGTTTCCTAAAATATGAATGAACGTCGACCACGACGAGTTGCATGATGCATCATCCTTCCATACATTGACCTGGAATTTTAAATTATCGTATAAGTACTAATAAAATTTTATGAAACAAACTATGATTGAATAGTTAAATACAGTGAATGCAATCAAAGTATACTTAAACTGGTTTTTAAATCCATATAATAGTGACATGTGATTTACTTTAAAGATAATAACTTGAGAGTATGAAGTGTGAATGGTAACCAATTATGTCAAATTTGATAATGTAAACTGAATGTGCAGAATTCAAAGTTTTTGAATACGTCAACAACAGTGAATGCAATCAAAGAAGACTTAAATAGGTATGAAAATCTATATAATAGTGACGTGTGACTTGCCTAATCGAAGATAACTTAAAAATATGAAATGCGAATGGTACTCAATTAAGGCGAATATGTTGAAGTGTGACAATTATGATGTTGATTGCTCAGAATAGTATATGAAAAGAGTTTAATCCCTAACAGATGTATTGGATTTATATGTTTTCAAGAAGTTATGAATGTAATTGACCTAGCTGATTACGTTGGTAATGGAAGAGTTGTAAACTTGGTCGGAGTACAAAGCAGTCAGGTATTAGTTATATTGGTTATGGAAGAAATGTAAACTTAGTCGGAGTCCAAAACAGTCAGGGATTAGTGATACTTTTTTTGTAATTTTAAAATAAAATACGGATTGTAAATAGAAAAAAAAAATTAAATTTTCTACGTTGTGATTGACCATTTCCCCTACAGTCACTCCCGTGACTCTATTTCGTGGGACCCACAATGATTTTTATTATAATATATATTATTATTATATAGATTATTATTATTATTATTATTATTATTATTATTATTATTATTATTATTATTATAGACAACACTAAAATAATTACTGTAATTTGCACCAAAATAATTTAATTTAGAGTCCAAAACAGTCAGGAATTAGTGATTCTTTCTGGTTTTTAATTTTAAAATTATCCGGATTGAAAATAAAATAATTAAAATAGAAAAAAATAAAATTTTCTACGTTGTGATTGACCAATTCCTCTACAATCACTCCCGTGACTATATTTCGTGGGACCCACAATAATTTCTATTAGAATATATTAGTTTGTATTAGAATATATAGATTATTATTATAATTAAAATAACAATAATAATAATAATAATTATTATTATTATTATTATTATTATAGGCAACACCAAAATAATTATTGTTATTTGCACAAAATAATTTAATTCAGAGTCCAAAGCAGTCAAGGATTAATGATACTTTCTGGTTTTAAATTTTAAAATAAAATTCGGATTGAGAATTAAAAAAAATATAATTTTCTACGTTGTGATTGGCCAATTCCTCTACAATCACTCCTGTGGCTCTATTTCATTGGACCCACAATGATTTCTATTATAATATATAGAATTTAGATTATTATTATTATAATTACTGTTATTTGCACCAAAATAATTTAATTCAGAGTCTAAAACAGTCAAGGATTAGTGAAACTTTCTGATTTTTTTAATTTTAAAATAAAATTCGGATTGAGAATAAAATGAAATTGAAAATAGACAAAAATAATATATAGAAGATTATTATTATTATTATTATTATTATTATTAGCAACACCAAAATAATTACTCTTATTTGCACCAAAATAATTTAATTCAGAGTCCTAAGCAGTCAAGGATTAGTGATATTTTCTGGTTTTAAATATTAAAATAAAATCCGAATTGAGAAAAAAAAATTGAAAATAGAAAAAAATAATAATTTTCTACGTTGTGATTAGCAAATTCCCTTATAATCACTCCTGTGGCTCTATTTCATGGGACACACATTGATTTCAATTATAATATATAGAATATAGATTATTATTATTATTATTATTATTATTATTATTATTATTATTATTATAATTACTGTTCTTGCACCAAAGTAATTTAATTCTAAGTCCAAAGCAGTCAAGGATTAGTCATATTTTCTGGTTTATTTTTAATTTTAAAATAAAATAAGGATTGAGAATAAAATAAAATTGAAAATAGAAAAAAAAACAATTTTCTACGTTGTGATTGACCAATTCCCCTACAGTACTCCCGTGGCTCTATTTCGTGGGACCCACAATGATTTCTATTATAATATAAAGATTATTATTATTATTATTGTTATTATTATTATTATTATTATTATTATTATGATTATAGGCAACACCAAAATAATTTAATTCAGAGTCTAAAGCAGTCAAGAATTAGTGATACTTTCTGGTTTTTTAATTTTGAAATAAAATCTGGATTAAAAAAAATTGAAAATATAAAAAAAATATAATTTTATACGTTTTGATTGGCCAATTCTTCTACAGTCACTCGCGTGGCTCTATTTTGCGGGACCCACAATGATTTCTATTATAATATATATAGATATGGAACAATTGGGGACGTTATCAAAATCCAAAGCCGTATGGGATTTGTAATAGTTTTTTTTTATTCTAAAATAAATCTTAATTTAAAACAGTTATGGAACAGCTGTAATTGGTGTCAGAGTCCCAAGCAGCTTAGGTTTATAATAAAATCCGGTTGAAAATAAAATCAAAAATTATTAAAAATTGGGTCCTTTTTTTCTTAATTGTGATTGGTTGATAATCCTTGAAACGCTCTCGTTGCAGTATTTATTGGGTTCCACATAGATTGTCATTATAAGTATATAGATTATTATTATTATTATTATTATTATTATTATTATTATTATTATTATTATAGGCAACACCAAAATAATTTAATTCAGAGTCCTAAGCAGTCAAGGATTAGTGATACTTTCTGGTTTTTTTTAATTTTGAAATAAAATCTGGATTAAAAAAAATTGAAAATAGTAAAAAAAATATAATTTTATACGTTTTGATTGGCCAATTTCTCTACAGTTACTCGCGTGGCTCTATTTTGCGGGACCCACAATTATTTCTGTTATAATATATATAGATATGGAATAGTTGAAAACGTTATCAAAGTCTAAAGCCGTATGAGATTTGTAATAGTTTTTTTTAATTCTAAAATAAAATAAAATTTAAAATACTTATGAAACAACTGTAATCGGTGTCAGAGTCCCAAACAGCTTAAGTTTATAATAAAATCCGGTTGAAAATAAAATAAAAAATTATTAAAAATTAGGTCCTTTTTTTTTAATTGTGATTGGTTGAGACTTCTTGAAACGCTCTCGTTGCAGTATTTGCAGTATATAGATTATTATTATTATTATTATTATTATTATTATTATTATTATTATTATTATTATTATTATTATATGCAACACCAAAATAATTTAATTCAGAGTCCAAAGCAGTCAAGGATTAGTGATACTTTCTATTTTTTGAATTTTTAAATAAAATCTGGATTGAAATAAAAAAAATTTGAAAATAGTTAAAAAAAAAGTAATTTTATACGTTATGATTGATCAATTCCCCTACAGTCACTCCCGTGGCTCTATTTTGTGGGATCCACAATGATTTCTATTATAATATATATAGATATGGAACAGTTGGAAATGTTATCAAAGTCCAAAGCCGTATGGGATTTGTAATAGTTTTTTTTAATTTTAATATAAAATTTAATTTAAAATACTTATAGAACAACTGTAATCGGTTTCAGAGTCCCAAGCAGCTTAGGTTTATGATAAAATCCGGTTGAAAATAAAATCAAAAATTATTAAAAATTGGGTCTTTTTTTTAATTGTGATTGGTTGAGACTCCTTTAAACGCTCTCGTTGCAGTATTTGTTGGGTCCCACATAGATTGTCATTATAAGTATATAGATTGACCAATCATAACGTAGAAAATTATATTATTTTTTGTATTTTCAATTTCTTTTATTTTCAATCCGGATTTTATTTTAAAATTAAAAAAAAACAAAAAGTATCGCTAATCCTTAACTGTTTTGGACTCTGAATTAAATTATTTTGGTGCAAATAACAATAATTATTTTGGTGTTTCCTGTAATAGTAATAATAATAATAATAATAATAATAATAATATCAATAATAATAATAATAATAATAATAATAATAATTTATATATTATAATAGAAATCATTGACATTTTAGCAAATTTTTTATTACTGAATTACATGTTTTTGTTGGAACAATTTATCATTATGTTTTCCATGTAATAATTTCATTAATATTTCATTTGGTTTATTTGTATGGACAGTTAATTATCCATTACTTTTATAAAATTTCAAAAGTAGCTAATTGAGTTCGTTCCGTGCATCGCACGGGTTGAAGACTAGTAACAATAATAATTTTGTTATTGATAAAATACTTTAAAAAGTCACTTTTTTCTAGCTAAACAATCTTCTGGTTAATTACCTCTCCTTAATATCTTATTAATGCTCTTTTCCCGATCATCTATAGATAAATCAAATTTTTCATAATATTTATATTATTTCTTGCAATAAGAAAACAGTACGGTTTTCGTAAAAGATTGTTTTGTTGCCAGATCTAGCCTCGTAAAGAAATTAAAGGTATTGCTTAATGTCGCCCCCCTTTTTCATTAATGTCGTCCCCCCAAGAGACGTTTTTGCCCTTAATATATTTCAACCACCTTCTCTCTAACTCACATCCTCTCACTCTCCTCTCAAATTCTCTCTCTAAATTTTTGATTTGTTTTTGAAATTTAACCTAAAATGTCAATAGAAGGTGGTAATTCAAGTGAAGAACAAGAGGTTAGTTTGTAAATTTAAATTCTAAAAGAAAATTAAGACGAAAAATTTTTTCCGGAAAAAATACGGGTGCGCGCGAGATCCCGTGAACGCGGCTCTGCCGTCGCGGCGTCGCGGCATGATCGCGGTATCGCCGCCAAGACGATCCGCACGGCAGCTGGCGCGCCGTGATCTGGCGCGCACCCGCATTTTTCCGGAAAAATTTTGGTTTTAATTTTTTTTTAAAATTTTTATAAAATGTTAATATTATTGTTAATGTAAAAAATATTATTTATTTATTTATGTTAATATTATTAAGGTAATAAATGTCGTTAATTATAATAGTTATGTAAATTTTTTTAAAACATATTATTATAAATAAGTTGTTTAGAAGTGTTGTTATTATTATTATATTATGTTAATTATGCTAATTATTATTGTTAATATTGTTATTGAAATAAAATTTTTATTAATATAATTAATGTTATTAATTATAATTATTATGTTAATTATGTTAAAATTATGTTAATTAATATTATTAATACAAGTTGTTTATAAGTGTTGTTGATATTATTAACAATATTAGTAAATGTTGTTAAAATTATTATTTATTTATTTAAAATAATATCATTATGGTAAATAATGTTGTTAATTGTTATTATTATGTTAATTATGTTACAATTTTTTATTTTTTTATAATATTATTATTATGATAATTAATATTAGAATTATATGTTATTTATTAATGTTGAAGCTACTAACATTATTATTACGAATTAGTATCCCAATTATTATTAGTATATTAATAATTGTTTTTATTGTTTGAAGGTATTTTTGGAGGACTTTGGCGGGAACGGCGTTGATTACTCCTCCCATTTTGTAACGCAAAATGTTTTCGAGAGTATTGAAGCATTGCAAGAATGGGCCAATGGAGTAGCTGCGGCAATCGGTTTTAGGTTTGTACGGGCTTCATACAAGAGAAAAGATGTCGATAGTCCATTAAGGTGTTATTTGAAGTGTTGGAGGTACGGAAAGTATCGTGGCAAATTGAACGATCTAGATGATGCGGCTCGTCGGAGTACGTCAATGAAGGCGTGCCAATGTAAATTCGCCATTGTTGCGTGGACTCGCAACGAAACGGAATGGCGAGTTAGAGTGTGCGACGGTGACCGGGGGAAGCACAATCATGTCTTCATTGTGTACGAGGAAGGGCATCGTCACGGACATCCATTAACCTCTGAAATGAAAGAACATGTCCGGGATATGACCAACACGGGGTGCACACCGGCGACGATACAAACGTCGTTGAAGATTAGGTTCCCCGCCTCTACGATAAACGTGAAGCAAGTATACAACGAGCGGGAAAAGATGCGCACTGAGGAATTGGATGGTAGGACGGCTGCGGGACAATGCTTGCGCATGGCGAAACTCGGCGGGTACGTCTCTTTTGTCGATTATGATGACGATGGCGAGCTTCGTCAGGTTTTTGTATGTCATCCTTACTCGATGAAGTTGCTACGTACGTACCCAAATGTCATTCTCATTGACACAACGTACAAGACTAACAAGGCAAAGTGTCCTTAATGTGAGCTCAGAGGCATGACACCGACAAACCGCAACTTCCAGATTGCTTACTCGTTCATGCGGGACGAGAAGATGGAATCTTGTGAGTGGCTATTGTGGAGAGTGTATGAATTGTTGGGTACCGATATAATTCCATCCGTGTTTGTGACGGACAAGCAGGATGCTTTATTGGGGGCTGTTGCCAGGGTTTACCCAAATGTGCATCAACTTTTGTGCGTATGGCATATTGCGAATGATGTGGAGAACAAAGTAAACGTCCTTACTGGGGGCAAGAAGCTCGGACTCGGGCTTCATTTCAGACATCATTTCTGGAACGGCATTGTACATGCGAAGACTGTTGGAGATTTCAAGGTCAAGTGGAAAGAGGTTGTTAACGCGTGGATCGGGCAAAACAAACCGATAGTTGATTATCTTACGGGGACGTGGCTGAGTCATAAAGAAAAATTTGTTTGTGCTTGGACCGATAATGTACCTCATATGGGGAACACAACCACTTCAAGAGTTGAGAGCCAGCATTCATCACTAAAGTATTATATCGGCAGTTCCAGAGGCACCTTCGATCGTGTGTTTGCGAAGATTCACTATCACTTGGAGAATCAACATACGGAGATTAAGAGGGAGCTTGAACTATCAAGGAGCACGCACAGGAAATTAGGTCCATCTCATTTCTTTAAGAATTTGCTCGGAAGAGTATCTCATCACGCATTGGACCTTATGTCGTATGAGCTCAATAAGATGCTGGCGATGAGGTATGAAGGAGAATGTTACTTATGCGATCACCTGGTGTCGAGAACCACCCTCCTCCCGTGCGCATGTTCTATGATGGAAGTTTACGCATCTGGAGAGCCAATTCCGCTGACACGGATAAATATGTTTTGGAGACAACTCACAGTGATTGGCGATGGTGAAACTGCATGCTCAAATGATGTTCCACCAGGTACAGACTTAGAACAATTTGAGGAACTGGCTAACTGTTCGGAGAGTGACCAGCGGTTATGCGACACGTAAACAAATGTCTTCAATGGAAAATTGAATCCCGGCGTGAGTATATTCTGATCCGCAGACAAGCCCCCACGGCCCGGCAGATCAAGACTTCAAAATCAACGCGGCGTAATCCCAAAGGCGTTTGAGTACGGACGATCATCGGACGGTAGCAAGACAATGACGAATTAAATAAGGAAAAAGGGAACCAGTTCTTCATCAGTTGGGATGGGGTCAACAGGTTTGCGTATATTTATAGCACTTGTTTGGTTTTAATAATGACTATATATTGTTGTTTATAACTTAAGATAATATGATTCGCAGGTATCAACCGGATGCGTCAAGATCCGTTCCCGTTCGAGGACGCTTTGCCACATTTCATTCTGCCATACGTCATTGGATGGACGGATGTGGAAGCTGATGGCAACTGTGGGTTCAGATGCGTGGCCGAGGCAGGTTACGGGGATGAGGAAAAGTGGTCAATCGCTAGGTTCTCAATGAGCACTGAGTTGCGGGCGAGTGAAAATGCATATGTTACTGCGTTTTCTAACAGCAAGGAGATGTTCCTTGAGACATACGCAAGGATTCACGGCCACTTGGCTGGGCCAGCCCCGTACGAACATTCGATGTCGGCTCCAAATGACTTATTTCCAGCTGCGACAGCGATGAATATGATGTGGATCTTCTTGTCAACGCCTCCTGGTCCACGATCGCAGACAGCTGAACTATGCATATCAATATTACCCATAAGAGGAGGGCCTAGACTTACGGCACCTGCGAAAGTTCAGGGAATTGTGCGATACAATAACCACTTCATGCTTATCCATTTACGGGATGACTGCCCTCTACCGCCGATTCATATTGGATGGCGAGCAGCTAGAGACATAACTGTTCAAGGTTGGGATGAGCCTTTCCAGGCTCGTATTGATAGATGGCAGGCTATTAGGGCCGCTCAACGCCAATGATTGTTGTAGTTGTACCGTTGTATATATATGAATTGCTAATTATATTTATATTGAAAATGATGCATTTAATTGAAACGTTATCGGCAAACATAACATAAATTGTCGCTTAGTTTAGGGTACAATAAAAACACAATAAAAACACAAATTAAAAAACTCAACGCAGAATCAGTTAATTAGTTCAACACAAATTAACACTTAGTTTAGGGTACAACAAAAACAATGAAATTAAAAAACACAATCTACTCCTCCTCATCATCGTCTTCCGCCTCGGGGACTTCAATATGCATCTGATGGCACCAACGCCCGTGCAAATCGACCATCTCATCGTACCACGCACGATTAATTGTCGTTGTCTCATCGTCCGCTTGGAACTGATGCCTCCCTCGTTGAACTAATGATGCCCATGTATAGGCCCACTTTTATAAAAAAAAAATACAAAATAATGCAGTCAGACCAATAAAAAATAAAACAAAAAATAAAACACAAAATATTTAATTATGATGAGGGTTTAAGTGTACCTGTTCGTGTGTTGGAAGGTCCTCGACTGTCAATTGGCTTGCGGAGGCGTTGTTATTCAAAAACTTGTGTGAATGTGCCGCATACCAGTCATTGTAAGCGACATCCGATTCCCACGGCACTTGTTTTGTGCGGGGCACATCACGCACTGACATTTTGTTGTATATGGGAAACCCCGTGGCCACGACGTTAGCATCCACAAATTCCAATTTGTAGGGGCCCTTCGCCGGTCATTCAGCGCTCTTTGGGACTGATAATCTCCGTGGGATATGTTGTAGGTGCCCTAACTGCCGAACGACGCGATCGGGCATGTACAGCTCAGTGATGTCGTATGCACGAATGCCTCCATTGTACAACGTCCTGCTACATGACTTGTACGGGGCAGGACCGTACGGGGCCCAACTCACACGATCCGGCGTCAACGCATCCAAGGAGGCCCTCAACTGTCATAGGCGCTGTCCCGAACTTGGCTGGCGGATGGGGGACCACCTGCTCGCCCGAGGCCCATTAACCGGCTGCTCCGCGTGTGGCCTAAAATCGTGAAAGTACTCATAGATCCGGGCTGCGGCAGGTCAAACACCCGCCATCTTGGCTGTCCTACCGCCGCCATCCCTAATCGGGCGGTAAAGGAACGCCAAGGTCACCGCCCCAAGCAATGCGATCAACAATAACATCGGTGCTAGGCCACGATGCGCCTAATTCTATCCTCGATTTGTCCACGAGGATAGTGTTTCCAAAGATGCTCAACAACCACGCCCGTATCCTATGGGAATGGGAAACCGGTCGATAAACTAATCGACCTCAAATGGGAGTCAGCTATGCCACCCTTATCATAAATGCTATCGACCTTGACTCGCCATTCCTTTTTCAAAAATCACGCACGCATCTTGGTTAACGACTTCACGAGGAAGTCCTTCAGGCATCAAGCCATCAACTGCAAGACCCAATATATGTTGCACATCATGCAACATGATCGTCATTTCACCAAAGGGAAGGTGAAATGTGTTTGTGTCGGGTTGCCACCTCTCAACGAACGCCGAGATCAACGTCGTGTCGATGTGGTCGTACATCAACTCCATCAAATTGGTTATTTGGATTCTTCCCAGTGCAGCCTGGCATTCAGGTTCCAACTTGTCGTGTACTGACCACAACTCCCTCAACGCATTCTTCTTCGTCAAGCAATCAAGGACAACACGAGGCGAACGCTTGCGACCCTCCCATATTACCCGAGCAATGTGACCTCCAAAGCTCGGTATTAATGAGGGAATTGCAGGTCCCCCGGGAACGTTACCACCAATCTTCCAGGAATTGTCACCGCTTCGCTTCCTCTTCTGATATCTGCTCATCGGACCCGAGTCACGATGTGAGCGTAATCGCTCCTGCCCACCTGTCGAATTGGGGCAAACTTCCCATTGAATCCTCATCGCATGAAACACGATGGCACGTAACTTTGGCCCGAGTCGTAAAATTGGCGATGGAGGTCGGGATCATCAGCATCTCGGGCTCCCCTGTCTCATCGTCCCCCGACTCCGATGTTGTAGAGCCGCTAGACTCATCCATGGCCTGGTTGAGATGGTCAACGAAATCTCGCGTTGCGACTCCGTGTCCTCGGTGGCCCTCACGCATCACTGCATCACGTACCACGACCAAGACGGCGAGTTGGCGCGATCATTTGCGTCTGTGGGGTCCCAGACTCACCCCCTCCAACCACTCACAAGTCGATTCGCCGGTCGAAACCCTCGGCCCTTGCCTTTCCCTACCATTTTAGATCACCAAAATGAAGACATACATAACATAATAATCATTTAAGCCGCAAAAATATGCGCAAATGGGTTAACGTGTGTTGGTTAACTAAGTCGTGTCACGAGGCAAGAGGATCATGTTATTGTCCAAGGAGAGTGTGTTGTTTAACTGTTAATCTATGGTTGCAAAAGACTTTCGTCAGCCGTACCGACTTCTCGTTTAATTGTTTGGTTCCCAAAAAATAACGCACTGTCAGCAGTGAAATTGCGCGAGGTCTACAGTGCTCTGGGAGTTAGAAGCGTATCAGATTCGGTACAATGTAATGTTTCTATTGTGCAGCCTGGTGGGCAACAAGATAAGGCGGATCTGAAAAAGAATCTAGTAGTGAAGGGTCTAATACAAATCGTGTTGGGCTTTCTTGCATGTAAGATTCACAGGTCCATCTATGCAGTGAATTTGCATCATCGTTCAATGCTTTGATGGACCTATGAATCTTACATGCACGAAAGTCCAACACGATTTGCACCAGACCCTTCACTACTAGCTTCCCTTTCAGATCCGCCTTATCTTGTTGACCCACCAGGATGCACAATAGAAACATTGCATTGTACCGAATCTAACACGCTTCTAACTCCCAAAGCACTCTGCACCTCGCTCAATTTCAACTGGCGATAGTGGGCTACTTTGGGAACCAAACAAGTAAACGAGTTGATCTTGAGGCATTGATTAACCTTCTCAACCATACATTATCAGGTTACAACACACACTCTCCTTGGACACTAATATGACCCAAAACTCAACCTCTTTCTTTGACGTATACAACTAACATACTATAACTATACATTAACATAATTATTATCCTAACCTACCATCACAAAATAACCTATTCACTTACGTATCAACTGGTTGTTGAGTACCTAAGTTATTAAATGGATGTGACATAACTATTATGTCATCATTTGGAGTTATGAGTACATAAATTGACAATTAAGTTGGATTATGAATAAATTACCCATACCAACTATATACGCCAACTTACTTACAAATAACAACCAAAATCATCCAAACTCAACATCCTTCTAACACAACTACATATAAACTATTCGGAATATACACTAACCCGTAAACTTAACCCTACATCACAATTACGATTTTTTTCTAAGACAATTAATCACTAACATTAACACATGCTTAATCACTAAATAATATTAACGCATCAAATATTAACAACGAATCAATATCACTGATATTAATCACTACTAATTGTGATATTAACACATGCTTAACATTAATATTAATATTAACAATATTAATATTAATCTAATTTTCATAACACAATATTAATAATAATAATAAAATTAATCACTAATAATTATCAAATTAACACATAATTAACAATAATATTCATAATAACAATATTAATAATGATCATATTTAATAATAACAATATTAACTTTAATAAATATAATATTTAATTTTTATTTATTATTTAACAATAATCTAATAACAATTATTAACAATAATAATATTAATAACAATTATTATCAATAATAATATTAATAAAAGTAACCATAACAATATTAATAAACATAACAATAGCAATATTAATAAACATAACAATAATAACAATTAATATTAATTTTATTAATATTAAAACAAAAAAACGAAAAAAAATTTAAAAATTTGGGTGAAATGTTGAAAGCATACGGCAAGCGCCGTCGTTGCGGCACCCAACGGCATGGCGCGCCGCGTGCGGATCTAAGCGCCGATCGCGCGGCTTGCGCGTCGTTCATGCGGCGTCTCCGATGGTTTTATTTTTTTCGTTTTTTCGGCCGAAATTTAAATTTACATAATATAAAACCTCAAATTCAAATTACAAATTCGAAACATACCTCAAATTCGTCGATTAAATTCAGGTATGAGGGTGGTTTGTGGTGGTCGATGGTTGAGAGCGTTTTTTAGAGAGATAAACTAGAGAGATAGTGGAGAGTGAAGTTATGAGGTTCAAGGGCGTGGGTTGGAAATATTATGCGAAAGGTGGGCGACAATAGTAAAAAGGGGGGCGACGAAAAGCAAGCGGGAAAACGAAGAATTAAGTGACTCCGTACGTCGTTCAGTTTGGAGCCGAGCGGGCAACCCAAAAAAGAAAAAAAAAGGCCATTTAGGAAGGGGGATATGACTGTGTCATGTAATCATGTGAAGCTATGATTAATTCGTTAATCAAAGTTATTACTTTAATTCAGATATCTCCATCATGGAAAGTTTAAACATTTATTTTTGAAGGTATGGAAAGTTTAAAATTGGATAATGGAAACTGCTTGTTCACAAAAATACAGTTATAGTTATTTTAAAAAAAGTTAAATATAGAAAAACCTTCAAGCAAGTTGCTACTTAGACCAACTTCAATGGTGTCCCTCACCATGAGGGACTTGGGAAAAAGACAAAAGAAAAAAATGGAAAAAGAAAAAAAAAAGATTGAGGGACGCATATGCGTCTGCAGGGTGGAGAAAAGGGAAGGCGAAGAGCGGGGGAGCGTGCGGCTGCCTCCCCTTTCTGTTTGGCACGTGCGCCACACGCGCATGTGGGCGCGTCTGGGCCGGCGCCGTATGGGGCCCGCGTCGCAGGTGGGTTTTTATTTTTTATTTTTCCTTTTCTTTTCTTTCTCTTTTCCTTTCTTTCTCTTTTCTTTCTATTTTCCTTTCTTTCTTTTCCTTTCAAACGATAACTTTTTTTTTGAATTTGTAATTATAATTTTGTAATTTAAATAATTTAATTAATTATAAATATTATAATTCAAATTTGTTTAAATAATTTAATTAATTTAAATAATTTGTTTTTATGTTGCATTTATATTTTGTTCAGGGTTGTACTTTGACGACTTTTATTAATGTAATCTTTAAATACAAAATATATTAGTACAATATTTTAAACATATATGATAAAATAAAAATATATTAGTACAGTATTTAATCAACATATTTATTTTTAAAAATTTTAAACATAATCATTTTTTAAATACAAAATAAAAATTTTATAATAAAATAAAAATATATTAGTACAGTATTTTCACATTTCTAATTAATTTTTAATATTTTAATTATTAATTATAACTAACCAATTTCATCATTGTAGAAAATAAATATAGTCCAATACAAAAAAAGAAAACAATTATACTCTACATGTGGGTCCCATACTCCAATAAAATATTACTCCCTACCCCACTTATCCCTCACCTCATCCCCCAACTCCAAGGACACCATTAACAATACCATACCCCAACACCCATTAAAATAATACTATTTCCACTATTCATACCCCACTCATCCCCCAATCACAGGGACACCAATGTGGATAGCCTTAATACATTTCATGCTAAAAAACAAGGGTTGACTTGGCTGAGCTCGGATGGATCATGGAGGTTAAGGGGATATTTCAACAACCTTTTTTTTTTATGGGATATTTCAACAACTTGAGTATGAGAGTGCCTGGAAATTATTCTTGTTCTTCTGTTAACAAGCAAATTACTCCATCCCTCCTAAATTATTTGTCTACTATTCCATTTTTAAATATCTCAAAATTATGTCCATTTTCTTAAAATAGAATCTTTTATTTTATTGGAATTATTAAAATACCCTTAGTTTAAATATTAAAAATATTTAAATATTAGAGGGGAAAGTATAAATAGTAGTTTCTAATTTAAAACTAGAATATTACTAGTATTTTATTGCTAATCAAGATTAGTTTATTGATTTTTCTTAAAATGCGTGCTAAAAAATCAAAGGAAACAAATATTTTAGGACGGAGGGATCGAGTAACTTATTTATCAGGTAACAAGATAGATAAATCAAAATCATATATTAAATGTCTGAAGATTTCTTTTATAGAATTACTACTACTACGTACTATTATTATTATTATTACTATTATCATTATTATTCCCTTTGTTCCATATTAATTGACATTTTGACTAAATTTTGACCGTTAATTACTCATAAATTACAATGAGTTACGATATGAAACTACCATTATTAGAAAAATGTTTTACTAAAAATTACAATGGAGTAAATTTCATATTGTAAATCATTGTCATTTGTGAATAATTAACAGTCAAAATTTAGTCAAAATGTCAATTAATATGGAACGTAGGGAGTATTATTATTATTATTATTATTATTATTATTATTATTATTATGAATTCTATAAAAATGACCTCCTTTTACTAAGGAAAATTGAATCTAATAAACCAAACTTTATGTCCATTTTGATCTAACAAACCAAACTTACCGTTTTGTTAATGGCATACCATACTTAATATTATATTTTTTTGATTGAACCTCCACTACTTTCCAGTCATCGGAAAAATGACGTGGAATTTTTTGTGCTGAGGTGACTGTTTTATAGCCAAAAAATAAAAGGAAATTGTTGATGGCAGTGTCTTTAATGGAACAGTACGACATCTATTAAGATTAAGGAGGATTTTCATTTTTTTTGGTGGGGAATTATTTTTGTTTGGGCTGGGTTTAATTTTTACTGTAAGTTTTTGGAGGGGGAGAGGGAAATTGTGAGTCAGAACACTCTACCTCAGCACAAACACAAGCCATCAACGATTTCCTTTTATTTTTTTGCTATAAAACAGTCCACCTCAGCACAACAAATTCCACTTCATTTTTTCGGTGACCTGAAAATGGTGGAGGTTCAATGAAAAAAATATAATATTAAGTATGGTATGCCATTAACAAAAAGGTAAGTTTGGTTTGTTAGATCAAAATGGACATAAAGTTTGGTTTATTAGATTCCAATTTTCCTTAGTAAAAGGAGGTCATTTTGAAAGATTCCTTGGAAGGATAGGAGACTTTGACCAAATTAAGTGTTTGCTAAAAAGTAAGTAGTCCTCACAAATTGGATCTAATTTTTCGAAATTTAGTAGTTCTGGGATACGTCTTTGTTTTTTTGTAGGAGGGGCTATTTCTAATATCCTTTTAAACATTATCAAATTCCTTCCTAACAACTTCATTGTCGAGGCTACATTTGAGGGCTTACTCCAAATTTTGTTGGTCCTCACATGTTCAATTTAGCTACACCAAAGTTACCGTCCTACAAAGTAAAGCTTTATCACTTTGAGGATCAAAGTCTAATTCATCCTTGCAAACAAACATGTACAGTTTGCTTAAAATCCCCCAATTTCAAATTATATGCATCCAAATTCACATTTAAGGAAGTAGTCAACTCCATCACTAGGTCAAAGTCCTCCTCACTGACAGGTTTACCTACACTAGGTCCACTACTACAAATTTGGCTTTTAACAGTATTTTTTATTATTATTTAAAGCCCAGAAGGGCTAAAGGTCTCGCAACAAAAGTTGCTTACAAACAACAAGACAGCAGAATAACAGGTTCACCAAAACAAAACAAAAACTACAAAGCGACAGTAAAAACAGCTATTAAGATTTCTCCAACAAATTGTCCTCCTATCTTCTTGCCACTGCTCTAGGAACAACCTCGTCGCAGCCTCTTGATTTTCATGAACAAAGCCAATGTCACAACCAAACTTTGCCGCCCTACGAGCTTCATCAACCATTTTCTCAAACGAGCTTTCCCCGGACTTCCCTAATCCATCTATTTGACTGCGATTTTCTGCTTGTTTTTTCTTCCTGACAGCTCTACAAGCTGCTTTTCTAACCAACTGTCATTTGGATTTCATCAAAGCTCGTTGTTTGCTTTTATGCCTGGTTCTCGACTTAACAATCACTGGAGAGGAGCCCTCTAAATCTAAAGCCAAATTAGGATCATCGTCAACAGCAGAAGATCCAATTGGGTTATTAAGAGTACGGTGACTGTCAGAGTTAGCCTCCTGATTGCTATCATCCCTCCCGTTGTGGTAATCAATCAAAAGAACATCCTTGTAAGACGACTTGCTTGCACCCTCATTGTTAGTGCGAACCTCAATAGGATCTGCGATAGTCGTACTAAACGCAGAGTAACCATCGGCAAAAGGTTCAAGGGAGTCAGCCACAATCATATTACCAACAATGGTGTTATCTGACCCACTATTAACAACACATAAAGGGGAGATGATGGGCGATTTGATCCCCCCAAGTGAACCATGACCATTAACTTCCTTGGGAACCCATTTCTAAGCGGGCTTTGAACCAACTAAAGGTCTTCTAGATAAGTTTTTTGGAACTTAGCCCATGTCACAATCAACTTTTTGTGATGAACAACCATATAGTTCATACTTTCAATAGCTTTTCTTCCTTCCTCCTGCTAGCAAACCACACAAAACCAAATTTTCTATCATTTTTGCCCAATTTTATAGGGACATAAGCATCAATCACCTTACCACAGCTGTTGAATAAAGCTTTAAGTCTTGTATTCCCCATATTAAAAGGTAAATTATCAATAAACAGGGAGATATTTATCTAGCAGCATTTGTTAGAAATGCTATTAAAGAAATAATTGAAGGCCACTATCATTAACAACATTTATCAACAAATTAAAAAATCAGCCATTCCACTGTACAAGTACTGACTTGATTTCTATGAATGACTCCATGTCAAACTCTTTGCCATCTTCACTGCACTCCCTCTCTGCATCCCAATTTCTTTCTCATCGCATGTGAGCTCCAACCTCTGAGATTGTCTATATCCTCGCCCTTAGCCATGGTGCTCAATTTTTCTTCTCCAATTTGGTTTTCCTTCTTAACGAATTCTAAATTAAGATTTCTTCATCTAAATTTGTTCCTAATTTCAAGCTCAAGCTGCTACTATCATTCTCGATTGTGGTTTGTTCACCTTATTTAGTGTTTTCGTTACGAATTTAGGGTGAAGTGAGATTGTTTAGGCTCCTCTATGGCTCATCGCTTAAAACATTTTTTTTCTGCACATGATTTGAAACAATTTTTTTGCTGCCAGACATTCCTCCTGTTTCCTTTTTGAATGAAAGTCAAAAAGGGGGAGATGAAGTTTGCATAGTCCATCAGTGGACTATTGTCTTTGATGAACATCTTTTGGACTGCTTTGGATTTTATTTTGGCCTGTAAAACATCTTAACTATCCTATTGCTAATGCTTCCTATCCATTATACTATTGTGCATGTATTAAGGACTATGCATGTGTTAGTATTTTGTCTTTCACTCAAAAAGGGGGAGATTATAGAAGCCCTCTTATTTTAGGTTTAAGGTCCTTAACATTGAAGTCATTAAAGGACGTTCAGCAGACTGCAGCAGACTGCGCCTCAAGATCATTCAACGCAGATACTGGATTTTGACGTGAAAGACAAAACAAGTCAATTCAGGGAAGTTTCTCCAGAAATAAAAGTTATCCCATTTACTCAATCCTTTATCTTCCTTCTAAAACAGAACTAATTGTTTGCTATTATGCAGGAAACAATCCAGTGAGAATTCGGAAAGAAGGCAAACATGGCTATTCTGGAAATCGCACAAGGAAGGAAAGAATGTGGAAGCAAATTGGAAGGAAAGGCAAAAGCTAAAGAGAGAAAGTATCTTGCAGAATCGAATTCCAACGACTCTATTCTGCACAGCATCGTCAGCCTCTATAAATTGAAGAAATAATCCGGAGCAAACATTTTATTCGATTCCACGGAAGGAATCGACTGTTCAAACAAAGAGTGTGTTCGTGTGTTTGAGTGAAAGTGTTCGTGTGTGTTGCGAAAGTGCTATCAATCTCTAAACGGATCTAGAGTTGTGTTAGGCTTTTGTGTTAGAATCCTAGACGGAATTAGGATTCAAATTTTGTGTAAACACCAAGCTGTGAATTGGTGGGTGTAATTCTCCAGAAATAAGAAGCATCCATTGTAAGGCGCTTGGTTCTCTGTAACCCTAAGGTCCTTTACCTTAGGTAACATTCAACGTCATTCAAAGTAACTGAAATAAAGGAGGTTATTTATATCTACCTTATTGTCCTTTATATTATTCTCTGTTATTGAATTGTGTAGAACCTTAATATGAGCAGATTAAGGAACTAACGTCCTTTACCAGTGATCCAATTTTGCAGAAATTTTAATAACCCTATTCACCCCCCCTCTAGGGTTCTTTCAAATTGGTTGCTTATTAATTGCTACTTGCTTGCTTCTGATCTTGGTGATAGTTTAGAGTGTTATTAAATGTTTGCTTGTTAGCTTTATAGATTTCTTTTGAATCAATTGTTAGTGATTACTTGCTTAGTTGTGTTTCTTCTTAATGGTTATGTTTAGTATCATGATTAGGGATAGTTTAATCGCTTAATTTTCATACTTTAATGCTTTCCGCACTTGAGAACCTCTAACAAACTAAAAACCTAGACAAACCTCACACCCATCCTCGAGTTCGACATCCTTACTTAAAACCACAAAAAATTACAACCAAACATGGTGATTACCCTATTCACCCCCTTCTAGGATAATCTTATTTTTCTGAAGCATTGTAGATACACGTTATATGTGTGCATGGGGGCCAGGCTTATTTACCCAAAATGCATCACTTAAGCTAATTGTATATATATGAAAAGTAGTACATCTATGGTCATTTTGCTTTATTATTTTAATTTTTGTTTATTTAATAAAAAACTTCACTTTTGTAATGTATTTATTTTGGAAAAAGAAATGAAGAAACAATGCTTAAATACTTGAATTGTAAAAGTGACTTTTAAGAAATCCCCAAATTTGAATACAACACTCCTGTAAGTCGATCAGTAAATTTAAATACCTTTAACTTTTGGTTCAGAGCGGGATCAAGTTATTATGTTCTACAGCTATTATGTTAACTTGTTGAAATAATCCAATCACACAAAATCCTTGTAAAACATTGTTAAGCTACAATTACACCGCTCAAAACTTAAGTCGCACGTCGGTGAATGGCACTGGGAGGCTGTTGTAAAGTTTACATAATTCTGGGCATCTCTCAATCTTTGATCTGTGTGCAAAGATCCATCACATTTCCCTTGGAGTTTTGTTGTCTTCTATACTTGATCATAAGAACACAGATTAAGGAAGGAGGAGATGGAATGGTTACATAAACTTGCCATCTACATCTCTACTTTTAATCCATTTGCACAGTACGTGGTTGTCCACATCAAGCATAAGGTACTCCATGATGTTCTTGAAGGTCAAAATTCGGTGATTAATCTCTCCTTATCGATCCTCCTTGATTGCGAAGTACTATATGTAGTATTAAGTATAGCAGCTAGGATAGTTGTAGTAGTAATACCATTAATACGCCTGCTTTTGGAAACTCAGGCATAAATTCCCCAACTACCCTGTTCCAACTCCGGGAAACCGTGGCTAATTCAGCACCACTCAAATTTGGGAGTTGGGGCCCTCATTTATGACAGTTAATAATTTTCCGTTTAAGTACCTATCAAACCCCTTACAAATATTAACTACTAATTAAGGGCCAATCTGGAACCCATATTCTCACACCATTGTTGGGGAAGATATGGAAAATGAAGCACTCTATTCTAGTAGCACGATGGAGATACGCAAAGCCGAACTCAAGCCTATCAACACAACCGTGCCAACCTCTAGGGTGGATGACAAGGAAGGGGAAGTTGAGCCTTTGAGCCCAATGGGACACATTTTTCATGTCCCCGGGCTCAACTACTTCATTATAGCTGTGCTCGGGTGTACAACAAAGATCGATGTGGATACAATCATATATGGGATTAAGCAGACATTAATTAAGCATCCTCGCTTTTCTAGCAAGTTGGTAAGCGTATTACATTAATGTGTCTACATTCTTTACTGACACTATTGTTTAATCCTAGCTATTCAGAATATATATTCATGTTTGCTAGGTTTTGCATGTGTGTTGTAGCGCCAATGCACGCAGGTTTTGGTGAACAAAAGTTATTAATTAATGTAAGTGGTGAAATACAACCTTAAGAAAGCAAAATGCAATGTAGTTCCGTTATCCAGGATAAGGCAGAACGAGGATTATGTTCGGGGAGTATCATGCTCTTATATTTTTAGTGTATAATTTTAATGAGTATGTGTGTATAATGTTATGAACACACTTTCTATAAATTTATTGGCACTCATTAAAATAACTAGTGTAGATATGCTCATGAAATAAAAGTAGTACATCAATAAAGCAATTAATATAATGTATATTCTTGTTTAAATTTTGAACTAAAATTACAAATGTATAGGGTAAAAAAAAAAGCTCGTGAGAAACTATAGACTAAAATAGTATATGCTACTTAGTTTTCAAGACCCTTGATTTTCATTGTTAATTTTTTGGACTTTGAAGTTTATGGGGTGCATAAAAAAGGAACTCAAAGTTTATGAGCTAAAAAACAAAGACTCGTGTTCCATTTTTCTTTTCCTTCCCATTTTTAATTTTCTTTCCCGATTGCCGCCAAACTTCAACAATAAAGTTAAACCTGATATTGAAACTATAATATACCTTTTTTATTCATGCCAGAGCTACTTAAACCTCTAAGTATCCTTAGGAGTAGCCCAAAATATACTTTAGGTCCAAGGGTCAAATATAGATCAATTACAATTGGAATGAAAGGTAAAATGACCTTTTATAAAGTGTATTATGGCTTCAATATTAGTTTTATAACATTTAATTTACTCACTTCTTTCCATCTTATCTATCACTTGTTAAATAATTTATGGCCTATAACAAGCTAATTTTTCTAAACATGGCCTAATTGTTAAAATTTATTAAATACTAATTGACACCATACTTCACGATTAACGTTAAAAACTGTTGTTGAAACTATAATACAGTTTGTAATGGTTATTTTACATGTCAATCCCTTCGTAATTGATCTGTATTTGACCTTTAGACCTAAAGTATGTTTTGGACTACTCCAAATGGTACTTAGGGGTCTAAGTAGTTTCGACATGCATAAGAGAGGTGTATTGTAACTTCAATTTATATTTTAACCTTAGTCCTTATGTTTGATACCAATCGAGAGACAAATTCAAGCATGAAAAGAAAAAACAAGAACGTGACATTGACATTTTTTTCACCCCACAAACTTTAAGGTCTTTTTTTATTTAGCCTACACACTACAGGGTCCAAAAATTAACATTGAAAATCAAGGATTTAGAAAATTAATTACCCTATACTTCAGGTCTCAAATGCAAATAACCCTAGTATATCCTTACATTTTTATTTCTTTTTTCTTTTTTGATTGTTTAACTCCTAAAAAACAGGCAAGAGCTCACAAATAATAAAGTCGAATCAGCACAAAAGAAACAACTCGAACATCAAACATGCTAAAATAAACCAAAACCAACATATCAACAAACTATAAAAAAAAAAAATAGCAAAACTGGATTATATCTTCAAATTTACCTTCAATCAAACCATACCTTATTTATATTCAATGTCAATAATATATAATTGTTATCTATCACGCCATACCATATAGAGATATTGTGGGGGTGTTTGGTGTCAGATTTTTTGGATAACTTTTTTTTGGGGGGGTATTTGGCTGTTTGACCATTCAAAAAGCCAATTTGAAATAAACTGCCATCCAAATTATATATGGTTGTTTCTTTTAATTTTCTTTCATCTTCCACCAAAACTACCATCTGTTGGCTGTTGTTTTTTCTTTTTTCTGTTGGCTGTTTTGTTAGTTGTTTGACTTTTGGCTGTTTTGTTAGCTGTTTGTGTTGACTGTTTGTGTTAAAAGTGTTTGGTAGAGTTAGTTGTTTGTAGTATGACTTTTTTTGTTTGATTTCCAATTATACTCATAACTTTATTTTGATAACTTTTTAACATTATGATTTTTTTAATTCATTTTTAGGTTTTTTCCTCCATATTTCTAGTATTTTCTTATTGATAGGGTTTTTTTCCGTCATATTTGTGTGCTCAACAAATAATTACTAAAAATTGGTATTTGTAGTAATAGGCTAATAACTAAATTGTACATTGATTGCAATATTTTCATGAGTAAGATTAATTTTTTTTATCTCAATTTACTTATACAATTAACGTTGATATTTTATAAATGTTTATCCCAAATTTACTTTTAAACTTTTTATTAATTGCAAAGATATTTTTTATTTGTACATCTTGAATACGAACATGGTAATCTACATTGTAAACAACTAAAAAATTTGGATGGTAGTTTTGATGGATGAAAAATTAAAAGAAGCAACTTTAAATAATTTGGGTCACAGTTTTTGTAATTTTTATGAATTGCATTATAAACATGGTAATTTATATTCCAAAAGGCCAAAAGCCATTTACAAAAAGCTACTATTTGTAGTTTTTTACAAAAATGGCTTTTGGTGGTAAAAAGCTACTCCAATCCCCCAACTCACCAAATACTTTAAATTGACTTTTTGAATAATCAAACAGCCAAATGCCCCAAAAAAGTCATTTTCTTCAAAAAGGCGCCAAACGCCCCCAAAAAATATGCTTACAATATATATATATATATATATATATATATATATATATATATATATATATATACATACGCGCGCCCGCAAGTAATTGATAACATAGGTGTTTATGAAAAGATATTATTTTAAAACGTTTTATAAATATGTTTTTGAAAACTAGTTTATTAGATCGGAAAATCTAATATAAAAAATCATTTATCAAACAGCTTAAATATTTTTTAACATTAGTAAAGAAATTGACAATATCTAAACAAATTAAAAATTATTCAAAAAAACTGATACCCAAACTATTATGTTCGAGCCAACCTAGCATCACAAATACACAATAGACCCAAATCCATAGTATAAGCAATGGATAGTTGACCATGTACAATAATTACTTGTATGGGACATATATTAATAAATTTGTCTTGTGGACATTGTTTAGAGACCCTACGACTAGACATTGTCCCATGGCATGGGCCCTGAACAACAATTTAGCTAGGACCGTTAATAAATTTGATGATCATATATATATATATATATATATATATATATATATATTTGCTAAATAAGATTATTTATGTTTTTCATAGTAATTTTTTATGGGTATCATTATTTATTAATTCGTTATTATAAGTTGAAATGTGTTAGCCATGCCAACAATTATAAACAACATCGTAACCATATGAACATCATTAGTTAAAAATTTTAGGCACATTTCTCTAAGTTTAAAAAATTCTCACAATAAGAGTATTTAAGTGTCATTTTTTTAAAAAAAATTGATATTTGTTATGGTTTTCATAGTAATTTTTTATTGGTACCATTAATTAATAATAATTACTATAAATTTGAAATGTGTTAGATATGTCAATAATTATAAACAACATCCTAATCAAACTAAGCGCATTAGTTAGACATTTTAGGCAAGTTGTCTAAGTTTAAAAAGTTTATGGATAAAAATATTGTTTTATAAAATTTATATGTGATATTTTTATAAAAATATCACATATAAATTTTATAATCAATACATTTGTTTGTTTGTTAAATGATATATAGTTAACAGTGTTGTTTATCACTTTGCTAGGTAAAATGATAAGTCCTATATATTTGAGACACTCCTCATGAGCTTGAAAATCCTACGATTAGATTTAAAATTTTAAAAATAGAAATAATAATGGAACAAGTTTATGGGCTGAATTTTTAAAATTGAGGAACTTAAATGGCCAATCATCATGTAATATTGTCTGATGACATACATTTTCAGCTATTTGATACTACAAAGGACCCAACAAAGCCAGTTGCATGGGTTCGATGCAAGGTTAACGTTGAGGACCACATGATTGTCCCTGACATAGACCCCAACATGGAATCACCAGACCAATTCGTAGAAGACTACTTATCAAATCTTACAAAGTACCCCTTTGATTTGTCTAAGCCATTGTGGGAGCTTCACATCCTGAATGTCAAGACCTCGGACGCTGCTGCACTTGGTGTCTTCAAAATCCATCATTCTCTCGGAGACGGTGTTTCCCTCATTTCTCTCCTCCTTGCTTGTGCTAGAAAGAGTTCCGACCCCAATGCATTGCCTACTCTCCCTGTCGCCGGGAAGAAACCGCAAGAATCAAGCAGCCATACCGGCATCTTCAAATGCTTCTCTAGCTCACTGATGATGGCCAAAGTGTTGTGGAATAGTGTCGTCGACATTGGCCTCTTTTTGGCTACAATGGCTGGTCTCAAGGACAATAACGACTTTATGAGATTCGGATCCCATCACGATGGGCAACAACCACCCAAAAGATTCGTTTATAAGACCTTTAACTTTGATGATATTAAGTTGGTAAAAAATGCCATGGGCATGGTAAGTTCAATTTCTACCTCATTCATTAGTTTATTGCCTAAAGTACGTGCTCATCTTGGCATTGTTGTGATGAATGTTACAGACGGTAAACGATGTTATTATGGGGATCACACAAGCTGGCTTTTCTAGTTATCTTAATAAAAAGCATGGTGAGTGTTTATTACACTTTATTTTGCTCAATTAAGGCCTTTTGCCTCTTTGACTTATCTTAATGCCACCTAATTGATGTTCCAGGAAAGGATAATGGGGATGAGAGTACCACTCTTGGTAAAAATTTGCCCAAGCATATCCGCCTTAGGGCCGTTCTCGTCATGAATCTTAGGCCACAACCCTTGGTTGAGGTTAAGTACTTTTTGTTAAATAAGGCGTTTTCTTTTATCAACTATCCATGTTCATTTCAACTGAATCATTCAATTTGTTTGGTTTTGTTCGTCTGTTAGGAGTTAAATTACATTTACCCTACTTGACATTTGTGAAAATAACTTTTACACACCCGACATTTGTGAAATAATTTTTACCTTACATGATATTAAGTGTTCATATATTTAAACCTCCTAAAATATTTTATAATTGATTTTTGTTGCATTTTCCAGCGAACATTAAAAAGATAAATATTAACTGAATTTTTCAAAAAACGACTCTGGGGGCCTCATATTTTGGTGTAATAATTATAAGGGTCCCCTATTTTCCTAAATTGTTGGGAGGTGACATTATATTTGATGAAATTATTTGGGAAAGACTTTCAGGCTGAATTCCGGCCAATAATTGGTGGGAGACATTTAATGATGTATTTATTGTGGATTAAGTGTTTGGTGAGTTAAATCATCTTCATTAATTAGGGGGAAATAAAAAGAAATCAAAAAATAAAAATTGAACATAATTAAAAGGTTGACCAAATTAAAAACCCAAATCAGTTTGATAGAGAGAGAAGCAGATTAGCAAGTTGGACGTCCTCCATTGAAGAAGAGTGACCATCTTTGGCAAGCTTCCGCCTCATTCTCGGTTTCACATCACTCTTGCTTCCCTCCTCATTGAATATGTGATAAAATGGCAAAACAAAGGGAGGGAGGATGAGAGAGATGAATGTTGAACTAGGAAGGAATGAAGAGACTTTTTTACTTGGGGAGGGGTGTAGACTTAAGTGTTTTTAGTTATCTTTTTTTTTTAAATTTAAACCTTTAATCTTCCATTAATGTTAATTGCAATTGAATTCATTTTAAAACACTATTATGCATTTAATCACTTGGTTCCCGCCAATTTTGGCCGGAATTCAGCCTGAAAGTCCCTCCCAAATAATTTCATCAAATATAATGTCACTTCCCAGTAATTTAGGAAAATAGGGGGCCCTTATAGTTATTACACCAAAATATGAGGCCCCCAGAGTCGTTTTTTGCTGAATTTTTTACCCTTAATATTAATTCATATGATTTTCAATTAAATATGAATTGACATTTTTAACCTTAATATTAATTCATATGGAATTTAAACTCCAAACCTTTTCTCTACTTTATTTCTTCTAAAACTCAATCCCCCCTCCCATTCTGAAAATGAAAGCCCAAATATAAAATATCTTATAAAATATAAAGGGTAAAAAATCAATTATAATGAAAGAAATATCTTATAATGAAAATGAATTAATATCAAGGGTTAAAAAATCAATTCCTATTTATTTTTTAGGGTTCACCGAAAAATCCAACAAAAATTAAATATAAAATACCTTAAGAGGTTTAAATATATGAACACTTAATTAATGTCAGGTAAGGTAAAAATTGTTTCACAAATGTCGAGTGTGTAAAAATTATTACCACAAATGTCAGGTAGGGTAAATATAATTTACTCATACTGTTAGACTATAAAGCCATTCTTGGGACTTCAACCATTAGCTTAAGCTTTTGGTTGAGATAGTTTTACATGACATCATAGTCAAATCTAAGTAGGAACTCTCAGGTTGAATCTCAACATCCCCCATATTCATTTGCACAAGGTGAAGGGGCCTTTACAGCATTCGCATGAGGGGGCGTGTTAGACTATAGAACCATAATACAACTATATGCTGATTCTTTTTAAATATAATATTCTAGGGTAAAATCAACATTAGCTTAAAGTTGATTGATCACAATATTTGATGGACAGGGTTTAGCGAAGAGGATGGAGGCAGATACGAATGTGGATTGGGATTGGGGGAACTTGGTTGGCTACGTTCTCCTTCCTTTACAGATTTGCATTAAAGATGACCCTTTAGATTATATTCGCGATGCTAAAGCTACTATAGACAGGAAGAAGCAATCGTATGAGGCACAGCTCTCATACTCAGCTACTAAGTGTTTGTTCAATACACTAGGTCTTGGGGTACGTATGTAGTCTAATGAGGATACCCTCCTAGATAGCTCTATTCAAGCATCATATATGACAAGCTTAAATCCCATTTTCCAGGTGGCTGTTCCTCTAATGCACGAATCAATAGCGAATACTACATTAACCTTCTCGAACTTGGTTGGTCCAATGGAGGAAATAAGCTTTTACGGTCATCCAATGGCTTTCCTTGCTCCTAGTTTCTATGGTGCTCCACAGGTACATTGCTTGTATTACATTGCATGCTCCTAAACAGTTTTTTTCTTTTTGGACGCCGAACTTTGGGGGTATTTATTTCAGTTATACTTTGTCTACGCCCTACGGCAACAATATGGACCCTATACTTTGTCTCCACCAACAATATGGACCCTCATATTTCAAAGCCATTATCGATTTTTTTTTCTTTCGAAAATGTTCCAGCCGCAACTTCTTCTTCCTCTTCTTGCATGATTTCCAACCCCCATATGAGCATAAATTTGTCAAAAAAGTTATCAAAATTTACCAAAAGTTACCAAAATTTAACTTTTACTTTACTGTTTTTACCCATGAATTTTACACACCCTTAGTTGTCAAAGTCTTGTCAATTTCAAAACAACAGTCAAAAGAAGGGAAAAAATGATAAAAGGTAATATCGGGAAGTTTAGGCAACAATTAGGTCATCGTCGGAGTCAAACATAACTTTGGGCCACATTTTTTGGATCCACAAAGTATAGGATCCAAAATATAAACTTTGAAATATGGGGATCCAGAAAATAAATACACACAAAGTTCGGGGCAAAAAGCAAAAAACTCCTCGTAAACAAGCGGAAGTTAACGGTTGGAAAACAAGCTTCATTTTTATCACAATGACTAAAATTTGAAATTTTTTTTAGGATTTTTGGATGTTAATGTACTGAAATTTTTGGGATCGGACAATAATGTACTGAACTTTGACATTGGACAATAATGCACTGAACTTTGAGGGGTGTTAAACAATAATGCACCCGAAACGATTTCGACGGTGGTTAACTTGGTGACGATCTTATGTGGCAGGCTGAGAAAATAAATTGGCTAAATAATATCTAAATTTATGACATGTCTACACAAGCGCAACTGTGATTTTATACAACTACAATAACAATTTCTCAATACGAAAACACGATTAAGCAAATGTAATTTTTTTTTTTTTTACTTTTTTCAAGGTTGATTCCCTTTGCTTATGTGTAGATTAGCATACATATCATAAACTTAAATATTTTTGGGTCAATTCATCTTCTCCACTTGCTAGGTAGGATTATCAACGAGTCAATAATTGTCGGAATTGTTCTGGGTGCATTATTGTTCAACACCCCCAAAGTACAATTTATTATTGTCCAAGGTCAAAGTTCAGTGTATTATTGTCTAATATCCCAAAAGTTCGGTATATTAGCATCAAAAGCCCTTCTTTTTTATGATAATGTATGTTACGTCGTTAATTAATGAGTTACTAATGTCACATTTTATTGGTCTTGTGTAGCCTTTGATTGTGAGCTTTCAGAGTTATATGAACAAGATGACAGTGGTAGTGGCAGTTGATGAAGATATTAATCATGATCCACACAGCCTTTGCAATGAAATAGTCGAATCAGTCACACTTGTTAAGAATGCCATTATTAAAAGAAAGCTTGACAATTTTTGAAATACATATTTATGATGGTATGTTTGTTTCTTAGAATCAACAGCTTATATGATTGTTAAAGTACACATGCCCTATGATGCTACAAATCAAAGTTCAAAATTTTAAAGTTGTCTTCTTCCAAGTTATTTGTGCCTCCTTAAATTATAAATTTGTGATTGTAATGTCACCGATCTTCCGTTTCGATGATTAGCATTGTTAAAAATAAAAACCTAGTAATTCCTACATTGGGTGGTTAGAGAGTAATCATCCAAACATTAAAAACGTACACCCATCGTTGTAAGTTTGGATGATAATATACCGACCTTTAAGAATATTGGACTATAATATTTGAAAAATAATCTTAAGAAAGTTTTGGATATAAGAAAAAATTAAAAAGATTTCAATTAGGCTAGTCAGTTTCGGGTCTGGTCATGTATACTAAGTTCGGATTGGTGTATATCGGGTTCAAATAAATATGGGTAGGGTGTATTCCGGTTTTGGTCGGTTTTAAGGGTCATGACCACCCTTTTTCTTAGTCGCTTATAACTAATAAAATTGATTGTAATTAGTCGAAGATGACTACGTAATGTATCATTCCATTACAAATTCCTACACCATGATATATCAACGAGACACATATATTTGTAACGTTGGTGAGTCCAGAAGCTAGATTACTACTATTTTAAACTTGAATAGTTTCACTAAACGACCTCCAACTATGCCACTAATGTCTGATCCCACAATATCTTCTTGAAATCCCATTTTCATGAGTAGATGTATCCGGCCATAACATGCTAATACTACTTAGAGTTATTGAATATAAGCCGATTATTTAATCGTTTTCACTAATCTTTGCCCTTTTTATTGCTAAAATAAAAAACTTTGCCTTGTCACCACTCTTTAACTCAATATTATAAAGAATAATAAAGGTGAATGAGTTTGTATGTCTATAATATGATATAATTTGGTGGATAAAATCTATAACTATGAGTGAAAGTATACAAAAATGGAAAGTTATAACAGTAAAAAGGTATAATAAATGTACACAATTGCTAGTTTTTATTGATTTGAGAAACAGGCCGGACGGTTTCGGGTCGGGTTGGACTCGCTAAATTTCCGATTTTCGGGTTTGGCTAATTTCCGGTTTATGGTCAAGAAATCGCGTTCAAAACCCAAAACTTCAAACAAGTTCGGGTCGGATAAGTTTCTGCCAAGTCTAATTTCAATTATTCAGATTATTCTTAATATATCAATGGTTCGATTATGGTAGTCGAAAAAAAAAGTTAGCTTAGAATATTCTTTTTTTAAAAGAAAGGGTGATATTGCTGGTTGATCAGCAGAAAGACAGGTCGGAAATAGATCTCAAGGATATCACAGAATCATGTATATAATATTTACTAATTGATCAGCTGAGAGGCAACTGGGCAAGCAACTGCCCGCAAGTTGGAGATGAAGATATATGAGAGAGAATAGTGTTGGAGTGGATGAGAAACAAAGGGATGGCAGAAATGAAGGTATGGGCAAATAGTAAAGCAGCCACAACAATGAAGGACGAGTCAAAGCTCAGATGGAGGAGTACCCAGTTACAAAGGTGCAGCCATGGTATCTAGCTAGGAGGAAGCCAAAAATACTCACAAAATGCAGCTGTTGCCAAATGATCTGATAACATTTGAAATCCTTATAAGGTTGCCCGTCAAATCTCTGATCCGATTCAAATCCGTTTCAAAACAATGGTACTCCTCTGTTTCCTCTCCTCATTTTGGCATTGCTCATTTCAATTTCTCCCGCTGTTATGGTCTGCTCTCCCCCATTCATTGTATCCTTATTCAATCTGGGAATGATTTTTTCTTGCTTTCCTGTGATGAACATCATGAAGAAGAACTTAATGACAACATTGTCACTAAAGGTTTGCGTAAACTATGTAAACTAGATGATGTTTTTGATGAAACAGAGGATGAGATTTTTGTTATTGGATCATGTAATGGGCTTGTGTGTTTAGTTGCTTTTCCGGGTCACTTGATTATTTGGAACCCCATCATCCACCAACGGGAGAAATTTCTGTCTCCCTTTGTTCCCATGGAAGAACCAAGTCACACCATTGCTTGGGGATTTGGATACACATCTTCCCTTGATGATTACAAGGTTGTTAGACTAGATGAGACAAACCAACCTAAGGAGATCGCGGTTTACGTATTCTCAATGAAATCCGGAAAATGGGTAGAAATTGACGATCAGAAGCTTCGTGGGTATTCCTTTGGTTCTGTGTCACCAAGACTGGCTGGAGTGTTAGTTGGCGAAACTCTATATTGGATCATGAACAAGGTGGAAGATGGTCATGGCCAACACATTTTTGGTTTCAATCTAGTTTATGAGAAATTTGTTGATAACATCCATGTTTTAGTTCAAAACCATAGCTATCTAAGTGATGTTAGTTTCTTGTGCAAAATGGGAGAGTACTTGTCAATGTGCAGGTTCACGAATCGTGGTGATGTGAGCATATCAATAATGAAGGAGAATGGGCAAGTGGAGTACATGGGACTATACAGAGACATGAATTTGAGCTCTTGTTCTGCGTTGTTTGGATATACTCAATCCAGTAAGGTTTTCATCCAAGTGGGAAAACAGGAACTAGGACTGGTTGATCTGAAATCATCCCCTAAGAAGTACACCCAGCTTGTCAAGTTTGAAGCGGAAAATAGAGCTTACATTCACAGTTATGTTCCTAGCCTAGTTTCGCCTCTTCGATATTCTGCGCATCCGTAGGGAATTTGACTGGTGTTTACAGTTGATTAGATTTTGTGTAGATGTTTTTTTTCCTTGTAAGTTTTGGCACTTTATTGGCAAATGGCAATGATTATGTGATTTCAAGAACAAACCAATAGTATTTCAGTAACATTAATTAGAATCGAACTATAGGTGATACATACAATTGTCAAAAGGTCTGTTTATCATTTTTTAGAACTTCGTAATATCAAAAATTGTCATATGGTCTTTGATTTGTGTTAATATTTTTTGGTGTTGTGGCTATTGGGTCATCCCCATAAGTATGACAAATATTTTTGGGGTTGTGGTGTTGTAGAACAAATATATATGTACCGTGGCGGATTAAGACATTCAATTTAGGGGTGTTCAATATATTTGTTATTATATAATCACTTTTGAAAAATAAAATAATAAAATTTAAATAAATAACAATAAAAATAAAAATAAATATTACTCGGTATATGGGACTACCAAAGTAGACAGATATGGGATTACCTAAAACATACTAGATAAGCTTGGCTGACAATGAGCCAAGCCGGCTTGCGAGCTGGCTCGGCAGGAAGCTCAATAAATTCGGCTCGCAATAAGCTCGAGTTAGAACTCATCACATAAACGAGCCAAACTGAGTCCAAGGAGAAGCTCGGCTCGTGAAGCTTGTAAGGCTCATGAAAAAGGAAAATTGGAAAAAGTATGTTATATTTGATAATTCAATTTCCAAAATAAAATTACTAATTTATACACATGAATTAGAACTTGTGCTTTTGATAAATAAAATTACTTTATTTTACTAGTCTAGTCAGCGCATGATTCTCACGCTGAATCACGCCGCTGACCCGACAATTATAAATACAAATTTTAATATACTAATATTGAATAAAAATTCCCTATATAATACAAAGATTAAAATATGATTTAATTTGATTTGATTAAATTTAAAATTTAATTTGATTTAATTTGATAGTCAATTATTATTTATGGAAAAATACAGTAGACATTTAATCTTAAAAAATTTAATATAATCAAATGGTATAAAATAAATATTTTATTTGGACTTTTCCTAAAATATCTCATATAAAGTACAAGTCCAAAATTAATAGAGTTGATAGAGTCACATTCATCATTGTTACCATTTCCCTTCCTAAGCTTAGGCTAGTCCCTCATATAATGACCCTTTTCACCACAATTATAACACACAACATTATTCATGTTCCTAGACTTCGATCGCCCCCACGAATTGTTCGTGTAGAAACTGTGATGCCCTCAACACCACTGCCGCTGAGGACCTCGGCCATGCCCAGAGAGTTTTGTTTGAAAGAGCAAAAATTAGGGAAGTATCCGAAAAATCTCTTAAATAATCCCAACATATATTCAAGATTATATAGACTTATTTTTGGTGTATACTTTGCAAAATATATTTTGATAGATAAGGATTGGAGCCTCCAAAAAGAGTGAAGATAGAGGATTAAGAAAATCTGGAAAGAATCTTCAACTAAGGAAACACCAGGACTAGCCGTTGCATTGAAAGCCAAGCATCTATATAAAGAACGGTTGCCTCCCTTTTGTTATCAGGCGATTCCACGGAGGTAATCGCGGTGTAGGAAATCGAGTGAGATTTCTGAGTGTAGCCAATGAGTCCTTGGAGAGTTATGTAGCCAGTAAGGTACTTCTAGTGAAGTGTAACCAAGGATCTTGGGGAGTTATGTAGCCAACTATGTTGTGAGGTGTTGTGTAGAAAAGCCTTGAAGTACTAAGGCTTTGTGAGTTTGATATCCATAGTAATCCGTCATGTTCTTCTTTGCCTCGTCTGTAAGGCCCCTTCCCTCTGCCTCATCTGTGAAGCCTCGTCTGTGAGGTCCCTTCCCTCTGCCTCATCTATGAGGCCCCTCATCACAAGCCTCGTCTGTGAAGCCCATATGCCCGAACCTCGGTTTACGTCTATGTCTTGATCATCAAGGACCTCACTGTCCTGATTCTGCTAAGTTCCCTGACCTCCTCTATTTCTATTGTACCTCAAGTTTATCTAATAAAGATGTATTATTCAGCTAATCAAGTGCTATTAACGTCCTTGTGTTTGTAATTAAACTACTCACCCCCCCCCCTCTAGGGTTATTTCAGTTCGAATTTCTATTGTTCTTCCTACACCTGAAACTCAAGGCACTTCCCGAAGATCCACGACTAGAATTCTTCCTACGAAGACCCTCATTGAGCAGCACAAAGTTGACCTCGTCAAATTTCATCTCATCACTACTATTAGCACTACTGACAGCAGTTACAACTGTATCGCAAGAGTTAAGCAAAGAAGACAATAATATGCATGCTTTAACATTGTCAGCAAAAATCATTTTAACAGAAGCAAGTTGTGATAAAATCTTAGTAACCTCATTTATATGATAAGCCACATCACCATCTTCAGACATCTTACAATTAGTTAATTTACGGAACAAATATACCTGATTTGTTGCGCTAGGCTTCTCATACATTTCCTCCAGTGCCTCCAGTAATTCCTTCGTTGTGTTTTTCACCATAACATTAAACCTGACGTTCCGAGCCAGTGACATATTGAGCAGGGACACCACCTGTCGATCGAATAGATCATACTTAGCTTGCTCCATAGTATCTGGCTTCTTCTCCAGCAGCGAAACATATTGCAGCAACCTGGCTCTGATACCAGTTGATAGGATCGAAGAGCACTCAAAGCAACAACAATAATAGCGGAAAAAAAAATCAAAATTTGACAGCAGATATTTAATGTGGAAAAAACCCAAAGCGGGAAAAAAACCATGGAATCGATGCACTAATAATACAAGGATTATATACCCGATGTATAATAAGGAGAAACTGTTGTGTTTCTCTCTATCTCACTTGATACAAGGGATGAATAATAAGGAGAAACTGAAACCAATTATATACCCGATGACATCCTAGATTACTACAATAATAACCTAACTAAAATCACCGCACAAGAGAGTGGGCCTCCGAAAGACGCGAACAATACCCAAATACGCGAGCTGAGCCCAACAAAAGGCGGACAAGAATCCCCTAGGTAGCGCCATGGAGGCGCGGGTGGCGCCTTCGTGTTTCTCGGTTCTGTCCGAGGCGTGGGTAGCGCCTAGCTTGTGAATGAGAGATGCGTCGGACCAACTAGGCGCAGGTGGCACCAAAGGGGACGCATCCCGCGTCACCCCCTTTTCCCGAGACTAGAGGCGTAGGTGGCGGAAACTTTCGGTGCAGGTGACACCTCCTCCTCTGCGGCCTGTCTTCCCTCTTCTACTTCCTCCTTCTCTTCGTTTGGTCTCCACTCACAACAGGCCCCTCCGAATATGCCTGGAGTTTCTTTGTAATTGGATTCTAATAATCACGATTTTTACGAATTGGACAATAATAGACCATACTATCAATTTGAATTCTGGTGGTCCAAAAAAAAATATTTGGATTGTAATGGGACATCATCGAGACTATTCCCTAAATATCATAGATTTTGTTGCATTTGATTCAAAACTTTGTATAACACTTTGTATAAAACTTTGTATATCATAGATTTTTACCATGATTTTTAATTAATTTACGGCGTTTCTCCCAATTTTTTTTCAATTTTTTTACGATTTTTTATGAATTTTTCACTTTTATTCATTTTATAAAATAATAATAATAATTTCTTAAGTCTAAAAAAAATTTAAAAACTTTTTAGTAACTAAAATTCATTACTTTTTCTGGGGGCAGGAACGAAAAAAAAACAAAAACAATATGGGTTAGAAATGAAAAAATATCAAAGTTGAATGAATAATGAACGAGTGCTAGAGGCATGGTACTCCCTCTATCCCAAATTAATTGACACTTTGACAAAATTTTGACCATTAATTACTCACAAATCACAATGAGTTACAATACGAAATTACCGTTATTAGGAAGATACTTTACCAAAAATTACAATCGAGATAATTTTATATTGCAACTCATTATAATTTGTGAATAATCAAATCTCAAATTTTGTCAAAGTGTCAATTAATTTGAGATAGAGAGAGTAACTACTAACTAGTTTTTAAATAAAATTCGGCTTATTTTCAATGAATCAAACAGAGTTACACTGATGCAGAAATACAGAGCATTTATAATTAACAAAAGAGAGCGATATATAGAGTATGTGATTTCTTTCCTGATTCTACTCCTACAAGAACACCAACGTCGCCAATCTCGTTACCCTCCACAAACAAACTCTCCTAAACCCATGCCGAGTTTTACCAATTCTAACATTCTCTCTCCTCCCAAAAACAAATACTTTTATTCTCATCTTCCCTTTCTTCAGTTACCTCTTCAACAATGGCGATTCTCTCAGACTACAGGGGAGAAGATCAGCAACAGCAGCAGCAGCAACAACAACAACAACAACAACAACAACAACAACTACAACAAAGCCAGCAATGTCAAACAAAAGCGCCAAAAACATTCAATGCAACTCTTGACCCTTCCAACCCACTTGGGTTTCTTCAATCTGCGTTTGAATTTGTGTCCATAGAGTCTGATTTCTTCCACAATGATTCTTCTGTGAAGGAGGTGGGTTTCTTGGCTAGGAATTTGGTAGAGAAACACAGGGTAGAACTTGAGAAAAAGAAGAAGATTGAATTGGAGAAACAGAGGGAGGAGTTGGAGAAGAAGAACAAAATTATTGAGCAGGAAAAACAGGAGAAGGTTGCTGCTTTGGCTCAGTCTCAGACGCAGGCACCTGCCTCTGCTCCCACACCGAGAGAGGCTCCAGCGAAAGAGGAAAAGAAAGAAGAAAAGAAAGAGGAAAAGAAAGACGATAAGAAAGAAGAGGAGAAGCCCAAGTATGAAGGTAATGTCTTTCTTACGTTATATTAAGTGTTACATGAGATTGTTTCACACAGAATAATTAGGTCCTATGATATGTTATTTTGAAACATTGGCGCATAAAGTTAGTTTTCTTTTATCAATGTCGATATTTTGTTGTAGGTTATTTGTTTTAATTGTTGCCTGATTATAGCTTTGAGTTTGCTTATCTCTTTTTAATAATGGGCTACACTGTGTGTTTACTGTTTATTGACAAGTATTTTTCTCATGTTTTATTTGTGTGATAAATAATCTAAAGCTTCCAAATTTGTCCTCTTTGTTTATGGAGAGTCTAATTTGTTTGTCGACGTGAAGCTGGACTAATTTCCTGTTTACAAATTGCCATTGTGCTCGTTCCATGTACATGTGCCAAACTGATTTTCAGTTTCTGACTTCTGACTGTGCAACGGTGGTTAGACATGCAGTTTACATTGTCGAACAATCCAATAGACCCAGTTCTTGCTATGATTTCTAGAAAAGATTACTTGACAGTCTTACAACTAGTGTTAAAGTTCAACCGCAATCAGGGCACTTAAGAAGAGGAAAAATTTAACCCAGAAAGAACTTCCATTATGTGAACTAAGCTTTAAACAAATTTATTTGGTATTGGTGTTACTTTAAAGGAAGAAAGAAGAGCAAATCAATCAAAGTTTTGAGAGCAATTTGGCCCAACTACTGGCCTAGATTCTGGCTAATTGATTACATTGGTTAATTTTTGTCAGCCGTTTGGCTAAGGCTTTAGAGATTTTTAGTTATTCCTATAATGATCTTTGGAATGCTTGTACAGATCCAAACAAAGGCAATGGATTTGATCTTGACAAGTACTCTTGGGTACAGAACTTGCAAGAGTTGACAGTGAATGTGCCTGTTCCTTTCGGAACAAAGTCAAGTTCGATAGTATGTGACATAAAGAAGAACTATCTGAAAGTTGGTGTCAAGGGTCAACCTCTTCTCATCGATGTAAGCATTTTAAAGCCTTGCATTTCTAGTCTCATGCTTGTTTGCTGCAATGCATATATAATGTAACTTCTATACCGTATTTCAGGGTGAACTCTGGAGGACTATAAAGCCTGATGATAGCTTCTGGAGTTTGGGTATGTTTGCAAAGCCGTCCCCCCTCCGCTTATGAATTATGACCCCTTTCCTTGTCATTTTGTCTTAGCTCAAGTGATTGTATTGAACTATTTTATACCCAACTTTGACAAGTAATTCTTCCACAACTTGGTAGAGATCAAAGAGTAATTCTGAAATAGCAAGATGTGTTTATTCAAATATGTTTCCTGCCACTTATGGAATCAATAGGGCACAAATTTCCTGTGATGATTGAGGGTATCACCTGCATACTTGACAGGGCTACGATGACTTTCACCCTTCATGATTCTTATATATAGGCTTAGTTGGCCATGTTGGTTAATAAGTCGCCCATCCGAGAGATATACTTGCTCTCTGTGCCGAAAATTCTTTTGATGGTCTTTGTGGGTCTAATAATTTTAACGTTTTGGTTTGCTTTCTGGTAGAGGATAAGAAATCTATCTCCATTTTGCTGACAAAACAAGATCAGCTCGAGTGGTGGAGATGTCTGGTGAAGGGTGATCCTCTAATTGATACTCAGAAGGTTCACCCGGAGAACAGCAAACTTTCCGATTTAGACCCAGAAACAAGATCTACTGTGGAAAAGATGATGGTACCATGCTCTCTTACTAACCTGTGCATTACGTTAAGTTGTATATTGTATTAACAGTTAGCTTTCTTCTTTTTCCACTTGACTGAAATTGTGAAATTTGTTATCTTGCAGTTTGATCAAAGGCAAAAACAAATGGGACTGCCGACAAGTGATGAGATACAGAAGCAAGATTTGCTCAAGCAGTTCATGTCTCAGGTAATTCATCAGTTATTATCCATGCTATAAAACTTCCATCTGCTTTACAAGTTCAACACAGAGGAATTTGAGAACACGTCGCACTTTCATTGTTACTAAGAAACATCAAAACTCTTGCAGCATCCTGAGATGGTGCAGAACTTTTCGGGGATGAAGATGAACTGATGAACAGCAGCAGTGCAGAGTAGATAAATATGCATTAAAGATACAAGTAGAGAAACTTGAAAACTGTTCTTTTTTGCATTCAGCTGACATTGATCACATATCGTATTTGAGCATCGGTATTGCTATTTAGAGTACACCTTTCAACACTCTGAAATACTTTTGATAGCCTGAATGAATCTCCAAATACCAAAAGCTTACTTCTAAAAGAATACCTTATGTGCAGTGGCTCAAAATACAGCTTATGAATAAAGACTTCAATTATTAGAGATCTGTTTCTGCAAAATGAAATCCTTGGTTGGATATTATATTCCCTGCTCAATACCAGTGGAGAATAGAGTCTCTATACACTCACGTGTGACTATCCTGGAGTGTGATCCACCGTTTCATTCGGTAATAGTAATACGGTGATCATATGTTACATCAAGGGTCGATTGAGTTTTGCTTTAGTGGTAAGCTCCCCGCCCTTCCATGCCCTCGCTCCAGGGTTTTTGTTTATTTTGGGGGAGCATTCTTGTTTACCGGGATATGGGGGAGTGTGTTGAATGAATGGTGTGAGCCTTGGATAGGGCATTGACATCTACCACCCCTGCTTGTTATAAGACCATTGGGTTAAGATACCTATGAGATATGGGGCCCGACCTATTACCTATTCTTAAAAAAAAAATATGTTACTTCAATACATATTTTCAGTGTCTTATCCTTTATCAAATTAGTATTTCTTATGACTTTTGTAACTAATTTGTGTTAATAGTAAGTATTAGTTATCAATTGTAAGAAATTTTGGATGCATTAGCTATGCCAATTAGAATAAATGATACCCCTAACTATTTATTTCCTTTTATTACAAATTCGATTATACTCAACTCATACCTCATTTTATTTGGGTAATTCCCTACTTTGTTACTCCAAATTATTTTCTAATTATTATTTTAATATACTTATTTACTAATTATATTCTTATTATTTTTGTACATGTATTTATGTATAAATTTGGAGTATTTTTCACTCAATTTGACTCATCCTCCGTGACCCCCATAAATGTGTAGGTAAACTATGTCGAGTCGGGTTCTCCATAGTGTTAAGTTAGATTTACGTTAATTCATCTGGCTTCTTTCTAATGTGAAAAAAAATTCCACACAAAATATTTGACATGACAACTTACAACACCTACTCAGCTCACTATCTCGATCAAATGTACATTAATTGATGGCAGCATTACATTGATAATAGCAGCACCTCTATGATAAGTCCTTTCTAAGGCAACACCATGGGGTAATTTTGCCATTGAATAATACACATAGGACCATCTTCCTTCTTGGTACTAGCCTAATGTAACACTCAGTCCAAGTCTCATGAACGCCAAAAAAATCAAAGGAGCAGCAATGGAGAAGCACAACCATTACTTGCCCCTATTGCCTGAGATTGAGATAACATCTAGTAGATGGTATTACCACTTGAAACAAATGGGAACAGGGGCAAACCCAAGTAGTTCATGGCAGTTTCCAACATGTTTTCAAACTCGTATTTGACTAATCAGGTAATTTAAGCGACCCTATTGTCCTTTTTTTTGTACCACATATAACAATTTCATTAATAGTAAACCGGCACTTACAATGAAAATCGTGATTGAACAATTGTAGATCTAAAACATGGATATCAAATTTAACTTCCTAATAACTAGTACTAATGTTACTGACGTTCCGCTCCGATTTCTTCGATGACTCTGCATCTTTCTTCGATGACTCTGTATCTTTACCATTGTTGGAGAACCTCACAACCCGTGCTATAGCAATTTGAAAGTCGATCTTCATCAAACGCATTAGACAACACCAACTGAACAAAAACTCTAGAAAGATACTCAAAACCCTAAATAAGCGTACAATAAACTCGTACAAATGAAGAGACTAATTTCCTTTGCGTAAACGTAAAATCGAACTAACAATTGGGGTAGAAATCAATCGAATTGGGGCTTACCATCGACAAAAGAATCGATGGCAGTCCCTCCAAGAGAGTGGAGGTTAGGGTTTTCTAGAGAGAAAAAGAAAAGAGGAGACTAGAGTTTTCTGGAGAGCACAACATCGACCCTATTGTTCTGGTTAGAGTGTTTGCGGAAGATTTATGTGATTGATTTTTTTAGCTTTGTTTCTTAATCGCACTCAGGTTGTTGGCATATGGGTGAGGGTGGTTGGTGGCTGGTGGTTGGGTACTTGGGGTGGTCATTTGGTGGTAGTCGCAAAGATCGGGATGGTGTCGGGTGGTTTGTTTGTTTGATGGGAGTGACTCGGTGGTTGACGATGCTATCCAACGAAGAATTATGACAATTGGTGGTGTGACCAAGGGTTGGTTATAGGTGGTGAGTATGGAGGGTGGTTGTAATTCTCGGTGACTAGATAAGGGAAGGTAGGGACATTATCTGAAGGAGTAAGTGTGAATGAGTTAAATAATTGATGGTCTTGAGTAATGAAAAGTCAAGAAGAATAAAAATATTTGGTATTGGGTCAATGCCTAATTGGGTTAAATCAATGGAATATGGGTGTGAAGTTGGAAAAGAAAAGAAAGAGATTGAGTATGGTTCTGTGCGCGATCGATGAGCAACAGTAGAGCAGAAACACGAGTATGAAGATGGAGAAGAGTAAGAGAGTGTGTTAGATTAGTTTTGATTATGATTAGTGGCTAAGTTTCTAGAGGTTTAGGGTGGTGGTTAAGGGCTCTAATGGGTGATTAGTTACCAAGTTTAGTGAATTAAGGGGTAATTAGTAGAGAAATCTTATTGTCACCTTATTTTTTCCTTCAAGTGGGGCCAATTAAGGTCCGAGAGTTCCTTAATTCACTAATCACTTGTAGGAATGATAAGGATGGAATAGTTAATCCTATTCTCGTGAGAATGAGAATAGGCTTAACTAGGGAACTTTTGCAAGCATAACCCTCAGGATCCATGGTGGATCTTGGGGTAGTTAATCCAAGCTTCCCTTGAAAAAGGAAGCTTGGTGGCCATATTCTGGCAAAACTCCCATTTGATTGATCCTACGTTCTTACCCCCTAATCACGAGACCCGAGTGATTATGAACCCATTAGTTGCCTAAACCCCTGAAACCCTTTTGCTTGTTAGTTGAATCAATCTTATCTGTTTTCTTGATCGCCTAGTTGTTAAGTAGCTTAAACCAACATCGTGCTTTTCTTAGTGATTTGAACCTTTTCAAGTTAAATTTCAGAAGTTAGGCCCCTTAGCTCCTCGAGAGAATGATACAAAAATCGGGTGTACAACTTACTACCAAGCTAGGCAAAAGGAGAGTGAACCATGGATTTCGAGGACACTAAAGCATTCACATGCTTCACCACTATGAATCCTTCTCCTTCCTTTCGTCAGACTTGGATCACCTTCCATGTCCAAATACCATCTTTTCATCTCTCCTCTTATGAGATGGGTTCACCTATTCTGACCATCTCTCCTCATCTAAGACATATCGATTGTCTCCTCCATCATAAATGTTCGGGGGTTAATCTCTGCATTAACAGAGTCACCCACATATCTAGATTCAGCTCACTCATGTAGCCATGAATCCATACAAGGGTGTGAATACATTGACCCCTATATATGCATGCAATGGTTTACAACCTCGTCTACTAAACTTTCCCTACATATCTACATACCATTTCCCCTTCCACTATATCTTTACTGCTTTCCCTCTTCGCTAAAAAAATAATCCTTAGATTCCAAGGGCTAGTTCAACTAGTTAAGCGGCCTGACGCATTATTCACAAATAATTCCACTTGACCATCACCCTCATCTGCCAACCTATCTTTCATCACTCTCCCGTTAGTCAAATCCCTATATGAAGCCATCTGACCATCATTTGACTTATCCCTCTTTGATAGCCTTTTGGATCTTTCCATCCTCCTAGAGCTTCTTTGGACTTGGTCATTAGTGCACGTATAAGATTCATTACTTGATGCCCTTTATCAACACATTTGAGTGGGGTCATATCTTTCGATACGAGCAAGAAGTCAACTACATCCAACTGTGGACTAACTAGAAACAACACCTGTGATCATGATTCGCATCTAAGGAAATCAAAAACAAGTTTATCACTTACAAAGCAACCACTAAGGTGGGGGCTCACTCAAACCTCCATGTTGTCTCCAAGATAGAAAACTTGGTACAACACGACACTACAACCCTTCCTTGAACAAGAGAGACATCTACTCTAATCATATCCTAGTGGTAGCACACACACACACACACAAACACACACACACACACACACACACACACACACCCATACACACACATAAAACTACCACTTGAGGAAGTGCTAGACCTCATTGTCATTTAGGAGCAACCGACTAAGAACACCTGTCGAAGACAGAAGAGTGTCGCCCTTCCTCCTTGGATTGTGTCCCACAACCATTCAAAGTACTGACTAGGGGCTCTGTACACTTTATGAGTAGCCAACTTAGCATCTCCCTAGGAGATCGTCTCATCACTATCCTCATTACATGATGGTTGTCTCATCATCCTCCTTCGTTGTCTCTGATTTTGTTAACATTTAGAGTATGTGCCCTACTAGGGGCCCACCACACCTTAGTCTGGCCCTTGGGGCTGTCTATTTAGTCTCAGTCTCAAATCAAAAAGGGTTTCAAAGCGAGATTCCCACACATCACTCCTTTGCGTCCTCAATAACAATGTATGCCACCGATGGCAGCAGTGTTTCCCTTTGACTTCCCAAAAGTTGTTGGCTAATAGCTATTTGGGTTAGTTGATTGTAGAAAAAGTGTTTGGCAAAGCAGTTGTTCGTAAAAAGCTACTTGAAAAAGCTTCTTCTAGTAGCTTTTGAAAAGTTGCCTATTTGGTCCAAAAAGCAAATACGAAAAGATACTTACCAAACTCCTCAAGTAACTTTTTGTGTTTGGTTAAAAAGCTAACAGTGTCCAAAAACCTGAAAGCTATCACAAATATCTTGTTACCAAACACCCTCTAAATCTAATACTATTGCCGCCACATGTGCTTCCAAGTCATTCTAACTCAAAAGAGGCTTGACAGATGCATATGTCTTATGTAAAAGATTAAAAGAATAAAATAATGCAATTTTTCTCTTCTAACCAATTTAAATTAATATGTCTCTTTCAAGTTTCACCCTCTTAAATTTACGTCGCTTGTGGTGTTGTCGATTCTGTAGATGACTCCGAAGAATTCACCTCAAGGAACGTTTTTTTGGTTATGTTCTACTTCGTTTATGATTCTGATGAGGTTGCTCGGATTTATATCTAAAAGGCAAGCAATAGATGGTATGATAATAGCTAGTTTAATAAGAGAGAGGCAGGAAAGCGTACGGTACCATAAAGGGAGATGTATTCACTTCTTTGGGCAAAAATAAAGAAGATTAGGGTAACAATTATTTTTTGCAGGGTGGTCTTAAAAATGATTACAACAAAAGTGGTGTAGGGTATTAACCGATATCGTGGATTTAGTCTGTCTTAACTTCCATAGATCCTTATTTTAATTAGAACACTTTTCACGTCTAGCACTTCCAAATTTGTGTATTTCATTTAAACAACTTATTATTGTATCTTTTATTTGATGTTACAGTTTATATTTTCTGTTTTTCTTTCAAATTTATATCTATGTTTATTGTTTATTTTTTTTTATTTAATAAAGTATGCATTTTTATATATAGTGTGGATCGTTGTATACAAAAATGCATCCGCTATTAAAAAAAATGAAAGATGTGGTAGACAAGTAGCAACTACTTCCATCATCTAACCTTTCTACTAAGGTTCTAATCTTGGTAAGAACAAAAATATTCAATTATACGGAAATCGTGGGTTCATGGGTGTTGCTTGTCATAAACAATTGGGTACGTCTCTTCTGTAACCTATAAAATGAAGTTCAACGAGCAGGCCAAGTTTATTTGAAGTAAAAGAAAAATATATACAATGAATGACACAGATTTAAACTAGTTTAAAAATAATATCTTTCCTGAAACAAAGAAGCATTGTAGTTTACCATGTGGTTGCACCAATGTCGTTGTGCCAATGTCCATAAGTATGATAAGTTGGTAACATGATGCATATGTACGTTGACGTAGCGAGAGAGGTTTCTAGCTATGTCAAATTCTTTATGCTTTGTGTTGGTGATTCCATATTCCAAAAGAAAAGAAAAGAAAAGGTAAATGACAAGGAGGTATGGCTCGAAATTCCGCGTAATTAAAATTGAGATAAAGATTCTTACTAGTTGTCGATCAATTTATATACAATGCAAGATGAGTGGGAATCAAATTTCGTGAAAGTGTCTCTTCTGTACTCCAAAAATTACAAGATATAAACATGAAGAAAGGAATGGATCCATGCATTCATTGGAACCAACACATTCATAGTTGTTCAACTCGCTTTCTATATTATGCTTTTCTTTCTATAAAGGCACTTGGCTAGCTCATTGTGATGTAAATATAGTTTCTTTTTTCTTTTTTGAAATCCTTGGTGTAAAGATGTTCAACTCCAGCAATAACACAATGCAAAAGTGGATATAGATCTCATTATGTGAAGAAGTGTAAAAATATATAATAACATAAACCATAATTCAGGGGATTGTTTATTAATAGAACCACATTTTCTTTTACCCAAAAATCAAAAAGATCTTACAAATATTTTTTAATGGTATTGTCGGGTTTTATATCACAAGTACCGCCTCGTCCCGGACCATCGCAAGGAAAACTATAACCGAAATCCTTTTTATCTGGCATTAACTTGAAACTGCGTGCATCTAAAGCACCTTTTACTAAAATCAATGTAGTTGTATGTAAACCTAGAACAATAGCATGATGAACTAAAAAGTCTCCAGGCCCTATTGTTAAGAATAGGGAATTACTATTCTCATTAACAGCATTTAACCAGCCAGGCAACCATATACTTCGACCTGCATTGAATGCCAGACCACTTGTTGAGGATAAAAGTACATCGAACCCATATGAAGTTTTACCATGAGCAGATTGTATCCATTGAGCAAATATAGGTTCGATCAAAATTTGTTGGATCCTCGATGGGATCCAAAACGAGAGAAAAATCGGCAACAGAGGCAACCTGCGAGACACTGCCAGCGGTAAACCAGGCGCTACCAGCGCCTACTTTGCAGAGTGGACACAATGGAGGCACTATCCCCTGTTGGTCTCCCGCTGCCAGCGCCCTCAACAAAGGGTGAAGTATGCTTGACGCAGCCAGTGTCTCTGTTTGTAATTTTTTGTCTGCGGCGAATTAAACCTCCTTTTTTGTTATTTAGGTTATTTGTAGTTTAACCTAGTTTCCTTGTCTCGCCATTAGTATAAATATTATACATGTATCTCCACCAAAAATTATCAAATTGATAGAAAGTCAGAGAGGGAGAAAATATTGAGAGAGAAAAGGGTCTCACCAATATTTTTCCAAGTGTTTCCTGAGAGAGAAAGATTGTGAATTGAGAGTGAGAGAGATTTGTATTATAATCTCCTCTTTTCTTGATCGCATCACATCCTGTGATAGTGACCGAGCTGTACTTCTCCTTTCTCATAGTGGATTATTTTCTGGTTGTCGCCGTCCGTGGTTTTTTCTTCGAGTTCTTCGGTTTCCAGGTAAACCTGGTTTTGTCTCATCGCTTATTTTTGGTTCCTGAATTTTGTCGTAATTTTCGTCATCTCAATATTATTTCCGCGTCCGCTATTACCTTGCTTATTTTCTCTAACAGGTATGTTTAGATTGTAGAAATGAGGGCTTTCTCGCTCTCTTTCCTTTTGGATTTTCTCTTTCACTATGTTGCGCATGTGTACATTCATTTGAATCTCTCTCTCTCTCTCTCTCATATGTTTAGTTTCTTCTTTTTTACAGACTCATTTTAATATCTCTCCTATATATGCATCCTATTTATTTTAAAATCTCAATTTTTTATCTCTCATTCTGAAATCAAGTTAGATCCACAAACGAAAGCGTGTCGATCGCAAGTTTGATGCGCAAATTCAACTTTTCCTTTTATTTTTTCCTCGAATCAAAATATAAAAAGAAAATGGATAGTCTTTTTTTTGTCTTTAAGGTGTTACATTGTTACTTATGCCAAACAAGAAAAAGACATTTACTTTACACTCATTTCATTTCGTCATAATTTATTTTCCACAAGATTTATTTTCCATCTTTTTTCCACACTCCAGATATACTCTTTGAAAACAGTTTTCTAGGGAAATAGTTTTCCTTGTAAAATGATTTTTTAGAAAATGAATTTTCATTTGATATTTTCACATTTTCGGTACATAGAAAAATAGTTTTTAGAAAACAATTTTCACTTGTTTGGCAATGAATATTAAAATGGATGTGAGAGAGAGAGTACTGCTAGAGAGAGAGAGTGAGAGAGAGATAAAATGGGTGTGTGAGAGAGAGATGATATATATATATATATATAAATATAAATATATATATATATATATATATATATATATATATATATATATATATATATACACATATATATATATAATTACAATAATCATATATTTTGCAAATTGGATGGCGATAATCCCTGCTTTCAGTTTGTATTATGGTGCTCTAAAAAAAATTATATTGTAGTGGTACCAAATTCACCTCCACATTCTTTTTAATTTTTTATTCCTACCTCATATTGTTTTTATTTTTTTCATTCCTTCCCCTAGAAAGATAATGAATTGTAGTTTCTCAGACATTTTTAAATTATTTTTTTGAGACTCTGAGTGATTATTATGATTTTTTAAAAGAAATAAAAGTGAAAAAATCGTAAAAAACATTAAAAAAATTGTGAAAAATTGGGAGAAACGCCGCAAATTCATTAAAAATTATGGTAAAGTGTCATACAAAGTTTTGAATCAAATGCAACACAAAATTTATGATATTGAGGGTATATTCTCGATGATGTCCCACTACAATCCAATTTTTTTTTTGGACCACTGGAATACAAACTGAAAGTAGGGATTATCGTCATCCAATTTGCAAAATATGGGATTATTATAATCCAATTTTCCTATATATATATATATATATATATATATTGAAACGGGTGTATGAGAGGGAGTGGTCGAGAGAGAGAAAGATGAATTCGGAGAGAAAGTACAGAAATATCAAAACAGATGTATGAGAGAGTGAGAAATATTAATCCGTGAGAGAGAGTTATGGAGAGAGAGAAATATGCAAATTGATGTGTGAGAGAGAGTAATTGAGAGAGAGAAAGAAACGAAAGAGACAGAGAGAAAATTGTTTTAATGAGGTTACAATTGTGAAAATAATTTAAAAAGGAGTAAGGGAAAATGATTCTCTGAAAATTTGTTTTCTCCATTTTTCGGTCACCAAACACCAAAAAATGAGAAAATCACTTTCCAAAAAATGATTTCATTTGTACCAAACACACTCTTAGTGAGAATCTCTGAGTGTTTGCACAAAATTGTCACTCAATTGTCCATTTTATTCAAAAATGTCACTGATATTCAAAAATTGTCTTTAATGTCACTCAATTTTTTAAAAAAGTCAAAAATGAAACCATTAAGTAATGGTTTCATTTTTTGACTTTTTTAAAAAATTGAGGGACATTTTTTATTTTTGAAAAGTTGAACGACATTAATGATAGACTTTAAAAATCATATATATATATATATATATATATATATATATATATATATATATATATATATATATATATATATATATATATATATATATATATATATGTATATAGGGATATTGGATTCTAATAATCCCTACTATCACAAATTGTATGGCAATAATCCCTACTATCATTTTGGATTCTGGTGGTCCAAAAAAAAAATAAAATTGTATTCTAGTGGGACGCCGGCGAGTTGAGTGGTTGTGACTCGGTGGTTTGCTGACTTGTCACGTTGAGCATGTGTTTGACCGTGTTGACCTGGGTTGTGGTTGCCACCTCAGATTAAAAATACATTTCTCATATTTTTTTACAGTTTCCATGCTGGAAACTAATACTCCCTCTTCTTTCTCTCTCTTCTTTCCCTTAATTGATCTGGGTAAAAAAAAAAACCCTTTATATATCTCTCTTCTCGATTGAAACCACCGTCACATATTCACATCTCGCATCTTCATCTCCATCGTTCTTCTCTCACCGAAAACAACTCATCTCCATCATCTCATATTGTTCGATCTCTCAAAATTTCGCAGCATCATCCTTATCTCTCACTCTCCTTCCCTGTTATCACCAAATCAGTGAGAAATTCAGTGAAGTACAACATTTGGGTTAACCCCTTTAGTGGAGGGCGCTGGGGCTGGGCTGCCCTTGGTGGTTGGGGGGAGGGCTGGGGTTGCTGTAGGTGTCGAGGTTGGAGCAGCAGTCGGTGTTGTGGTCGGTGCGGCTACTAGAGCAAGCGTCGGTGCGGGGTGGTTTGCACTCTTGGAA